>OU862913.1:34382715-34762011 GCA_917880885.1 Limnephilus marmoratus
TTTGTATATTGCAAGAAATGAAACCAGGAGGCATTTTTTTAAAACAATTAATTACCTTTTCTACCGAATTAAATGAAGTAATTAAGCAAATATTCAAATTAAGCAGAAGTATGTTTTTCCTCTCAAGGGATGACCCGATTGTCCAGATTCATATAAATAAATTGAGTGCCCCGAAAGTGTCGTCTATTGAAGTGATGTCCAGGGACAGAGACAGAATGTGGCCGTGTTAAGTGTAACTTCTTCAGGATCCAGATCTCGAGAGATAACATCTGTAATGAATAACAATGGCGTTATTAAACATAAATCTACATCTTCAATTCAAAGCGGTTTTAATTAGAAACCCATGGCAGTTACCTCGACTTATTGGTATTTTGAACCCTTAAAAAATGCTCCTAACATTTACTAAAATAAATCTTATTAGCTTGGCAAGGAAGTAATACATAGAAATATTATTCTAGCTCCTCGTTTCGTCACTTGCAAACATTACACTACAAGTGGTCAGCGATTGGTCCACGAAACATTTATTTATTTACTTAAATTTATTACAAAACCGAATCGAAAGGTATCCAAAAGCTGATTCGTAACCATTTTGTTATTAATGATGGAGAGGTAGCTGAAGAAGTCCAAGGAGAGGACATTGAATTACAAAATGATAGTGATCATAGTAACAATTTATCATTATTGTACCTCGTGATCCCTGTGAGAAAAATAAATTTCATAGTGGTCCCTGGTCAAAAAAAGTCGGGAACCACTGATTTACAGGAAAGCCTGACTTATTTTTATTGTGAAGGACGCTTATTTAGTCGGAAAACATAATAAAACTAACTTTTTGTTTCTTTCCATTATTTTAGGTATATATTTTTTAAGAGCATTAAAGAGAAAAAAAAAACATTTCACCGAATATGAGAGCTACTAGATGTATTCTATTTTTGTAAATTCGATTATATAAGCACATTATCTGGTAAGACGGTAAAATTTATAAAAACATAATGTCGCAATAAACAAGTAAGTTATTACGAAAATAGCGTCACGACGCATGGAGGAGCGCTCAGGGTTTAAAAGCTAATGTGCAGCGCATAAGCCAGTAATCAGAATAAGTAACGTTTGGATGCTGGCAATGTGGGGAAGTTAGTACCTGAATGGGATTGGAGGGATGGAAGGGAGTACATGGTGGAGGACGGTGGATCCACCTTTAGGCAACTACAGGTCTCTGACTCTGTGTTCTCCACTGGAGGTTAGCTCTCTCCTGTACCAACGCCTGGAAGCGGTTAAACCAGTTGAGGGTATAAGAATGGGGAGATGGACCTCGCTGGCCTTGGACACAACCTATCCAGGAGATAACTATGATTATAAATCCTTGTAGCTGGTAGCGGCCAGTACTGACTTGGGCTTGAATATGATTGACATTGGAAAGGTTCAAGACTAGACAAACACAGGCTGAGTTGGAAAAACAGAATGGCTATGGGATGGGCGGTGGGGGGAACTAGGGACTCAACCACAACTAACTACCACAACACGCCTAGGAAGCGTGGTGTTTCGATACTCATCGATGAATTTCGAGGGGCTCGGATATCCGCAAGATAAATGATATTGAAAGATCTACAAAACTGCTTAAACCCATCTATTTTACAGAAACTCATACGAGTCAATGTCAACAAATGGTCATTCAGCTCCATTTTGTTTAGTGATATTTGAAAAGTCACCATTAAACGCAGATTCTATCAAATTGTAATAAGCTGATAAGCAACATGGTATTTGTCGTCTTCTGTTAATCACAATTTGTGAAAAGGCTATAACATATAATCGGCATTTAGCAGGAACTGTCAAACAAACAAAATTGCACTTTTTAATATTTCTATTTTTGAGACTGATATTTCATGGTGGAATTCCATTATAATATATTATAATAAAACAAATATGAAACTTTATTCCACTTAATTTTTTTCGACCGTAACCGGTTTCAGCTCGTCAAAGCCATCTTCAGACTGGTACAAATATTTCCTATTCTACGGTTTATATACACAACATATTGGGGAGGGGAGAGGGGTGGTCTACAAGGATTTTAATTAATTACAATAATTATATTTGTTGCTAAGTCATTTTAGACTATCGAATTTCTAAATATTATGGTTATTCCAGTAAGCTAATTACATTGGGTTTGCAGCTCACTTCAATGATGATTAGGGAAAAAACCTTACAAGTATTATGAGTTACTAATGACCTAATTTTATTGTCAAATCGTTATTATATTTATGAAGTTTGGTATTTTTTATTGCTTTTTGAAGGGATACATGTTTACATTGGAGTTGGAATGGTCTAAACTAATTACATATTTTAATCTCAAAATTATTATGAAAATTACACTAGATACAAAAGCGGGGACTTAGCAACTGAATCTAATTGTTTTATCTTTAAAAAGTTACTTTATGAAGGGGTACATGTTTACATTGGAGTAGGAATGGTCTATACTAAATACCTATTTTAATTTCGAAATTATTATGAAAATTACAATGGATACAAAAGCGGAGACTTAGCAAATGATTCAAATTGCTTATTCATTACAAAGTTAGGTTCTATTTTTTTAGTTAAGCTGGTAATTTCTAAAGATTCTAGTCTATCCAGTTTATGACCTTTATTGCAAATATGGAGAACTTTAACATCTCTGTCTTTATCAAACGAGTGTTTATTTTCTAATAAGTGTGATGCTACATTCGACAATTCTTCTTTGTCATTCACCCAGTTTGTAAAATGTTCTTTAATTCGGGTTTTGACTGACCTCCCAGTTTGACCTACGTAATACGATGGGCAGTTGGCGCAATTCACTTGGTAAACTCCTGAGTTTTCAAATTTTTCTCTTTTATCTTTATTATTAATTAAAATTCTCCCTAGAGAATTCACATTATAAAAAGCTGTTTTACATTTATCATTATTAGTTAATCTGGATATTTTGGTTGATATTTCGCCAATATAAGGGATTTTAACCCATTGTTTAGTAAAATCTTTTTCATTTTTATTATCGAGGCCTTGTGAAATGATTGTTAATGTAAGTTTTTTGTTCTTTTTCTTTAATATACTATCAATAGTTTCTTCCGATTTGACAATAAAATTAGGTCATTAGTAACTCATAATACTTGTAAGGTTTTTTCCCTAATCATCATTGAAGTGAGCTGCAAACCCAATGTAATTAGCTTACTGGAATAACCAAAATATTTAGAAATTCGATAGTCTAAAATGACTTAGCAACAAATATAATTATTGTTATTAATTAAAATCCTTGTAGACCACCCCTCTCCCCTCCCCAATATGTTGTGTATATAAACCGTAGAATAGGAAATATTTGTACCAGTCTGAAGATGGCTTTGACGAGCGGAAACCGGTTACGGTCGAATAAAATTAAGTGGAATAAAGTTTCATATTTGTTTTATTATAATATAAAACAAAATTGCACTGAATCGCCATTACATGACTATATCATGCGTTTTTCAATTTCTGCAGAATAACTGGACCAAAGAGAAAGAAGAGAAAAGCAAAAGTAAAAGCCGTAACGCGAAATGCTTCAGAAAGGATTTTCAGATATAATGAGTTGGAAACCTGCCTTGGAAATGGTGATCTCCTCAAGTGGTCCACGGAAACAGAGATAGAATGTGGCTGCCTTTAAAGTGTTGCTCCACTCAAGTGGTGTCCAGGGACTGACTTCTGTATAAACAACATTACACTTTCAGTATTCTAAATAAGAATTTAACATAATATAATGTGAAGAAGTTGATGAAACATGATGGATCCTGAAATGATCTGAGATTTTCATGGACAAAAGTATTATTGCGATACGTATTTAGGTTATTATGCCGTGCCGCGCTCGTTCCTCATTAAAGGCAAAGTTTCGGACAGAGTTACAGTGTACATTTTAGGGCAGATGTGATGCAGATAGACATTTGCCCTGATGATGGACGCTGTAACGCTCTTTCAAACCTTGGTAAAAGGAGAAGGAAGCGCAAAATTGCATAATATTTCGTTCCCTAATGAATATACATGGACAGAGATTCATTAGGTATTTGGTATACGGTATACTAAAAAAACATCCAATATCTATGGCCAGTATTGACTGAGCATAGCCAAGTACTATTTTAACTCGACTATAAGGCAATTCGTCTGTCTCTAAATTTTTTTACGTCCCGTTTCCATTTTTGTTATTTGTTTTTGGGGTGTTATGCCGTGTTGCGCTACTTCCTCCTTTAGCCAACGTTTCCGACAGCGTTACAGTGTCCATCAATAAGGCAGATGTGTAATTGTTAGTGGTGAAATGTATGCTTATGTACTTAGAAGCAATACCGTGTCGCCAGCTCCACTCCACTACGAGCTGGTATCAAAGAATACTTCAGAATGGTTTTTTGCGTTTAGCTTTGGTGTAGCCGTCAATTACCGGATACCAAGTACTGTTGAGCTTAGCTCCGTCGTCTCCATTAATAATAATTGGGTTTTTGTGGATTTCAATTGCCTCCGAAATCAGGCGTGCTCTATGGGTTTTGGGTCTTCCCAGGACTTCAGAGTGATGATGGATGATCTCCTGATGATGGACACTGTAACGCTGTCCGAAACGTTGGCTGAAGGAGAAGGTAGCGCTACACGGTATAACACCCCAAAGACAAATAACAAAAATACTTTTGGCCGTGAAAATCTAAAATCATATCGTTCCGTTTCCAGTTTAGAAACGCTGCTGCATCCACTTCAATACTCAAGGAAGCCTTACTTTGACTAGATGGCTAACTTTGACCAAAGTAGTCAGGATTACCCGTGTACCTACTACCAGAGGAATGTTTGATAAAAGAATTGTCATTGAGATAGTGACATTTCTTTGGATAAATTGTAGGTATATTTAAATAATTAAAAATTAAATATTTAATAAAATAAAAAGTTACACAAACATTTAAATGGTTTTTAAATAAGTCGACATATACCTATTGAAGTACTTACTTACAAATCTAATTATAAAAGAGAAAATTTTGGTTGTGATAAATTAAATAAAAGAAATTTAGAGATAAACTTTTTTGGACTCCAGGTCTACCGTTCATAGAACTACTAGTAATGTATATGCAGAACAATAATTATTATTTATGAAGGTTTAAAAAATAATAAATAAAAACTGTGAATACATTATACATAACTATGCAAGTATTAGAAATACTTGTGGGAACTGTTGCAAAAAAAGATAGTACCCGTAAGTATGCAGGTGTAATGAAATGCATTGAAACGTATTGCTGACCTCAGGAGAAGTTTAAAAGGAAAGTGTATCTGTTTTTAAAACAAATATCAGTACCTACATTCTGTATCTAAAACAATGTAGTATAGGAGGTAATTAATATAAGTTATTCCTAACCTTCCTTGGTCTGGTCTTCTCAAAATATCCAAGTCCAGATACAGAATGTGGCTGCCTTTAGAGTGCTGATATCCTCAAGAGATGTCCAGGTCCTGAATATCAGTATTTCACACCAATAACTGTGAAGGTGAAGGTGTGGAACTTGTCGTCACCTACATATAAATTTTATGTTATTTACAAAAGTATCATATTTTCGAGCAAGCGGAGACAGAACTTTTAGAATTTTTTAAAAATACCCAACAGTACCGAAGATAAATGTCAAAACATTGACATTTGCGGCCGGCTGAAAAACGTGTGACATCACGATATATGCGCGGCAGTACTGCAGTACGACTCCAGATACTAATATCTACAGCCTGTATGTCTGACGAATATCTACAGCTCATATGTTGAACTAATATCTACGAACTTCAGAGTGTTGATTAATATCTACAGAGCTTAGGTTGAACTAATATCTACAGAGCATAGGTTGGACTGATCAGCTAAATGTGTCCAATAGTCCGATATTAGAGATTTTTACATACATACTTACATAAATTAAGTTCTTTAAACTGCATACGCAATATTACGTTATTCCAGTATGCTATACACAATTGCAAATCCAACCTCTGCCAGTGCTGTAGATATTCGTCAACACTTTGGTTCTCATAGATATTAATCAACAGTTTGAGCTGTAGATATTCGTCAACACTTTGATTCTCATAGATATTAGTTCGATTTTTTCAGTTTTTGGAATTCCTGTAGATATCAGTAGACGCCTCCCTGCAGTACTGCCATTCAAAATATTATGAACAATACTACATGTGATGTCTTGATACACAATTAATTGCATAGAATTTATCAATGCTTATTTTGAAAGCCCATAACTTCGTCATTTATAAACATATCGAAAATATATTTTAAATAAATATAGTACATTTTCAAAAATAAAAAATATTATAGAGAACCTCAGTAACTTTGCTGATGTAAAGAATGTTGGGAAACCAGTGTAAGGGAATGTTTATCCGTTCAAGTGATCCACAGATTCAGAGTTATAATGTGGCTGCCTTGAGAGTATTGCTCCACTTTAGTGATATCCAGGGACAGGTATATAATGTGACTGCCTTGAGAGAGTGTTGGTCCAAGCAAGTAATAATAATAATAATAATAATTGGACAATTTATAGAGCGCCGTTTTTGTGAAAAATCACCTCAAGGGCGCTTATAAGCTTAAGTAATATCCAGGAACAGAGAATGAATATGTTTGTTGAGTGTAGGTCTCTTCTCAGAGATTCCCAGAAAAAGAAATCTGAAGATGAAACAAATAACAACTAAGCTATCTATTTTAAATAAATAATTCACTTGAAATTAAATCACTTAATTCTGCAGTTTTTTTTTTAATAATTTCAAATGACATTTTGTCATGTCATCGGTTAGGAGCGCCAAGTGGCTAAGTGCATTTACACCATTCCGAGATAAAACCAAAATATGATTTTCTGCACTTCATTAATGAGTTTCGACTTTAAATAAAGATACATTGATAAAATCAATTTTACTTAATTACACATAAAGTATTAAATATTCCTTTTTTTAAATGATTAATAAATTTTTTAAAGTTTTTATACCTTGAAGAACATTTTAGGCAAAATAAAAAAAATTATAAAAAATATCAAATATTCAAATTATCATTTCACAGTTTTATTTAGTGATAAAGGAGACCGTAAATACCACTTGGTTATTAAATACTCAAATTTCACAAAATTTTAGTTAGCCACTGGTCACTCACCGACGAATATATTATATATTCGTAAATATGCAGATTAAATTACTACTCAGCATGAAAAGTTTAGGAAGTGTTAATCCCCTCAATGGTAGGTTCGGAACTTCTTGTCTCATATATTTATATAAAATGAATATCTATGAAGGTACAATATTTTGTTGAAAAAATTTAACTTCAAACAAAGCACTAATTAAAATCAACTGTGCGACGTTCATTTAAAAAGAGACAATTCCCACTGATAAAATATAATAAACCTGCCTTGGAAGTGTTGCTCCCCTCAAGTGATGTCCCGAGACAGATGCTGCCTTGAGGGCGCTGGTACCCTCACAAGATGTCCTTGTAAAAAGTGTCTGTGTATGAAAAATCCTTAATAAATAAATATTTTTTTCAGTGACATTATTTAGCCTAAAGTATTATGTTGATTTGCAGATGGCACAATCGTCATCAGAACTGATGATGGACATTGCAAGGCAGTCTGAAGCATTGGCGCCAAAGGAGGAAGCGCTGAAGCGTTTTTTCATTAAAAAAACGATTTGGAAAAGAAAACTCATTTTTAAAGCATCAGAGTGAGCAAGGTTTAAAAAACAATAATAAATTTGCCTTGTAAAAGCTGCATCTGTCAAGTGATGGTAGGGGCCAGATATAAAAAGGTGGTTTTGATGCAGGTCACCGCAAGTGATGTGGGGGACAGAGACAGAATGCAGCTGGCTTGAGCTCCCCATTGATCGGTGACAGGTATCTGTTGGTGAAAACAAAACGATAATAAAATAAGTACCTACCTGTATTCGAAATATGTGACTCCGTAGAAAATTAACTTCAAAGGAAAGACGTTCAAACCGGACTTATAACAAATTAAACCAATTAGAACAATGAAAACCTGTTCTTGAAGCTAGTAACATACGAAAAAAATATTGTAATAAATACCTGCATTATGTGTATTATGAGGTTATATCTCTCGTCCGTTACAGGAATGGTCAGGAAGAGAAAGTAGCGGCTTGAGAGTACTGGTGATGTACATGACTGAGTGCTGGTGATATGAATGCCTTTCAATTGGTATACATAACGGAGCTTAACGGAGGATTTTGTTTTGAGTAGTGTATAGTTCCAGTAATGGATGACAGGGTTCTGGAGAAGAAAATAAATAAATATTTGAAACAGATGTTACTTAAAGAAAAACCATGCCCGTGTTTGAAATACCTGTGTAGACCTTCACAGATATGTTGAAAGGCAATAACTCAAAACGTAAGAATTAAATATTTGTAAAACTTAAATTAAAAATTTTTTCAACAGAACAAATGCACATACGGTTCATAACCAAGTTAATCCTTGGGTTCAAAACGTAAAGTCTATAATTAAACATACTTCAGTAAAGCAGCCATCCGTGAAAAAAAAACTTCTAAACTATTTTTAAAACAACTTGGGAAAGCTGCCTTCAAAAAATTGAATCTGTCAAGTGAAGGATTGGGTCAGGGATAGAATATGGTTGGTTGAGAGTGCTGATCCACGCAAGTGGTGTCCTCGTAAAAATGTGTAAATTACAAATATTTCCAGGGATATATTATTTACGATTCTATCTTCTAAGTCTAAGTGATAAATATAAATATTTTCAGTAGCCTAAAGGCAAAAAGTATTATGTTCTATTGTAGATGCCATAAACGTCATCCGATGGACATCGATGAACATTATCGTCGCGACTTTTTATCCAAAGCAACACTGAGCATTAGGAAAACCTTTTTTAAAAGAATAAAACCTGTAATAACATATGAACATAGTAGGGTTCATAAAATAATAGTAAACCTACCATGAAAATGTTCTGTCAAGTGAAGACGGAGATAAAACGTGGCTGCTTTGAGAGTGCTGAGAAAATAACTTGAGGTGATTTGATGCTGGTCCCCTAAAGTCATGTCCAGGGACAGCAACAGAATGTGGCTTGATTGAGAGTGCTGGTCCCCGTAAGTAATTTCCAGGAACAAAAGAAATTAACGTATTTGTAGAGTGTAGATCTCTTCTTAGTGATGACAGGAACAAAGATCTGTAGATTATAGATAGAACAAATTACAGCTTATAAATAAATTACAGCTATTTAAAATAAATAATTTTCAAATTAATAAATAACGTTGTATTAACCACTTAATTATTTACAAAAACCGACATGTTTCATTAGCAAAGCTGACTTCCTCAGGGTTTTGACAGAACATAAAAAAAGGTTAAAAGGTTATGTAATGGGCAATACCCATTACAAAACATTTCATTAGCTTGTACATGAATATTGTAACATTTGTAAACCTTTGTTAGAGACTTCCGTTATGTGGACAAATGAAAGATTTGATTGAAAAGTGATGCCTAAGTCTTTAATTTGTTAATATCTCAAGAGCATAATTAAAGATAACTGGATTTTATATTTGAGAATATCTAACCAGATATTTGACACTAAGAGATAAATTTATTATTTTGTTTTCATTGCTCAAAATTGTCAATTTATTGATTTTATCTTGAATAAAATCACAACAATAAATATTTTAAAGAATTATTCTGAGGTTCTCTTGTCTGTGACTAACTTAAAGTAATAAGACGAACGACTGCGCGGCTTTTTTCATGGAAAATTTAATTTTGGATTTGAGGCCAAAATACTCAACCAAATTCGATTATTACTTTTCAATCAAAAGTTTTGGCCAATTATTTCATACTAATTTGTGCCACTTTATTTATTTAACGCTTTTTGTATTACCGTGACGAGTCACGGTTACGGTACCGTGACGGGAAAAAGGTAATAAACGTACGTTTCTTATCGCTATAATTCTGAAACTCTTTCAATAGATGAGATGCACAATTTTTTTTTTTTTTTTTCACATCTGCCCTGATGATGGACACTGCAACGCTGTCCGAAACGTTGGCTAAAGAAGGAGGTAGCGCAACACGGCATAATACCCCAAAAACCAATAACAAAATAATTTTTGGCCGTGAAAATCTAAAATCGTATCTGAGATGCACAATGTTTATTGTTTAGTTGCCTCCAAAAGAAAAAAGTCATAATTTTCTTGCATCTGTCTCACATATGTCTCCGTAGACCGCTACACTACCACTAGCCGCGAAGATAATTTTGAAAGTATGAAATAAAGTTACAAGGATAAAATTGAAGTGTGAGTCAATTCCAAATATTAAAAAAAAAGTCAAACGTCAATGCACTGATGGTTGCAATTGTTCTTAAACATCATGTAATTCTGCAGTTCTTTCTTACATACCAAATAAAAATGAAAATGAGACAATATGTGAAAACATGTTTTCAGCTCCCCAATAGAAATGTACAATCATTATCATACATCTCCCTCACATGCATATAAAGATAATAAAACGCAGAGAAAAAGTAGTACTCTGGAGTCATATGCATTTTGTATGTCTCATTTTTGTGTCACCTTTATCTAATGTGTAAGAAAGATCAACAGCTTTATAGCAATAAGTAAAGGATGTTTATTGCCTTGTTCTGCCGTCACGGTCATTTATTAAAGCGCTCATTTGTGATTTAAATTATAAAATTTAATTTTGCTTTATTTTGAAGGCGTCTTTGAAAAAATTTTTTTTGGTAAATTTAATTATTAAAAAAAATCCTGGCCTTATCTACCGGGTTATTAAAGTAAAAAAACAAAAAAATGCGTTTTTTGGGTAATTTTAATATATGAAAGACAAGTCATTTTAATATAATATGTAAGACACGTTTGGCGTTCCGACATAAAAAGGTAATTTATATTTTAAATTTAAACCCATCGAAATGCTTTTTCTTAACAGTTTTATTTTCTACTTTATATATAATTATATTATTAGAGTAAATTTATTTTTTTAATAAATTTAAATTTATCAGTTACCTGCAAATAATTGCCTAAGAGGTCTTTAAAATCAGGAAATATTGAAATCTACGACGGCTTATATTAAATAATTTAAGAGACAAATAAAGTAGCACACATCCATACTAGATATTTGATAAACCCTACGAGTATGATTACAAAAGTATTTTTTCAGTTTGGTTGGGTATTTCGGTATTAAATTCAAAATGAAGATTATTTTGAAAGGGGCCGCGCGCTGTTTTACCTTTATTCCCTCAGGCTTATTTATTACTATCATAGTGAGTGATCTGAATGGTGTTAGAAAGAAAAACAATTTTTTTGAATGAAAAAACACACAGAATTTTATCAACTTTCGAAAGCAGTTTTAGTTTACGGATGTATTATTATATTATATTTCATTTATTTGGATTTTACTGAAAAGCGGAAATATAATATTAGGTCCTTACATATGAAATTGGCGTTTTGCCGTACTGGCAATTTTGATTTCAAATATCTTATCTTTGGTTAGGAATTTCAAATTCAAATTTACTCATGTATTTGTGTTTCGAAAATAATAATTCATTTGTTTTTTCCTTAATTGTTTTTTTTCCTTTGCGTCACTTAGTTTACAAAATGGAAAACTTTAAATATTGCGTTATTTACGAGTACGAATTCCACTGTGGCACCAGTGCTGCAGAAACGGCTCGATGATGTGTGTTAATGATGTGTATGGCGACGGTGCCGCAAAAGAAAATACAGTGCGTTTTTGGTTCCAAAGTTTTCGTTCTGGAAATTTCGACCTGCAGAACAAGCCCCGTGGACGGCCAGAGACCAAAGTTGATAATGAAGAATTGAAAGCTATTGTGGAAGCGGATCCATCGCAAACCACATCCGAGTTAGCTGCAGGCTGCGGTGTTAGTGATATATATAGTAGCGTGGTTCGATTTTTTGTTTTTTTGTTTTTCTTAGCAGCGGGGTGTGGAATGGATGCTCTATGGGGATACATCTAAAAGTCATTATGACAGCATTAAGATATTTTGAGTGCAAGTACTGCCCCAAGTCAATTCAAATTTGAAAAAAACAGCGAGAAACTAGAAAAACAAGGGTTTAATCTTTGCTCAATAAAAGTAGTTAAAATATTTAAAAAATTAACTTTTCATTTACTAATAATATTATCTACTAATCAAGAAACAATAAAAGTACCATCGCGACACAAAAAATCACAAACGATGTTAAAAAATAAAGTCAAATATCATAAAAGTTATTGTGTTTTATAGTCCTTCTTCGAATTGAATACTGGCATTATACGACAAGATTCTAGCTTGTTTTGTATCCACCCTTCACGTCTTTTAGGACCGCAAACAGCAGAGCATGATGCCATTACCACTTTGATGCATCTTTCGGTGGCTTGCATGTTACAGAGCATCAATCGGAACTCACACAAAATGTTGGATTCGATAATCGTGGTTTGCAATGGCTTCAATTATTGTTTCGCTAGATATCAGTTTTGTAAGAGGTGTTTCTGATGGTTTTTCCCAGTAGATTAAGTCAATGTAGTCTGCTACGTTGAAAATAAAAGTAGGTAGCTTAAATACTCTTATTGGAGAGAACCCCGATGTACGTTCTCGTATACTTAGAATCCGTCTCAGAGCCAACTCTCTAATTTTCTTCGTTCATCGGTAAGCATAATAATAAGTATATTTTCGCTGTGGCCAAAATACCCGTTGCGTTGAATTACGGGATCTACCACCTTTTTCAAATGCTCTGGAAGGTAACGAGACAATTTTATAGTTTCGTGGAGGCGTCTCGCCCCGTAAACACACGAAGGTTGTGTTTTTATTTTAAACCACATCGGAGCATTCACTCTTAGCACAAATGCAGTCAATATCACCTGATTTTCTGTCGGATTCTTGGTTGAAATGTAAAGGTAAAGAATAGTATTGGCTGTTGTTATCCAACGCGAATGACAGATTTTACCCGGGTTTCTTTTCGCTAAGTTTTCGTTACATTATCCTTCGGCGATTGCTCGGCACATTTCCAATAAATAAAGCTGGTCTGTGCTAAGGTCGTCACGGGATTTTGTAATGTCCGGTAAGTTGTATTATATTGCTTAAAATTCTATCACAGGAAGATGTTCACAGTTCTTGAGTAACTTTCCTATTAAGTATTGTTAGTCAGTTGGAAGATCAACGTTAGTAAAACATGAAACTGTACTGCGAGATGTGGACGGTTGATCTAAAGATGTTTGTTATATTTGTTGGTATAGTTTGCGCTTTAATTTTCTTAACATATTGCTCTCATTTTGCTTAGTAGTTTTCTATCTAAAGAACCAATCATCATTTTTCTGTCGCCTCATTGAGCTATTAAAAATGTCTTTCTTTAATAGGTACTTTTCGATCTTGCGCACAAAAACCATTTTCGAACAAAGTACATTTGCAAGCAGCGATATCAAATAACGTCTGGCTTCGTCTTTTGAAATCATCCAGTTTTTTAAGGTAACTCTCACTATGCTTTCTACCTTTGTATGGTTTAAGAATCGGCCGATATCTTTCGTGATAAGATGTTCCACGATCGGTAGAGATGCTCGTTTCCAAATATTTTCTATTTTAGTAGCAACAATTTCACTAGTATCTCTTACCAAATCTTGGAATCGTTTTTCTGCGCTTTGCGAGACGTGAATAAAATATTTCATCGTGTCTTCATAACTTGGTAACACACTAGCTGGTAATTCCGCACCACAATCAACCAAAGGAAAGTTTTTGTTACCGCTTCGTAAACTCATTGTTATTTTGTTTAACTTGAACTCCAAATAATAATTGTAAACTGTAATTACTCAAATTGTCGTGTTTGCGATGCTAACTACAATTGTTTACTGATGATTGCAATAACGCATGCAAAACCCCCGCGGCGCGAAAGCGCGGTGCTCGAGCGAGGCGCGAAAATGGACTCAGCAATTTGCCAAATTTTCGCGGGAAAATAAATATTATCACATTTTTTTAAAATTATTATTTAAGGCGCGACAATTTTCATTCATTTTGAAATGTAAAAGTAAAAATTAAAGTATTAATATTGACACAAAACTGTTTTATAAAGGGACAATTTTTTACCAGATTTTAAATAATTCAACTGCTTTGGGGCAGTACTTGTCATCAAAATTTTAAATTGATATTTTGTACGCTTAATTGTATCAACCTAGAGCATCCACTCCGCACCCCGCAAAAACTGATTTATAAAAATAAAAAAAATTCCATACAATGGCGATCCACCCTAATATATAGTGATAAAACTGTTTTAATCCACTTGAAGTAAGTTGGGAAGGTAAAAAAGCTTGAAAGGTGGGTACCTCACGAATTGAGTGAAGCAAATCAACAAACGCGCGTTGACTGCTGCGTTGCATTACTCAACCGGCACAATAATGAAGAGATTTTAAATCAAATCATTACCTGTGATGAAAAGTGGATCCTGTACGATAATCGGAAGCGCTCATCGTAATGGCTGAACCCTGCCGAACCAGCCAAATCATGCCCCAAGCGAAAATTGACTCCAAAAATTGTTATTTGTGAGCATTTGGTGGACTAGTGCTGGTGTCGTTCGCTACAGCTTTCTTAAATCTGGCCAGACGATTACGGTAGATGTCTTTTGTCAGCAACTGCAAACCATGATGTTAAAGCTAGCTGCTTAACAACCAAGGCTGGTTAATCGCTCTAGGCCACTGCTGCTTCATAACAACGCTAGACCACACACTGCACAACAGACGGCTACCAAATTAGAGGAGCTTCAATTGGAATGTCTAAGACATTCACTGTACTCTCCGGACCTGGCCCCAATAGATTACCATTTTTTTCGAAATTTGTATAACTTCTTGCAAGGGAAAAAATTCAACTCTGATGGGGCGGTCCAAACCGCTTTCAAAGATTTTATTGATTCCCGTCCGAATGTTTTTTTTTAGTAAAGGTATCGATGAACTACGCAAGGTGGAAAAAGTGCATAGATAGCAATGGTACATACTTTGATTAAATAAACATATTAAAAATCATGAAGTGCTGCTCTTCCCAATGGTAGTCGAGGGACAGAAAACTTGTATTTAAAATTAATATCAATAAAGATAAATATTTTTTAGATTTTTATTTTATTTTTTATTTTAAATACATAAACGGCTATACTGCCTTTTATAAATAAACATATAAAAGAGTACAAAAGTAAGAAAAATATGATATATCTGTGATTTTAACATTAAGCTAAGCATTGAATTAATTCAACTGTGTGACGTGCAGACAGTTTCCCCTGATAAAATATAATAGACCTGCCTTGGAAGAGTTGCTCCCCTCAAGCGATGTCCAGAGACAGATGCCGCCTTGAGGGTGCTCGTATTCTCAAATGATGTTCTTGTTAAAATATCGGTGTAAGTATCTAAGTACAAGGCCGTCTGAAGTATTGGCTCAAAAATAGGATGCGCTTAAGTGTCTTCTCACGTAAAAAACAATGGAAATAGGAAACCTGTTTTTAAAGCATAAAAGTAAGCAAAAAAAATGGTAAACGTGCCTTGTAAACGTTGGCTGTCAAGTGATGATGACAAGACCAGAGACAAAATGTGGCTGTCCTGAGAGTGCTGGCAAAACAGCCTAAGGTGGTTTTGGTGCTGGTCCCTTCAAGTGATGTCAAGGACTGAGACAGAATGCAGCTGGCTTGAGACTGCTCCTTGTTGATCGGTGACAGGTATCTGTAGGTAAAACAAATTATTATTTAAAAAACTTGATAAATATGATTTAAGGCAGATAGTAAGAAACTTACATCAAAGCTCCTGGTAAATTGGCTTCAAAGGGAAGAACTTCAAACACGACTTTAAACAAAATAAATTATGTGAAAACCTGTGCTTTTAGCTAGTCTCATGCGAAAAAGTGATCATTTATCTCTCGCTTCTCTTAGATTTAAGTATAATAGCGATATTAATTAAATATAAGAAAAGACGTTACTAAACCTGCCTTGAAAATATTGATTCTGTCAATTAATGGCATGATAGAAAGTGGTCCTCGAGTGGTGTACAGGGCATCGATAGAATATGACTGACTTGAGAGTTCTGATCCTTTTTAAGTGATGTCCAGATCCATAGAATGTAGTTGGCTTGAGAGAGATGGTTCTGTCGAGTGGTGTCCAGGTACTTCTTTAGAATATGGCTTTGTTAAAAGTACTGGCCCTCTCAAATGGTTTTCATGGACATTTGAAAAAAAAATTATTCATTGAACGATTTGTTACATAAATTGAGGATTTTTCAACCACCATGCTAGGCACATGCCCGTGTTGTGGTGGTCGAGTAGATTGTTTGACATTGTACATATCGAGCAGATTGTATATTGCTCTAATGTAGATTGGTTGAGAGTGCTGGTCCTGTCAAGATGTTCGAGGAAATCCATTGAATGTGGCTGGTTTTAGAGTGCTGGTCCCCTGAAGTATTTTCCAGGAACAGAGATTGATTTTTTTTAGTGTAAATCTCTCCTCAGTGATGCCCAGGAACAGAGATCTGTTGATAAAACAAATTACTGTGATGGATGAAACTAATTAATAAATTACAGCCGTTTAAAATAAATAATTTCACTTCTGGTAATCAGCAGGATTTATAAACCAAATGTTGTTTCCACACATGTTATTATTTAATCAATACTAAGCATGAAGTTTTAAACACGTCATGAAATGTGTTGGGAGTGTTACTCCTATCAATGGTAGAACAAGGAAATGAAGGTAGAATATTAGAGAAGAGCTGTGTTTTTGTGATTGATGTGATTGATTTTTTTAGTGTAAATCTCTCCTCAGTGATGCCCAGGAACAGAGATCTGTAGATAAAACAAATTACTGTGATGGATGAAACTAATTAATAAATTACAGCTGTTTAAAATAAATAATTTCACTTCTGGTAATCAGCAGGATTTATAAACCAAATGTTGTTTCCACACATGTTATTATTTAAACAATACTAATCATGAAGTTTTAAACACGTCATGAAATGTGTTGGGAGTGTTACTCCTATCAATGGTAGAACAAGGAAATGCAGGTAGAATATTAGAGAAGAGCTGTATTTTTATTTTCATATAAAGCATTTATTAAATTCAACTGATAATGTCGGTAAAAAGACAGTTCTCACTGATAAAATGTAATGAGCCTACCTAGGGAGTGTTGCCGCCTCAAGCGAAGTCATAAGAGAGAGTGCTAGTTCCCTCAAGTGATATTCAGATACGGAGAAATAATATAACTGCCTTGAGAGTGCTGGTATCGGCAAATGACGTCCTCGTTAAAGATTCTGTAAAAAAAGTTAGTAATATGTTAATTATTATTAAAGATTCTAACATCCTAAGATATCTTGTTTTGCTGCAGAAGACATAGTCTTCAACTGACCTTTTGAAATAAAAAAGGCAATAACGTGTTAAAAAAGCAAAGTTAAAAAAATAATAGTAAACCTGCCTTGGAAAAGTTGCTTCTGTCAAGTAATGACAAGGGACAAAGATAAAATGCGGCTGCCTTGAGAATGCTGGTAAGACAGAATAAGGTGGTTTTGGTGCTGGTCCCCTCTAGTGATGTCGAATACAGACATAATCGGTGACACGTATCTGTAGATGAAACAAATCATAATTACAAAACAAAAATATTGTACTCGTATTTGAAATAAATAACTCCGTAAGTACGAGTGTGATTAAATGCAATTAGTTAAAAAAAACCTTTACCAAAACACCGCTGCAAAAGGCAGAAGTGCGAACACGGTTAATAACAAAATAAATCAATGAACGCATTGAAAACCTTTGTTTTAAGCTGGTCACAGACGAGTTCATGATATATTAAACAATTTTTTTATTTAGTTATTGTCTTCTTTTTTTGCGGCTTTTACATACAAATAGTAAACAAAATGCAATTAGTACAAAAAATGAAAGTATGTTTCCTTGTTTGTTTGTGCCTTAAACGTTTCTTAAAGATTCATTCGATTGCGATGAAACTTTGGGGATTTGACGTGTAAATTCCCGGGATGGTTTCAATATATGTGAGATCTGGATTTCCTATAATATTCATTCGATCGCGGTGAAACTTTGGGTGAGTTGTTGTGCGCATGCCCGCGAAGGTTTGTTTTTAAAATGGTGAGCTCCGAAATTTCTATAAAAAAATTGCAAAAAGTGGCGCGCGAGGGCGTCCCGTGTTTGATTCCTGGGCTGGCTAATTCCTCCATCACGACACAAGCAACATTTTCCGCTTACTGTGGTTGGAGAAGATAGTTTTTAAACATTGTTGAGTTATAAGTAACCCGGGAATTTTTGTATTTCTTTAAAAAAAAACTTTATTATAGGTAACTTTTTGGCTTTACTTAATTTAACTTTGTATTTATTTTTCCGTATATTTATATCCGTATCAGAGATGACTATATATATATTTATGTATAAGTTATTTGTCTCTGATAAATAAATAAATAAAAATAAACTGTAAACTTTATTTATGTTTTTTTTATGCACACTGTTTTGATCTTTCTAGATACAATAATAAAATGTATATTACTCTCATGCACAGGCTGCGCTTTAGTGGGTTCCCATTACTCTTATAATTTAATAATATTGTAAATATGAAATACAAAAATGTACCTACAAAATATATAAAACAAAATACTTATATAAAAAAAAATATTCAAAACTACGAACTTTCAAAGAAATACTTACAGCTAAATAACGTACATTTCAATAAATCAGCAAGATATTAGAATAACACTAAAATCCCAAAATTTAACAATAAGTTCATTCAAAATACTTATCTCTATCTAGAGATAATTTATTTCAATAAACTCTCGTTAAATCTTAAAATTATTAAAAATATTTATTAATTCCAACTTAAATTGAAAATTTACCTGAAACTACTGTAAGAGTTCATCGAACGTTATTAAAGCCTAACGTCTGCATGGTTAAATTTCAGAACCCGGTTTCGATTGCATGTCTCACGCCACGCCTTAAACGCCGCACCACAAATAACAATGTGTAAGCGGATTTTCAAACAAAGCTACAGTTGCAATTCGGTTTCTTATTCGCGAATTCGTCATGAGCACAAGATATCGCCACTTTCGTCGGCAAAACGCATAGGGACGTGCCTTTTTTAGGTATAAGTTCTACGAATTTGTGAAGTTGGAGTATCTCCCGGATATGGAAAGATAGGCGGAAATACTCAGTTGAATCACGCGGCTGTATATTACATATGACGTCATCGCCCGTCCCGGTTACTTCGCGGTGACTTGCCATCACTGGTTGACATGTCGACAGTGGATACAAGGAACGGTCAAATTTTGAAACCAGTTTCTTTTGGATTTATAAAATGATCACCAACACTAGCCGGGCGCAGCCGAACCAAAATCCGCCCGCAGGCCGTAAAAATCTGCTGAGCGGGTTTTTAACTGCCTCGTATTATTACTATATCTTTTAAATTATTTACTGATATACTTACCTTGAGTTTTTCTTACTTATTTTTTAATATTATTTGTAATATTTTATAATTCATTTACTTACATCTTCTAATCTAATATATAAAAATCTAGTGTCACGGTGTTTGTGGAAGCACTCCTCCGAAACGGCCCGACCGATTCTTATGAATTTTTTAATGTTTATTTGGTAGGTATGAGAATAGGTAAAATATACTTCAGGTGAGCTATGGCATTGTGAAATTTATATTAAAAAAAAATGGCAATAGGTTGCACGTTGCAGCTGTTTAAAAACTGAATGTATCGGGAATGAATGAATGGAATGCGGGAGGGGATGGTGGGAGTGAGGAGGGAAGGGAGGGGAGGGGGGACGGAGGTGAGCAGAGGGAGAAGGGGAGTGTGGGGAGTAGAGTGGGGAGAGGGAAGGTGGAGGGGGCGGATAGATCCCATCCCCACACTTATAATACATTCGTTATTTTTTCTTTAAAAACCAAAATATTTTCTAGAAATAATTTATATGGCTAGTTCCCTCAAGTGATGTTCAGCGACAAGGATAGAATGTATCTGCCTTGAGAGTGCTGGTATCCGCAAATCACGTCCTTGTTAAAAGTGTCTATGTTTGAAAAAATGTAAGTTTATAAAAATATGTCCAGTATTATTAATGATTGTGCATTTTTTTTAAGCAGAAGACATAATCTTCAACTGACCTGTTTTCAAAGCATAAAAATGGTAATAAAGTGGCAAAAGCAAGTTTAAAAACATAGTACACCTGCCTTGTAAAAATTGCTCATGTCAATTGATGACAAGGGCCAGAGATAAAATGTGCATGCCTTAGAGTGCTGGCGAAACAGCCTAAGGTGGTTTTGGTGCTGGTCCCCTCAAGTGATGTTGTGGACAGAGACAGTATGCAGCTGGCCTGAGATTGATCCCCAATGAACGGTGACAGGTATCTGTAAGTGAAAACAAAACCGTAAAAAATAAGTAACTGTAGTCGAAATATATAACTCCGCAGGAGTGTTAAAAGACAATTAGTAAAAAACTTACACCAGAACTCGAAAAATTGACTTCAAAGGAAAATAGTTCAAACTCGGCATACGTATAAAAAAGTCCATCTCAAATGAGTGATGGTAAGTATGGTCCTGTGTATTTAATGCCTGTACAGTACGCTTTTCCGCAGCATCGCGTTCATCGGTCAAATCATTGTGCATATAATTTCATAACGGTGATCGATAAACCGGTGGATGCAATTTTCAGCCATAAGTTGTTATAACATTCAAACAAATAAACTTCATTCTACGAGTCTCAAAACCATTTAATAAACCTTTTACACTTGTACTACTATATGTGGCATATGAAAGATCTCATTTCCAATTTGCATTTGTTGTGTGGGGTCTTCAATACCTTATATTAACCAAATTGAAAACATTCATTCATATTTCTTAAAACCCTGTCGTATCGCTTTGAAATCATCAGTGTAACCCTATCGTTCTTCACAAACGGAGAAATTTTTTGACGTAGGTACTGTTTCTGCACAAGATTGCGAACTGCCTTATTAATTATTGACTCTTCAGCGCTGTTAGAAAGCATTGCATTTCGTTGCCCTGAACGCAATACCAAATCGAATCCCTTATTTCATATACAACATGTCAAATCGAAATACGCACAAAACTCCTTGCTCGGGCGTTTTTGCAAATCTCATAATACCCTATGAGATATTGACATTTTCCATTGTATCATTAAATCGTTAAAAATCAAACTAACCTTACAATAGTTGCTTAAATCAAAACTATCATTTCTTGTTTATTATTTATTTTTGAAAACTTTTTTTACTTAACATTGTGTACTATTATAATTACATAACCAGCAACCAGACCAAAGTAATATAAATGAAACTTAACTGATTTATGTTTTATTCAATATTTAATGAACAATAGGCCACTTGCATCACATTTTTAATTTTTTTTTCCGGTTTAGATAATATTACATCTCATAAATATTTTTTTCCTCGATCCATCTTACTGATCATAAATCATTATAATGTACAACGTATATATTACTAAATCCAATGTTTTATACTAGTACTTGTAAATAATAATAAAAATAAGAATATCATAAAATTTGATTTTGATAAAATCAGCACCATAACCATTATACCTCTGAAACATGTACCGACTTCTAAAATGTACGGGGTTCTCTTCAGAACATCTGTCAAAAAGTCAAACCAAATGATAAGTTCGCAGAGAACAAACATTAAATCTAGTGAACGAATTAAAAAATTCGCCTGAAATCAAAGTGATGCCATATAAAAAATATAAATCAGTGTGGAATTTTACAAAATTAATAGGAACATTTTTGGAGACGGAACATTTTCATGAAGTGACGTCACGACCCCAAATAATGTATTTAATTATTTAAAAAAAAAACAGTACATTTCTTAAAAAAAAATTCTAACATTTTCGTAATCTCAATAAAAAGATTTATTCACACGATTTTTTCCAAATTGTCATGAATTCAATGCAAGTGGCCTATTACTGTTTATACAATTGTATGATTCCTAAATAAACTTAAATTAAAAATTTAAAAGAAATGTTTTTTCTAGTTTGTAGTTAAAAGTAATATTGTAGAGATATGTTATAAGGTTGTTCAGCGCCCTTGGGGTGATTCATTACAAAAACGGCGCAATTTGAGTTATCAAAATATTATTATTATTATTAAAAAATTGAACCAATTAGCACAAAGAAAACCTGTTCTTGAAGCTAGTCATAATATGTGAAAAAAAAATTTGTAATATAAACCTGTATTATGCGTATTTTGAGGTTATATCTCTCGTCCGTTGCAGGGATGGTCAGGGAGAGAAAGTGACTGGCTTGAGAGTAATGGTGATATATGCATCGAGTAGGATTTTGTTTTAGGCGTGTATAGTTCCACAGTGATAGATGACAGGGATCTGGAGAAGAAAATAAATAAAAATTTGGAACAGCAGGTACTTACAGCAAAATTTGTGCCCCGTGTTTTAAATACCTGTAGATCTTTACAGGTATAATAAAATGTAATTATATAGTTAAAACGCATTTGAAAACACTAAATTAAACATTTATTTTAACAGGAACAAGTTCTACCACAGCTCATAATAAATTAAATCCCAGAATTTAAAGCATAAATCCATAATTAAAGACAAACATACCCCAGTAAAGCAGTCTTCGTTAAAAAAAACTGTTCATTTTATTTAAAAATAACTTGAGTGACCTGCCTTCGAAAAACTGCTTCTGTCAAGTGAAGGTATGTCAGGGATAGAATAATTCTGACTTTGAAGTGTTGGTCACCTCAAACGGTGTCCTTGTTAAAATTTCATTCTTTGAAAAAAAAGTGTGAAATGAAAATATGTTCAGTGATATATTATTTAAAATTCCAACAAAAAAAGTAATATGTTGACATAAGTCAACCGATGGACATCGATGACAGTCGACATTTCATCCAAAACACCACTGAGCATCAGGAAAACCAGTTTTTAAGGGTAAAACCTGTAATAACACACGAACATAGCAGGGTTTAAAAAAACAATAGTAATTCTACCTGTGCAGAAGTTGCATCTGTCAAGTCTTAGTGATGACAGGGGCCTGAGATATAATGTGGCTGCCTTGAGAGTGCTAGAAAAACAGCCTAAGGTTGTTTTGATGCTGGTCCTCTCAAATGATGTCGAGGACAGAGACAGAATGCAGCTGGCTTGAGATTGCTCCCCGATGATTGGTGTCAGGTATCTGAAGGTGAAACAAATTTTTATTAGAAAACAGAAAAAATTAGTACCCGTATTTATAACTAACTCCGCAGGTATGATAATATGCATTTAGTAAGACAAACAAAACACCACTGCAAAAGGCAGAGGGCAAACACGGCTAATAACAAAACAAAATATCATAATATCCCAAGGACAAAATATCCTACGGATGAAATATCCCCCGACAAGAAAGGAAGGAGACAGAGCAAGGAACTTACGGTTTCAATTTTAAATTTGGCATCGAAAGGTTTGTTGGGTTAGGTTAGGTTTGGTTACGTAACGTTAGGTTTAAATTTTAAATTTGGCGTCTAAAAGTTTTATTGGGTTAGGTTAGGGAACGTACCCATACTACGTGACCAACTTTTTGCAATTTTTAACCCCCCCCCCCCCCCAGGTGACCAAAAACCTATGGCCCCCGCCGCTCATTTGTACCAAGCGTGGTATTTTGAAGACCCCCCCCCCTAAACAGGTCACGTAGTATCGGTATGTTCCCTTAATTAAGATTAGGATATTATGTCGGGAATATAGTGTCGAGGGATATTTTGTCCGTAGAATATTTTGTCGGGGGATGATATGTATTAGACATGGGCAGATTTATTCACAGGAGTGAATGGATTCAGTCTGATTCCCCTGTCCTTTTGAATTGATTCCGGCGCGGGTGTGTAATAGGTATTTTACTTTAGGCAACTTTGCAGCGTGGCGCGCCGCCCATAGATTAATATTTAAATTCCTACGAAACATAATAATATTTAAATTGTTTACATATCATTCATTGAAATAATTTAACATACATGGATAATAAAAACGGTGGCGTTAAAAATCGTAGGATGCAAGGCCAAAGATAAGGAATGAAGAATCAATTGCTTTTGAAATTGAAAATCAGATCAAATGTGTCAAAAGATTGAATTTATTCATTTAATTCAGTCATTCAATTTTGCTCAGTTTTGTTGAATCTGAAAGTTTATCAATGCAAATAGTTCTGGACTATCAAATGCATTATTTAGAATTAGATATATGAACACCAAGTCAATGTAAATCCTTCTCTCCAACAATTTAAGCATATTAATCTTATTTAAAAGTAGTTTAACAAAATTAAAAGAATACCCGTTGTCAAATAGTTACGTTGTCAAATGAAAAATCAGGGCAGGGATCTGCTCTGATGATGGACACTGAAATGCTCTCCAAAACGTTGGCTCAAAAAAGAGGTAGCGCAACACGGCATAACACCCCAAAAATAAACGAAAATCCATCAAATATTGGATTTTAATTTTCTCGTTCTATGAAAGTTCTTTTCAAGTTCTGTGATTATTTTGGTTTTATGAAGAAAATGGCCTATAATGATATAATAATAGAACTTACACATAACGTGAAAATTTACCTAAAAATTTTGATGAATTTTGTAATTTTTTTTAAACAAGCCGTCCTTAGTCATTAATTTGTGAACTTCTCAAGAGCATTGTTATCAATGATGTTGTCAAAAAAATCAGTGATCTTTAATTTAATTAAAGATCTATGGACTTTTTATTCGAGAAAATCTGACTAGACATTTGAAATTATGATATATTTTAAAATAATGTTTTTATTGCTCTAAATTACCAATTTATTGATTTGATCTTGAAGAAAATTACAGACTAAATAATCGAAAAATGATGATGTTATTTCTCTCGTTTGTGATTAGCCTAAGACAATTAATGCCGTTATTATTAAGCATGAACATAAACCTTATTGAACCTGCCTTGAAAAGTTGCTTCTGTCAAGTAACATTGCGTCGTGGGCCAGGAATAGAAAGTGGTTGTCTTGAGAGTGCTGATCTTCTCAACTAGTGTCCAGGGATATCGATAGAGTGTGGCTGGTTTGAGAGTGGTGGTTCCTTCAGTGATGTCGGGAGACATCGATAGAATATGGCTGGCTTGTTGATTGTGTTAGACCCCATTGATCGGTGGCAGGGATCTGAAGATTAAAAATCATTTTATTTATATTACCGCACAAGAGTCACAACTGCTCGCAACTTTCCGTAACCAGGGAAACTATGGAATGCCTAATTGTGATATTTAGTGAAGCTGAAGGTAGTGGGGACGGGAAGGAGAAGAGTAATGATGACGGATTAAAAGTTTTTTTTAACAGTTATTAGTTGTCAAAAGGCGTAATATTAAAAAAAAATAGAAAACTTTTTTTTCGGGTTCTTCATGTGAAGTAGAACCAAAGATATTGAAATATAAGTAGATGTGCTATCTGCAGTTTTTACTAGGTGGGACTGCACTTCCGGGTGTCGCCGATATTGTTCACCAATTAACAAATAAACTAAATGAACGAATAAACAAAAGGAACGTTAAACTAAATGAACGAATTCTTTCCATATTCACACTATATTGTTAACCAATACTTATGCACACCTTCAAAAAATCAACGAAATAAATTCTTTTCTTATGCAAACTACTCTAAAAAGGTTGTAGTCCGGCGACAGTTGCGCGGCCACCGTAGCATATCTCATTTGTATTTGAATATCTTTGTGTAGAACCATAAGTTTTCCATTTTAACTACGAGTTTCCCGTCACCGTGTATTATTTTAAACAATTTTACTTTGTAATAACACAAATTATTAGGCATAATTTAAAAAAAAAATAATATTCGTACTAAATAATAAAATTTTATTATTGTATTATACACAATTAATATGAACACAGTAATAAGTCATTTTTTTTTGTAGGTACAGAATTTAGTTTAAAGTGCCCTTACGGTAATCTAGAATATAGATGCACTACATAAAATCATTGCTTTTATGTTTACTGTATTTGTGGAACGTTCCAGTGGGATATAATACTCTCAGTATCGCCCTGGAAAAAGACTTCATGAAATCTGCGACACGATGTCGGCAAGTTAGTAATTGTGGCTTTGTACACACGACGCCTGCACAATGTACTGAGCCGCTCCGGACTAGCAAATAAATAATGATTCGATCTATAATGATCTACAGGAATTCCAAAAACTGAAAAAATTGGACTAACATCTATGAGAACCAAGGCGTGAACGAATATCTACAGCTCAAACTGCTGACTAATATCTATGAGAACCAAAGTGCATACGAATATCTACAGCTCAAACTGCTGACTAATATCTATGAGAACCAAAGTGTGGACGAATATTTACAGCACTGGCAGAGGTTGGATTTGCAATTATTTATAGCATATTGGAATAACGTAATATTGCAAATGCAGTTTAAAAAACTTAATTTATTTATGTATGTATGTAAAAACTCTAATATCTGACTATTGGACAAATTTAGCTGATAATTAAGGATTTGGGTTTTTGTTTTAACAGCTTTCTTTATTTCGAGTGCTTCTAAATTATTTAGTCTGTTACCATGACCATTTCCAAGTCAGTTAGATAAGGTTCAATAAATTATTGTCATCGTAAACAGCAAAATACCTAATATTATGGAAAAACTACATGCACACACGTTAAACATTTAAGCCTTTACGTAATTAGTAATTACGAAATTGAAGTAATTTATGCTTTTCAGTACTACCTCTTGCTCAGCTGCCCTCTTTAGATATTAGTCCAACTTACGCTCTGTAGATCACCATTGGGATCGTCATAGATATTCGTCCGACCTTAGCTCTGTAGATATTATTAGTCCTCACTCTGAAGTTCATAGATATTAGTCTAACATATGAGTTGTAGATATTCTTCCGGCATACAGGCTGTAGATATTAGCATCTGGAGTCATTTTGACGACATCATTCGGTTTCCCATAACGATTTTTTTTCTGTTTAGAATACCAAATAGAGTTAATCTTGACGAGTCACTTTTAGCGACTTTTAAGAATTTATGTTTCTTAGTTAACATGCAATGTATGATCAATCCTACATTTATTATAATATCCCGTGATTTTTCGTTAGTATGCGCCAGTATTACTATACAGTTCACAGACACATGATTAAATTTCTGGCAAAACAATAAAAAAAAACGATTTTAATGATTAAAAGTGAATACATTGGACGACTTGTTCGTAAAGGTTCTGGTATTAACTGTCCCTGAGAGAGGTTTTTGATGATGATGTGACATGTTGTTTTTGTTAACAAATAGGAATCGGGTATGGGTATCGCCGTCCCGGGAACCATTTATTGGATAACGAACACCTCTGCCATAGGTCACCCAAAGTGGTTATTTACGTTTAGTGACTTAGCAAGGCCGCCCATGTTCATGGGGTGAGGTTTGTCCGGGTCTTGGTGGCGAATGCATCTTCCTACCAGTTGCCTGGCAGGGCGAATCGGGAGAGAATGGTCTCTTTAAAACTCTTTGCTCGGGCGTATCTGCAAATCTTATAATGCCCTAAGAGTTATTGACATTTTCCATTGTATCCTTAAATCGGTTAAAATCAACCTAACCTTACAATGGTTGCTTAAATCAAAAGTATTATTTATTTTTTATTATTTACTTTGAAAAAGCTTTTTACTTAACACTGTGTACTATTATAATTACATAACCAGTTACCAGAACAAACTATTATAAATGAAAATTAACTGATTTATGTTATATTCACTATTTATTGTACAATTACTGTATAATGTATATACAATTGAATGTTTCCTAAATAAACTTAAATAAAAAAATAATGGTCTTTCTAGTTTGTAGTTAAAATTAAGTTTGTAGAGATATGTTATAAGTTTGTACAGCACCCTTGAGGTGATTCTTTACAAAAACGGCGCAATACAAGTCATCCAAACATTATTATTAATATAAAAAATTGAACCAATTAGAACAAAGAAAACCTGTTCTTGAAGCTTGTCATATGTGAAAAAAATGAGTGTAATATATACCTGCATTATGCGTATTATGAGGTTATATCTCTCGTCCATTGCAGGGATGGTCAGGGAGAGAAAGTGGCTGGCTTGAGAGTACTGGTGATGTATGCATAATCGAGTAGGATTTTGTTTTGAGGAGTGTATAGTTCCACAGTGATGGATGACAGGGATCTGGAGATGAAAATAAATACAAATTACACTACTTAAATTTTCGATCGTTTTATGCATTCCAATCAAATGAAGATATCCGTCGATTCTTTAAAATCCCGAAATTAAATTGTAGAATTAATTCTGATCAATTGTTATTGTATAGAATCCTAAATAATACGATATCTTCCCCGTATCTTTTACAAAAAATAAATATTAGAGTTCCTGGTCGCAATGGCAGAAACGTATCCCTTTTTTATAACAGCCGCTCCAACACCAACTACTTACAAAATGAACTCATACATCGAGCCTGCCACTATCATAACACACACCTCACACATACAGACATCTTCAATATAACTTTCAACAAATTCAAAGCAACACTTTTAGATAAATGTAATGCATCACAACACACCAATTAACATCCATATTTATATATATTCATTGTATTATTTATCAGATTTCTTTTCCTAATTTGCAATATATTTACATATTCCCTAATTACATACATATCATCCTTACACTCCTATAAGATCATAAGTTTACCTTTTATTGTGTTTATCTATATTCTTATCATGCATATTCAAGTATTTAGCTTCTCGTAACTATTTTTTTTTTGTTTTCTTTATGTTTTTTTCTTGTCTAAACTAAAAAAAAAAAAAAAATTATCAGGGAAAACATGTTTTTAGGCTTACTGTTTATTTTAGCACTCTTTTTTCTTATGTATCTTTGTAAAGCTGTTTGTTTTCCAAATAAATATATTATTATTATTATATAATATGGTAATTCATTAAATATCACCCGTCTCTTTCACTGTTCCTTTGAATTATGTTTTGTCTCTTTCTTTATCTATATAAGCTCACACTATGTGTATTTTTGATCAGTTTAATTTTATACCCTGAAGAAGCGAAACCGGTCGGTATTATAAATATTAAATAAATCGTGGTTACAAACTAAGTCATTGTTTTATTTCATTCAAATAAATAATGATTTAACAGTCCAAAGGATGAAATAAATGAGTGTATGAAATCAATTGTGACTAAAATAATGTTGGCTGATCTTCCCATTAAAGGATTTACCATATTGATTGCATCATTCAGTTTCCTATAATGATTTTTTTTTTACATTCGAAATACCAAATACTTGAAGTTAATTTTGACGACTCACATTTTTTTTTACATTTGCTCCACACAGGAGGCACCGGGGAAAACAATTTCCCTAGGGGCCTTTGTCATCTTTGAGAATGCTGTGTGGAGGGTCTTTAAAGGAAAATGAAGGAGAAGAAGATAAAGGAAGGAAAAAGGTATGAGGGGTGGGTAGGAATCTGGGGGTCAGTATTGCCAGGAGTGACGGACGTATGAATCTATTCCTCGCACTGCGGTGCAAGGCGAAGGGTCGGGAGAATCCGGCTGGAGAGGTCAAAAGGTCTCCTCCGATCTAGCCCGCCACGCAGTGGTTGGGCAAACCTATCCGCCACCAAGACCTAGACAAACCTCATCTCATTAAACCGGGCACCCCTGCTAAATCACCAAACGTAGCGAACCACTTGGGGTGATATATGGCAGAGGTGTTGGTTATCCAATAAAGGTTCCCGGGGCGGCGGTACTCATTCCCGCCTCCCAAAAGATAAAAAGTGGATACATTCTGTATGATCTGTGATTTATTGGGAGAGGTTCTGGTACTATCTGTCCCTGAGAAAGGTTTTTGATGGTGAAGTGACATGTTGTTTTTGTTAACAATTTGGGATCGGGTATGGGTACCGCCGCCCCGGGTACCATTGATTGGATAACCAACAGCTCTGCCATAGGTCACCCCAAGTGGTTATCTACGTTTGGTGACTTAGGAGGTATGCCCGGGTTCATGGAGTGAGGTTTGTCCGGGACTTGGCAGTGAATGCATCTACCTACCAGTTGCCTGGCAAGGCGGATTGGAAGAGAATGGTTGAGGGATTCCCTTTAACTTCTCCAGCCGTACTCTCTCGGAACATCACCTTGCACAACAGTGAGATGGATGAATTCATACATCTGTCACTCCTGGACATACTGACACCCAGATTCCTACCCATCTCTCATCCTTTCTTTCTCAGAACTTCCTCTCCTTCCTTTCCTAAAAAGACCCTCTACACAGCATCCTCAAATATGACATAGACCCTGAAGGCAATTATTTTCCTCAGGGACTCCTGTGTGGAGCTAATGTAAAAAATCAAATAGTCTGGTAATTCTGGAATTTTTCCTACGTTCAAACTAAAAGATGTAATTAGGTAGGTATTCTATTTAAAAGCCTTTCAGGCGATTAATGAAACACATTATTTAAAAATCTTATAAAATTTGGGTATTAAAATATAGTTACCCCCCGCGTCCAAATTTAGAAAAATATTCGTTCATATAGTTCAGTTTAAAGAAAGATAAGTTTACCTGTTGAAGTGAGTTAAGCAGGAGGTTCCTGGAGCATGTGTTCAGTTGTTCAGTGTTCAGTCAGCAGGCGCTGCATCTGCCTTGTCTCTTGCTTGGATTGCGTATTGCATAGACTGCCCAGGGTAGCCATAGCTTCACTATTACATCTGCCTTGTCTCTTGCTTGGATTGCGTATTGCATAGACTGCCCAGGGTAGCCATAGCTTCACTATTACATCTGCCTTGTCTCTTGCTTGGATTGCGTATTGCATAGACTGCCCAGGGTAGCCATAGCTTCACTATTACATCTGCCTTGTCTCTTGCTTGGATTGCGTATTGCATAGACTGCCCAGGGTAGCCATAGCTTCACTATTACATCTGCCTTGTCTCTTGCTTGGATTGCGTATTGCATAGACTGCCCAGGGTAGCCATAACTTCACTATTACACTCAATACTAACCCCTCACTTTACTACATGTTTCATGGGGACATTCTGTTACAAGTGAATTAACCAACAACCACTTTTGTAGTAGTTTGGAGTAAAAAGAGAGCACTTGATTAGATTGTCATTACTATTTAATATATACAGTTCTTATACGTTAGAATATTAGACAACAGATCACTTTATTTATTTAGTATTCACAAGTTTTATTATTTTAAACTTTAAGAACGATTTAATGTAGATCAAACTTTGATTGTTTTAACATTTATAATGGTTTTACAGAGATAATGTTTCAAATATTCACTATTATTTTAAACATTATTATTGTTTGTTGTTCATATTATTTCTTCTCATTTTATAGTGAAATGGAGGGCTGGTGGCACTGCCCTTAAAGACTGTTTTCATGATATGGTGGTACAGTCTTGTAGGAGAGGAGACTCACTCCGTCGGATTGGCTTCCTGGTGACTGCGAATGAGTTCAACCACCTCTCCGTGTCCTTTTTCTTCCGCCCAAGAGAGAGCCGTCTTCCCATCCTCATCCTGACAAAAGACATCGGCATTGTGCTGTAGAAGGACCTCTACAATATTTACATGTCCTTCGTGTGCTGCCCATGACAAGGCTGTTCTGCCATAATCATTCTGAGAGTTGACATCAACACTGCGCTGCAGCAGGAATACCACCATCTCAGTATGACCATTAGCAGCCGCCTGGAGAAAAGCAGTATCACCATCTTCATCCCGCGAGTTCAAATCAGCTCCATTTAGCAATAACAGTTTGGCAACCTCTAGATGTCCGTAGTCTGCAGCACAGTTAAATGCAGTCCAGCCGTTATTTATTCTCATGTGGATGTATGCTCCTTTCTCCAACAGTTTGCATACTGTTGCAAGGTGACCATTTTGAACTGCAAGAAGAAGAGCCGAATCACCATATTTATTCTGAGAGTTTAATTCAGCATCATTCAACAGTAGGTGTTCAACGATCTCTAGATGTCCCCCCCATGCAGCTGCCATTAATGCAGTCCTGCCGTCATTATCTCTTATGTGGATGTCTGCTCCTTTCAGCAGTAGGTGTTCAACGATTTCTAGATGTCCCCAACATGCAGCTGCCATTAATGCAGTCCAGCCGTCATTATCTCTCATGTGGATGTCTGCTCCTTTCAACAGTAGGTGTTCAACGATCTCTAGATGTCCCTCCCATGCAGCTGCCATTAATGCAGTCCAGCCGTCATTATTTCTCATGTGGATGTCTGCTCCATTCAGTAGTAGGTGTTCAACGATCTCTAGATGTCCCTCCCATGCAGCTGCCATTAATGCAGTCCAGCCGTCATTATTTCTCATGTGGATGTCTGCTCCTTTCTCCAACAGTCTGCATACTGTTGCGAGGTGACCATTATAAGATGCAATAAAAAGGGCCGAATAACCATCTGTTTGCTGAGAGTTCAAATCAGCGCCATTCAACAGTAGGTGTTCAACGATCTCTAGATGTCCCTTATATGCAGCTCCCATTAATGCAGTCCTGCCGTCATTATCTCTCATGTGGATGTCTGCTCCTTTCAGCAGTAGGTGTTCAACGATCTCTAGATGTCCATCTCTTGCAGCTAGCATTAATGCAGTCCTGCCGTCATTATCTCTCATGTGGATGTCTGCTCCTTTCAGCAGTAGGTGTTCAACGATCTCTAGATGTCCCTTATATGCAGCTCCCATTAATGCAGTCCTGCCGTCATTATCTCTCATGTGGATGTCTGCTCCTTTCAGCAGTAGGTGTTCAACGATCTCTAGATGTCCCTTATATGCAGCTCCCATTAATGCAGTCCTGCCGTCATTATCTCTCATGTGGATGTCTGCTCCTTTCAGCAGTAGGTGTTCAACGATCTCTAGATGTCCCTTATATGCAGCTCCCATTAATGCAGTCCAGCCGTCATTACCTCTCATGTGGATGTCTGCTCCTTTCAGCAGTAGGTGTTCAACGATCTCTAGATGTCCATCTCTTGCAGCTAGCATTAATGCAGTCCTGCCGTCATTATCTCTCATGTGGATGTCTGCTCCTTTCAGCAGTAGGTGTTCAACGATCTCTAGATGTCCATCTCTTGCAGCTAGCATTAATGCAGTCCTGCCGTCATTATCTCTCATGTGGATGTCTGCTCCTTTCAGCAGTAGGTGTTCAACGATCTCTAGATGTCCCTTATATGCAGCTCCCATTAATGCAGTCCAGCCGTCATTACCTCTCATGTGGATGTCTGCTCCATTCAGTAGTAGGTGTTCAACGATCTCTAGATGTCCCTTATATGCAGCTCCCATTAATGCAGTCCTGCCGTCATTATCTCTCATGTGGATGTCTGCTCCATTCAGTAGTAGGTGTTCAACGATCTCTAGATGTCCCTTATATGCAGCTCCCATTAATGCAGTCCTGCCGTCATTACCTCTCATGTGGATGTCTGCTCCATTCAGTAGTAGGTGTTCAACGATCTCTAGATGTCCCCCCCATGCAGCTGCCATTAATGCAGTCCAGCCGTCATTATTTCTCATGTGGATGTCTGCTCCTTTCTCCAACAGTCTGCATACTGTTGCGAGGTGACCATTATAAGATGCAATAAAAAGGGCCGAATAACCATCTGTTTGCTGAGAGTTCAAATCAGCGCCATTCAACAGTAGGTGTTCAACGATCTCTAGATGTCCCCCCCATGCAGCTAGCATTAATGCAGTCCTGCCGTCATTATCTCTCATGTGGATGTCTGCTCCTTTCAGCAGTAGGTGTTCAACGATCTCTAGATGTCCCCCCCATGCAGCTGCCATTAATGCAGTCCAGCCGTCATTATTCCTTGTGTGTATGTCTGCCAGTTTCTCTATCAGTATGGACACTATTTCGTAGTGCCCTTCTTTCGCAGCTAACATCAGGGCGGTAGAACCATCTGTAGATTTCGTAGAAGCAAACATTTGATATATTCCAGTAAATGGAAATGCGATTGCCTCTTCATCGGTTTGATTAACATCTTTGATTGTTTGCTTTAAAAAATTCAATGATTTTTTTTTTAATCGTTCAAATAGTGTGGCCTTTTTCAATCCCTTAAATGTTTTTTTCGAGGGATTTAGTAAATATTTCACAATACCAAGGTTTCCTTCTTTTGCTGAGCAGTGTAAGGGATTCTTTTCATATTTATCAAACGACATACAAACTCCTTGTTTAGCAAATAATTTAAACAACGTATGATTTTCTTTACTTGCAGCGAGATTGATGGCAGTATCACCCTGACTATCAATGGCAATCAATAAATGAGTGCGCTCAGTATCACTTTCCAAGCCATATAAGAGCTTATATACAGTGCTGTAGTCATTGTCTCTCACTGCTGCAATTAATGGATTTATTTGTGTTCTAATATGTTTAGTTCTACTTAAGGCTTTGTTTACACATGTTAATTGCTCGTCATTTTTCACTGCTCTGATAAATGGTTTTAAATTTTCTTCGACCGGTTTAGATCTTCTTAAGATTTTATTTGTACTAGTTCTTTGTTCATTTAACCAAAATTCTAGGAATAAGTCGCAATCTTTGTCTCGTTCCATATCCATGAAAGTAGAAAGCATAATTTTAATTAGTGAGTCGAATGAACTTCCCACCACATTTTTCATAGTTTGTTTTACAATATTGATATTTCTATTCTCTAATGCTATGTTTAGTGCTGTCTTCCCGGCCTTGTCTCTTGCTGCCATAAAGCAGATGTAGTCTTCCTCAGATATCCTACTGCTCTGGCCACTGAGGAGGACTGCAAATGTGTGCTCATTCTGCTCTTCAGCCGCTACATGCAATGGTGTTTTAACACGATCATGAAAGAATACCTGACGATGTTCAGACCAGTGTTTGTACAATATCGGATTACTTTCCAGTGCATCTCTCGGAATCGGTGGTGATATAGCAAGCTGGGACTCTATGAACTTTCTGATTAAATAATAATCTGGCCTGAGTAAAAAAATGCAAAATTCACTTTTAACGAGTTTGTTATTTTCTTTGGTTTGTCTTCCCTGCCTCAGCCACTGGATGAAGAAATCTGCGCAAAAGTATTCTTCAAACGTGCGATGAATGAAAGTAGCGGTTCCATCAATTCTAGCCTTGATTAGCCCTAGACCGCTTATGTCTTGCAAGTCTTGGATGGAAAGTATTAAATTTGAGAAATATTCTGCAGCAAACTTTGGGTCGAGGGACTGGAAAGCCAGGACACAATGCTTTTCCATTATTTTCATGACTATATCATTTAGAAAGGAATCCGGAAAACCTTTGTCGAAAATTCTTTTCTGCTCAAAGTATATTGATTTCTTGACTTTGATAAATTGTGTATACAAATCATGCAGATTGGTGATTTTGCATAAGTTCTTCGCTTGTTCAGGAGACACCACAGATTGTATGGCCTGCTGGAGAAACACTTCGGCCAGCATACGGATCTGCAACGGGATTCCCATGAAGCTAGCCACGTCTTTTCCCAGCACTCCCTCCACCTCCTCCCGCAGCTCTTGGGCGAACTGACGCAGCCTCCCTTTCTCCGACTCTCCATACTCTGGAAATTCCAAAGCCAGGTGAGGAAGCCAGGAATTCACCATGTACTCATCCTGTTCTGTTTTCGTTATTTTTTGTAACTCAGCGGAAAATTCTGACAATTCATTTTCGAGCCATTCTTGCGGATGCACCCGTGTGGTGACTATTGTTTTACAATTTGTGAAATTTTTTAAATATTTCAGAATCTCTAACATATTGACTTTGGTATTTTCTTTAGATATTTCATCAAACGCATCCACCAAAATACAAACTTGCCTCGAACTATCTGATTCAAGACAATGCTGTAAAAGGTTGTGCAGAAAATCATCATCAGTAGGTAAACCCGAAGCATTAATTAAATATTTAGTAACCAATTGCAGGTTAAGTTTCGAAGGCAGTTTATCAAGACCGGAAGTCAAGCGATTGTGGTCTATTCTCAGCACCCAAGAGTCGCGGATGAGCTCGGACATGCGCGTCAGGCTAGTGGTCTTTCCCATACCAGGGTCATCAGCGATGATGGTCAGGTTCTTTCTCGTGTTGCTGAAGGTAACTTCATCAATGGGGTCGCTGTCATCCCTGGTGATGAAGGGACGCAGGCCATCCAGAGAGCCGTGGGAGTATTGCCAGACCAGACACGGGCTACCTCTGATCTCCAGCTTTTTAAAATAATGTTTGTTGAATTTTTCTTCTTCAATTTTTTTTCCTATATTCAATCCATGAAACCGATTATTTTGAATGTGATCTCTCGAGACAAATGATTCCTGAGCTTCACATGGCCTATCCCCGATCTTATGCATTTTGAAATTATGTTTGCTGAATGTTTCCTCTTTCATTATATCTTCAGTATTCAATTTAAAATGTTCTTTTGAAACAAATTTTTCTTCATCTTCCTTGGATAAATTAAAGGAACTAATAAGTGATATTTTATCTCTCGCATTGTTGAATATAAAAATATCTTTATTTCCGCTGTAGCCAACAAATTCTTTCATGGATTCAATTACAAAAAGAGTGTGGAACTTCCTGCGCATATAGAGGCCGCCATTGTAAATTTCCCTCAGGGAAAGACCTTCTGCACATAAATGAAGCCAATAGATAATTCTAGCTGAGGACTCCTCCCGACACTTTTCCTTAAATAGGTCCTGTCCATCGTCCTCGGTCTTGAAGATCCTCCCCCGCGCGGGCTCTGCCCCCTCCCCCCAGAAGTCCTGGCTGCGTTGCTCCGGATCACTGATCACCAGCAGTGGTCCGGCAGCCCCACTCCTCTCTAGTAGTGCGCTTAGCCTCGCTTTATCTACTAGCCTGTTCTCTTTGGAGTACAGGGCTTCTAATTCGCAAAGCCTGGGAAGTTTTACTGCGATATTAGCTCTATACATGGTGTCTATTGCGATTTTCTTCAAAATTGGCGATATTAAATAATCGATTTTATTTCGAACCTGCTTATCGTCAGATTTACAACAATCTCCCAGTATTGTATTAATACTAAGAATTTCTTCCCCCAAGGCTATTGAATCCCTTGCAAATATATATTCTCTAGATGTAATAGTCAGGTCGCTTAATTCGAAATCTTTGAAAAACTTAGTCTCAACGACCAGTTTTTTAAAATATAATATAAATAATTGTAAATCAATCGGTTGTGGTAGAATGATCACGAGCTTCTTGTGGATGTGTGTTTCCAAAGTTTTAAAAATTTTTATCAAAATTTCGCCATTTTGGTTTAAATCATCGATCGGAGAAGCGAAAACAAGAACGAGCAGATTATTAATAATAACATTGCTCTCGTTTAAACCTTCCATGTCTATATCCTTAGCGATTCCAGACAAATCATTCCAACTGAGAATCGTATGGCAGTTGTCTTCCAAATACATTGAATTCACAGGTGTGTTCTTAATCTGAAGCAAAATATTGTTTAATCTGGCAGCTTCGAATTTAGGATCATTTGTTTCAATTAGTAAAATACGTACTGAAGATTGTAAGAATTGATTTAGCCCCAATGTGTCCTCACAGTCCAGGATATCAGGCATCGTACGAAGATAAGCCTGACCAGCCATGTATAAGGGGGCTCCCTTTATACTCCTGTTCTGTTGTTCCACAGCCTTCATGATTTCTATAGGAAACCAGCGTACTAATTGCTTTGTTTGTCCAATTGTCTTCACCAAATCCACCTTTGATAAGCAATTGATTGTGTTTTTTTTAGAATCAATTGTAAATTCGGGGATGTCTATTTTATCAAGTTTTTGGTGGGTTAGAAATTTTTTAATTTCAGTCAGTTTTATCAGTGCATATGTTTTAAATAAACTCCAATTCTGCAAAAATTTTAACTCTTCTGCGGAAAACACACCCAAGTGGCAGGTATTGCCAAGTGATGGAAGAGTGTGGTATTGTGAAATTGCTGTTTCTTCTTCTGAGTACATACTGTCGGTATTTCCTTCAGCTGGTTGTGTATTCCTGTAGCTGCCACTAGAACTCGCAGAACTCGCAGAAGGGACTTGTATCTCATCCATACTCAAGATGTAAGAATTGCTGATTACCTCCAGCTCGTGGTGATGTTCCAACTCAACAGGTCCCTGTGGCCAGACATGTACCGCATACTTCTCCTTCCCTTCATCAAAAGCTTTGATAAAGTTGTCTATACTGTGGGTGTCTAAATTGAACCCCGAAGTGATCCCTTCCAAGTATCTTGCAGGAGCGGCGCGATTCATGTGCACCTGATATATATCTCCCATGTGCCAGCCAGATGTGTTTATCAGATTTGGTGCAGCAAAGATGGTAGTGATATCCAAGTGCTTTGCGCACATGGAACGGTTGTATCGTACGTCGTTGTCTCTGCAAATCTTCAACAGCATCTCCTCAACCCCTGGACTGTCCAAAGCCAAAGTGTGAGCGTGGAGGCCTTCACATGGGTTGGTGATTCGGCGGAAGTCATTACCCTTTCTCTTGAGGTATTTCACGGTAAGGGTGGTGACTCCGGCCAACCAGGCTCCGAGAGAATGTCCTGTGAAAGACAAGACGAAACGACTGCCAAGTCGTTGATTTGTTTCAAGAATCACCTTCTTGATGTCATCAGCAAAAGTTACACACGAGCTCAGGTGATTGGTGTAGCGATTGCAGTACACACCCTTCCCATCGACCCAGAGTGCTCCCAACTTCTTGGGGTCCGTCCCTCTATGGGCAACAACCACCTGCTGCTCAGAAGGGTTCCACAATGCACAGCCGAAGTATGCATTAGTCCATGAGTTGCTCCGTGCCGTGGTAAGAAGTTGCCATCCTTTGGGCAGGTTGAGCTCTCCCGTACAAGCAGTGTACGACAACTGGGCGAAGGTTGCCAGTACTTTTTCATCAGGGAATGGTTCGAGAAGAATTTTTTTATTGTTATCTTCAATGGCTTCGAATGATTGCAGAGTTTTCTGCCAGTCGGGTTTACAATAAACCAAGCCCGTGTCCGCCTGCATGTTGAGGAGATGGAGAACAATGAATTGGTGACTGAATCTGTAAAATGACAACAACAGCCGGAGTTGGTATTGTATTCACACAAGTCATTAACAGACAGAAAGCACAATATGTATTACCTCGAACCAATGATTTATCCAAACAAGCTTTCTGAGAGAAACAGAAAATATCAGTTATTATTGGAATGGTAAGTAAATAGCTGAATTTCACTTATTGTGCAGTGCACAATATCTGCTCATCTCTTCATATCTCTTCATATTATAAATTAAAGTCCTCCGCGTCGTCTGTCTGTCTGTTCGCGATAAACTCAAAAACTACCGAACGGATTTTCATGCGGTTTTCACTAACAGATAGAATGATTCATGAGGAAGGTTTATGTATATAATTTGTCAAGGTTTTGTGTAAATTGGTTGAAACATAACGATAATTGTTAGAAGTGTCGGAAAAAGTCAAGCCGCCTGGAAGTTTTCATCGAAAACACTGCGTAATCCCTTTAGATATAACAAAACAATGCATGATGAGATATTCCTCTTTTAAAGATGTACAAAAAAGTCCGAGATGGCATATATCTATCTTTAACGGATAGTTTTCTATACCCATTCTATCCTCTAAAAAAATGGTCACGTAAGTACATTGCGGTAATTGGAAAGTTATTTAGACGGATACAGTATTAATCCTTATTAACGTTAGTTAACTCAAGCCTTTCATGCACATTATTATAATCTTTTGCACCATATCTATGTATTATAAATTAAAGTCCTCCGCGGCGTCTGTCTGTCTGTCTGTGTGTCTCTTCGCGATAAACTCAAAGATGGCGGTGGTTATAAAGGTTGGATAACCATCCAGTAGATGGCGTTGTGTTTAGTTAGCCATGGCAACGCGTAACCGGGTCAGCTAGTTAAATAATAGTAATAAAATAATATAGCATTATGAAATATTAAATTCCAAAAAACTTTTTTCCAAAACTCAAACCAATCACATAGAAATTGTTAATAAGTTCAATACACAAAATTACCTGAAACTAAAACATTTCAACATTTATAAAAAAATCTTAATTCGTGAATGAAATAAAATTACAATACATAAAATAATACCAACGTGAAATGTAAATAACTTAGCGCACTAGCGACATTGTGGTAATCGGACAACTGAACACAGTGACAAATCAACACACCTTTTTATAAAGTTTAACAATTTGATCCCTCAGGCCTCAACGGGTCAAAATATTTCCGCTTTGCAATAATATCCAAATAAATGGAATATTTCTGAATGTATTCAAAACTAAAAACTCTCTTTGAAAGGTGATAAAATTAGTGTCCGACCGAAACAGGATTTTCCACCGAAACCGAATCTTCGGTGTCTGTCTAAGTTTCGGCCGAAACCGAAACCTTTTTAGACGTGTTAAAAATCGATTGTTTCTGTTATTTGGCTTATTTTTTACACTTATTCAGACAGTTAACACGTGTTAAATTAAATAAATAAATAAAAAAGCAATAATTGAAGTATGTGAAAGTATAATATTTTTTTGTATTACTTCTATAAAACAAACAAAATTTATAAAATACTAGCTGGTCCCGGCATGCGTTGCTTTGCCATTTAATAAAGAAATTGTTTCTCCCTGAGTGTCCTTTCCCATTCGTCCCGTTCCCCTTCCGCCTCCCCTTCTTCTCCTGCGTCCTCTTTCCCTCTCGCGTTCCCACTCCGTCACCTCCACCTTCCCCACTCCACTCCCCCCCCTTCCCCCGTCCCGCTAACCACCCTTTCGAGTTCCCCTCCCCCCTCACACGTCCCCTTCCCCTCCCGCATTCCCCTTCCACCTTCCCCGCCTTTCTTCTTCCCTTTCCCGCTCCCTCGTCCCGCCAACCCACCTCCCGCGTTCCATATATTTAATCCCAGTACATTCAGTTTTTAAACAGTCCGCATGCCACCTTTTACAATTTTTATTCAAATTTGGTACCTAACATAGGTACCTATTTAAAATATCTAAAATTCTTGATTCGATTCAGACTATAAGGGGAGTACCTACTTTAAATAAATTTATCAACTTAAAGATTTTCAAAAATAGAATCCTGATTTAACAATTATTGTTTTGCAAAATGTCATTCCCAAACACGCGAACTGTCAAACGTGCGGGTTTTCTGAAATTATCCAATTTTCTGCCCAATTTTCTTAATTTTTCTCTCCGTAAGAACCATCCTCGTACTTCAAGGAATATTCTAAACAAAAGAATTAGCGAAATCGGTTCAGCTGATCTCGAGATTTGCGCTTACCAACACATTTAGCGATTAATTTTTATATTATAGATAATAAAACATGTTAACTAAATACACGTCTTGGAACAAAAATTTGTCAATAATCAACACTTAAATTATAAAGGAAGGACCTCATTAATAATAATAATAAAAATAATAATTGGATAATTTGTAGAGCGCCGTTTTTGTAAAAAATCACCTCAAGGACGCTTAACAATTTATAATGAATCAAAGGCTCTATCGAATTTTATTATTTACAAATAGATGCAGAGACATACTTACCTGCAGGACACTTCCGATAAAACACACTACTTAATCGAATATTTTAATTTATATTGCGTTTCCAATCACAAAATTCTTTTTATACGTGTTAAATGAAATAAAAAAAACAATTATTGAAGTTTGTAAAAAACAAAATATTTATTATTTTGATATTACAGCTATAAAACAAATCAAAATTAACAAACTTGTTAACTGGTTAGTTTTAAGATTTTCACGGCCAAAAGCATTTTCGTTATTTGTTTTTGGGATGTTATGCCATGTTGCACTACCTCCTTCTTTAGCCAAAGTTTCGGACATCGTTGCAGTGTCCATCATCAGGGCAGATCCGGCAGATCCGGTACACATCTACGGATCTGCCCTGATGATGGACACTGCAACGATGTCCGAAACGTTGGCTAAAGAAGGAGGTAGCGCAACATGGCATAACACCCCAAAAACAAATAACGAAAACATGTTAACTACTTCTTGGAACAAACATTTGTCAATAATCAACACTAAAAGGAAGGACCTCATTAATTGAATATTTTGCTGATGATGGCGGGTGACATACGAGTAACGAACTCACCTGAAGTCAGCCGAACGAGAAGTTCCAAGAAGTAGTTAACATGTTTTGTTATTTTTTTATAAATTTTGTTTGTTTTATAAACGTAATATAAAAAAAAATATTATTTTTTCACGTACTTCAATTGTGGTATTTTTATTTCATTTATTTAATTTAAAACGTGTTAACTGTCTAAATAAGTGTAAAAAAATAAGCCAAATATCAGTAAACGAATCGATTTTTAACATGTCTAAAAAAGTTTCGGTTTCGGAAACTGCTGCCGAAAGTAAATTTTTTTGCCGAAACCGAAAACGAAACAGAAACCGAACCTTCGGTCGCTCACTAGATTAAATATGCATTCAAATTTTATAAATCGAAATAAACATATAATTTTTTAATTAAAAAAATTCCATGCAAACATAAATATTTTTTGAAATTGGAACACCTTAAGTTTTCTCTAACTAAAATTACTTGTAACGAAAAAAATTAAAAAAACTTACAAATTTTATTAGACAAAAAATGTATTACAAATTTTAATGTAACATCACTTTTTTGTCATTCCATGTAAAAATAATTAATAAAAATTTCCAAAATTTCATAAATTCATTTCAAATAACGTTTCGATACATTGGTTTCATAGAGTTCTTCATTTTACTTATTTTGTGTTTAACTTTTACATTTGAATATAAAGTGTGGTGTTTTGTCTTTCTAACACCGTTCATAACACATTTGTTAATATAATAGTACGGGAGACATAACAATTTCTATGAAGTGTATGAATTGTTCCGAAAACCGAACAAAAAGGCTTGATGGGTTAAATAGGTTGTTTTTACAGGTTATTTTTTTATTAGTCACTTTAATGTCTGTATCACTTTTCAAGGGTGTTTTAAGATTTGTCACTGTGTTAAATTGAACCTGTCATTATACCACAATTAAAATAATAAAAATAAATAAAAAACACTTTATAAAACAACCTGAAAATAAAATTTTACAAGGCATAATGAAATAAATTAAATATCATCAAGATAAACAGAACAACATTAACATTGGACACAAGAAATAATATAAAAGAACTACCTGGAAATTAAACATTTCAGAGCAAATAATAAATAAAATTTACAATAAACATAAACCAGATGTAATCGAAATTGATAGTCAAAGCGCTCATTATAGCGCTCTTACAGCGTGAAAAACAGCACTATATAAGTTGTCCAAATTACGCACCAGATTTAAATGTCCGGGTTAAATTTTCCCCACAGGAAAAACTAAACCCTTTCACACACTTCCCAAATGATCATCTAGTCAATCCACGCTATGCAATTGCACTAAATAAGTATTATAAATACAAAACAATACAAGAACAACATGTCAACCTACCAGAGACCAAATGGGAAAATAATTCACCGACTCCAGCTATTTTCATATCAGAGGGTTGGGCTCTGTGGAATTCCTAATTGTACCTTTAAATCCTACTGATCCCTCAATATAAATCTTTTGTAATCCTACATATATTTTAAATTACCGATTTTTGCATTTTTATATGTAAATTCTTTGACAAATCTAATATGCCTAAATTTTGAATGAGAGAGCTAGGTATAATGCCAGTAGCCGAAATAACAAATGGTAATATTTTTGTAGTCTGAGAATGCCAAATTCTTTTTATCTCATTTCCTAAATCTGTGTATTTTCAAATGTTTTCAGGAACTGTTTTTTGTATATTACAGGAATTTGGAATAGCTACATCAATGATATAAGTAATTATTATTATTATTATTATAAATCATTTGCTAAATAATAAATTGGATGAAATTATAATACAAAAAACCACACAAATATAAAATAATCACCACATTTCATTAATTAGCTGTAAGACTCTGAACCTCAAACATTTTAATGATTTTTTTTAAAGCACTTTTAGGAAAAACCTCGCTAATAAAATACAACACTCACCCACTCCCAGTGAACCCAACTCACAACAAACTGCATCCTTTTCTTAATCTTGGACATTACGCTTTACATTATTTTGGATTTCCATACTTGTAACAATAGGGCAGGCCCAGCATACTCCTCACACCATTTCTACAGCATTCAGTCTACTTCTAATCTTCCTCGGCCAGTTCCAAGCCTCACTGCCATGCATCAGGTTTGGAACCAGCACTCTATTGTGGACTGCTAGCTTCCCTTCTTTGTAGACTTTTATGTTAGCGTCAATTGCGTTCAGTCCTCCATTAATGGAGTTTTCTGCATTTACCCTTCTTCCAATATCTCTATCAGTCGACCAATCTATCATAAACATGCTTCTCAATTACACAATCTCATCCACCTGCTCCACGCACTCATCATTCACAACTACATTGCACAGTATTTTTGTCCCCATTGTGAAATTGATGTATTATATTTTGGTACCTAATTTTTAGCTAACTTAACAAATGAAATAGGAAACAAAAACCTAAACATATTGTAGAAGAAAGAATGCCAGAAGTTCTCAAACTTTTCTGAAAGGTCAATTTTAAAAATGAAATAAATATTTTATCTAAGAGAATATTTTTTTATAATTACAGCGATAAATAAAAAAAAAATTAAACACGGGACAGAGGTTTTCAGGAATAAAAAAATCTTAAATTATTATGAGGAATATTGTTTTCGAGAAATGTTTCTTCTTAATCATTGGTCTCAACGGGGGCGATAGCGCCCTCTTGTGGGCATTTGAGACTTTCAGAGGGGTAGTAGAAGACCCAGAGAAAATTAGAGGGCGTTGGGATGGCACAATGAGGGCATGGAGGTTAAAAAATATCGTCTAAAAAGCCATAAAAACACGTTAACCGCGGACTAATAATTTAACGTTTATTATTATCATTGAGAATTGACACTAAATCATGAATACAAGAAGGAAGAAGGTAGAAACCCGGTATTTAAAATACAAAAGAATTGCTTTTTTAACTTGCTAAACAAAAACTTTTCTAAATTGAAGTAAATGTAAAAAAACTTAGTTTTCTAAAACTAATATTAATAATATAACATTTTAAATATTTTGCGGTTAAGTTTTAGATTTTGATGATAAACGTGGTATTTTCTATTTTAACCCCCTTTAGATGACCTTTCTAATCATAATAGTAAGGGAGACACAACAATTTCTATCAGACCTATACAAGAAGTTCCGAAAACTGAACATAGATCTGACGGGTAAAGAAGCGCTTTTTTATTTTGACTACTTTATGAGAAAGGATTTAGGTGTCGTCGAATAAGAAAAGAAAACATACTTACTTGTGCATTCTGGCACATCATGTACGTAGTTAAGTGCATAAAAAATTGAATTTCAATTATGTTATTGAATTCGTAAATACAATCCATTGCATCAGTTAGTTTAAAAAGGACTTACCGGAAGACGTTGATGATTCTTGATTGATACGGAGCAAAGTCAAATCACTTTCATTTATTATTTTGAAAACTTTAATATTATTGCAACTGAACACTGGGAATACAGATAGGCAGGGAACTAATTGCGCGCTTTTGGTTTAAATTAGTTTTGCACACAACAAGATAACTCACAGCTTGACACCGGTAACTAATACATTCACTAAATTCTGAAAATGATATTAAATTTGTTGCTAAACAGAAGAAAATATTAGAAAGACACAAGGTGTGAGGTGTTTTAACAAGGATGAACTTGATAATAAGTAATGTTTTCAGTTATTTGCAGTATCAGTAGTCTGTTACTAGCTTATCACAATTCCCATCAACCACACCTAATTTCTTATCACGTATTATCATTTCCAATAGATAAATACTTATGAGGAAGCAGCTTGAGTACTTAAATATTTTGTAGCATTATTTATTTATAAACGACCGATTTATCAATGTTTAAAATTATTTGTGAGCCGCAAAGGAAGGCTGATAACTTGAAAGAAAATCTGGTCGCCGAGAAATTTGAACAATAGGCATTTGACCAAACTCTTGATGTCGCTGTCGCTCTTACTTACGGTAATAAAAAAGCGCTCAGTGACTTGAGAAATTGCATCTGCATGTAAAATGATGTCATTTTACATGCAGATGCAATTTCAGATCGGATTTTTTTGTACATACATTTATTGTGTTAAGCTCTTTTTTATATACTTTATTTTTATGTTTCTTTTATATGTATTGTATCAAAAATTTTCAATAAAAAATAATAATAAAAAAAAAATATATATATATATATATTTATATATATATATATACATCCCGCTATCATTGCTGCGTCCTTTCATCAGATCGACATTACTGCGTCCATCTGAAGGACTTGATTTTACATAGTTCTAACTAAAGTATATACTATCTTTTCAGTGTTTGATTATAGCTAAGTATTTATATTTTTTAAAATAATGATTTTAAAAATATACAAAACGAAAAAAACACCCTTTAAAGTTCCACCAATCCGAACTCCTTTCATATTCAATGCAGTGAGGCATCCTGCGTATATTTTCTTCAATTTGGTCCACAATGTAGCGTCCAATTATATATTCATTTTCATGTTGAAGACAAACCGACGTCTTGCGACGTTGCCGCTTATTCGTTCAAGTTTTTGGTTGGACGACTGTAAAGTTATTAATAGAATATGAAAGTGCCAATACGACTGGCCCATACGTTGCGGACTCTTATCAACCCGGCGGCGATGCGCATGTAAAATTTATTAAATTGGTGTGGGATTTTTTTGAGACTTACCATTCCGAATTAAAACGTTACTTGAAGTGTGATTAGTTATTTTTAGTGACTAGATCTGTATTGCCGGGACCTCCCTATGCATTCTCTTCTTCCCATTTTGATTCCGCATCGCGACAGTGATTACCATATAAGGACTTTATTACTACATCACGATAATCAGTAGATATATATTTTAAAAAGAAACCGTAGTCTTCCGAAAGATTCAATTTGGGAGGCGGGTATGGTACTGCTGCCCGGGAACTCATTTGGATAATCTTGCCATTAACACCTCTGCCATAAGTCACCCCAAGTGGTTCGCTACGTTTGGTAACTTAGCAGGGGTGCCCTATAATATTCTATGCTTATGTGTTGAGATTTATCTGGTTCTTGGCGGCGGGTGCGTCTACCCACCAGCTGCATAATAGGCCGGATCGGAAGAGAATGGTTGAGGGATTGGTTGGTTGATTCTCCAGCCGTACTCTCTCGGAACATCGCTTCGCACTGCAGTGGGAGAGATGGATTCATAAGTCCCTCACTTCTGGACACACTCCCCCAGATTCCTACCCACCCCTGGTATCCTTTTCCTTCCCAGAACTTCCTCTCCTTCTTCACCTAAAAAGTCCCTCCAAACAGCATCTCCAAAGATGGCATAGGCCCGAGGGGAATTATTTTAATAATGAATGAAGAATTAAATTATAATTATATTAATGCTTATCATATAAATGCTGTCACCCCAAGTGGTTCGCTACGTTTGTTGACTTAGCAGGGGTAACCGGGTTCATGGGGTGAGGTTTGTCCAGGTTTTGGTGACCGATGCGTCTGCCCACCTGCTGCGTGGTCTGTATAATTTATTAATTAATTTATTTATTTATTTATTTACGCCTTTGGAGCATTTACATAAATCCTGTAACATAATAATAATAGAAATAGAAACAATAAAATACCAATTATTATTTCTCTTCCTTTACACTAAAAGAAAGGAAGCAGAATTAAAAAGAAATAACAACAAAAAATATAAGAAGAATAATAATAATTTGTTGAAATAAAAATGTCAACGGAACTGAATTTATTTCCAAGCCTATGTAGTCTTTGGATTGGGGAGTAATTGAAATAGTTAGTTTTAGACGGATAAACAAAGAACAGCTCTGGAAGTCTCGTGTTATGATTTGGTACTCGGAATGTTATTAGTTTTGCTAAGTCAGGTGTATAATCGAGAGAGACTAGTTGAGGGAGGTCTTTTATCCTCTCCAGCCAGAATCTCTCGACACATCGCCTTGCAACGTAGTGGGAGGATAGGATTTATACGTCCGTCACTCCTGGACACCTTCCTCAGGGCCTCCTGTGGAAATGCCTCCTGCCCCCCTGGCTAATGTAAAAAAAATCTTTATTTAAAAATGAATGTTTCTGTACCTAAAGCGTTCATACGATTACGATGATACTTTGGAGATTTGTCGTGCGCATGCCCGCGATGGTTTCTGTACGTAGTGGTGAGCTCTAGCGCTATGAAATTATTTCCTTTGGCATTCATCCGATAGCGATGAAACTTTGGTGAGTTGTTATGCGCACATCCGTGAATTTTTCTATATATAGTAGTGAGCTCTGGCGTCACGAAATTTGTATAAAAAATTACAATTAGTGCGAGTTGTTGGATATGTATGTTTTTCATTTAGTTTCAAGGAGGGATGGAGGGAGGGGAAAGGGAAATTTGGGATTGGGAATATCAACGAGGTACGAGTTCGAGGAAGGGGAGAAAGCAGGGATGATGGGAAGGTGGAAAGAAACGCAAGAGGAGTGAGGGTTGCGACAGTGGAACGAGGGCGCATGGGAAAGGACACACAGGAGAGGGTGAGGGTAAGGGATAGAGGACGAGGAATGGCAGAGGGAGGGATTGCAAAGGAGACATAGTAACGGTAGGGGATAGAAGGAAGTAAATTTGAAAATGGGAAACTTTCCGAAATTCCAAAAATGTTTTAAAGATTGGAAGGCTAAAACAGTATTTAAAATATACAGTAAATGTATTTTTATTGAACAACAAACGAAAGGAGATGCTGAGAATTGGTACAAGGAGAATCAAGAAATTTAAAGGAATCGTGAACTGCAATATGGAAGTGATTTCACTTTTTTTTACATGAGCACCGCGCAAGAGTCTCCAACTACTCCCGTCTGGTCCAGTGAGACTATGGCATCTTCAATTGGAGTATGCTGTGAGGCTGAAGGTAGTGAGGGTGGGAAGGAGATGGGAAAGAGGAAGGTGGGAAAGTACCTGGCTATTTAGATCTGGTAACCAAACACGCTAAAGCCATTGCAAGCAACGTTATACCAGGGCGATACTGAGAGTATCTCCCGCTCTGTAACGTGCCGAAAATATACTTTACCTACTCGTATTATACGATATTGCCAATATATTTTTCTGATTTTTCTGTTTCCAGATTTTCGAATGAGTTTCGCTTATATTGTCTTCATGTAAATATATATTTTATAAAAGTTTTCTTTATTCATTGAATTATTTTTTACATCTTTGAGGATTTTTCGATCAACATACCATAGATAGCAAGATTTTAATATGTTTAAATGTTATAATTTGAGGGTTCATAAAGTTAAAAATAAAAACATAGGTAAGGATATATATTTTATTTTATTTTAAGAAAGACAAACATTCCCTGGTTACGAATAACCAGACAATATTTGAAAATATCTTACTTTTTTTACATCAGCTCCATACAGAAGGCTCTGAGGAAAAAAGAATTCTATCAGGGCCTATGTCATCTTTGGAGATGTTGTATGGAGGGTCTTTTTAGGGAAAGGAAGTTTTGGGAATGAAAAGGGTATTAGGGATGGGTAGAAATCGGGGTTTAGTGTACCCAGGAATGACGGACGTATGAATCCATGCCTCCCACTGCGGTGTAACGTGATATTCCCAGAGAGTACGGCTGGAGAAGTTAAAGGAACTCCCTCAATCATTCTCTCGCGATCCGGCCTGCCATGCAGCTGGTGGGCAGGCGCATCCTCTACGAAGACTCGGATAAACCTCACCCCATGAACCCGGGCACCCCTACCATGTCACCAAACGTAGCGAACCACTTGGAGTGACCTATGGCAGAGGTGTTGGTTAATAAATGATTCCCTGGGCGGCGGTACCCATACCCGCCTCCAAAATTACCACCACAGTAAGCAGAAATTGTTGCTTGTGTCGAGATGGAGGATTTAGCCACAGATGAACTGAACATACAACGCCTGAGTGGGATCCAAACTCGGCCATTGACCGGTCGAATGTACTGCTCTGTGGGTCATACGTGTGAATAAAATACCAAAACACCATATCTTTTTTATCGGCGTCGACTAATCGTAACTTGAAACAAAAATGTCCAAGCCACAATAAAAATAAATGTTCGACTATTTTGTGATAAGCGTCCTTGGGACAGCTGATCCATTCATAACTTACATCTCAAGTGTTTATGCGTATCCTTAATTATAAACAAACTGCCTCGTAAAACGTTCTAAATTCTTTCCGACCACAATTGATGTCCATTATGTGATAATTATTTATCTTAATCAAGTTATTTCATTTTTATTGTTTATCTTTCTATGGGTCATTGAACATTCAACAGTCAACCATTACATTCACGGAATTCTCGTGTCACATAAGATGGGCATTATTTTGCTTTTGCTTAAAGATGAACAAAATTGAATTAGTTACATAAAATAAAATTAGAAGCTTAAAAATTTTTTTCAATGTAGGAACCCAAATGATTTGTTATTCATAAAAAGGCATAAAAGCTTATAAAAATGTTAAAAGGGTATAAAACCTCTCAAAAGCTGGGCGTTACTGTACAGGGCCCGCAATTACTTTAATAGTATACAACTGCTAACCCTGTACAAATCACAAGTGCGCCCCACGGTTGAATTTGGCAGCCACCTCTGGTCTGGAGCTCCAAAATACCTGAAAAATACCCACGACTCTGTGCAAAAACGTGCGGTCCGTTTGATAGATTCTCCCATCTTAACAGACGGGTTGCAATCTTTAGAACACAGGCGTCGGGTGGGAATGCTATCCTTGTTCTACCGATATTACAATGGAAGATGCTTCGAAGAATTAACGTAATTGATCCCTTCGGCACCGGCGCATTGTCGGGAAACACGCCAAACGCGTGCCCTACATTTGTACACGATTGACATTTGTCACACGAGAACGGGTCGCTTCTTCGACTCGTTCTTGTGTTCAACAGCTCGGCTGTGGAATGATTTGCCGGCCTCTGTGTTTCCTCCTTCCTACAACATGGGTCTCTTCAAGACCAATGTTCATTACTTCCTCTCCTCAAAAAGACCCTCCACACAGCATCCCAGATGACATAGGCCCTGAGGGAAATTATTTTCCTCAGGGCCCCCTGTGTGGAGTTAATGTAAAAAAAAAAAAAAACAATAGAGTGTAAATCTGAAGTGGCCTCCCAGGTAAGTATGGTCCAATATGTTTTCTGCCTGTGCAGAATATAAATAAAACAATATACGTTCATTTTAATGCAGCATTACGTTCTTTGGTCAAATGCATTGTACTATAGACTACAGTTTTATTTTGGTGATCGTCGAACCGGTGAATGCAATCTGTTACCCACAAGTTGTGATAATAATTTGTCTAGTGTCTAGTCCTTAGTTGTTAGAAGAAAGATAAATTTGTACGACGCCTGATTAAAGGTGATTTTTCACAAAAACGGCCCTATACAAATCATCAGAATATGATTATTAGGCTTTCTGGTAATCGCGCTAAAAGAAGAAAAAAGACGCAAGGTGTTTTGTCATACCTATATAACATGTTAAATAACGGAAATAAATGTGCTTTTTGTAATTTTCGGAGCATATTTCGAAAAACATTTTTCTAATAGGTAGGTAAATAATTAAATAATTACTTTTTCAAAATGTAAAGAAATTCATGGATTATTTTCATCAATAACATATATATTTTTAAGAGCTCAAACACTTTAAGTGTTCAAGAGAATTATGTTATGTTTCGGAAGAAATTCAGAATGGAAGATGGCAAAATTGTTTAAATAGACAGAGGTGATGGATACACACACATTTGTATCATAAATCTTCGACCCGTTCTTGTGTTCAACAGCTCGGCTATGAAATGATTTGCCGGCCTCTGTGTTTCCTCCTTCGTAAAACATGGGTCTCTTCAAGACAAATGTTCATTCCTTCCTCTCCTCAAAAAAACCCTCCACACAGCATCCCAGATGACATGGCCCCGAGGGAAATTATTTTCCTCAGTGTAGAGTTAATGAAAAAAAAATAATAAAAGATGAGCAAAAATACATGTTAACGTTTTAATAAAGTAAATAAGTAAAGTAAGTAGCAACAACCGCGTGGTCTGGGGGTAAGGCTCTTGACTCGCAATCAAGGTAGCGGGATCAATTCTGGCGTGGGCAAATAAATTTTATTTTACGAATTTGTGTTATTTCACAATTAATTCCTTAACAATAATATATATCTAGTATATTTGCGGCACGTTCCAGAGTGGAAGATACTCTCAGTATCGCCCTTGTGTAAGACCACCATTCAAAATAAATTAATTGAAACATTGCTTGAAATAGCTTTAGCCGTGTTTGGTGACTAGATCTGAAAAGCCAGGTTCTTGCCCATATTTCTATTCCCCATCTCCTTCCCCTCCCCACTAGCTTTATCCTCACAACATACCCCTAATTGGGGATGCCATAGTCTCACTGTCTCCAGACGGGAGAAGCTGGGGCTCTTGTGAGGAATTTACATAAAAAACCATAAAAAAGCGTTTATACGCAAATTGGTTATGCTAGTCTTTTTTATTTTTCAGCCATGTGTGTTGAATTTTTTGAAATAATCATTTAGTAAAAAAAAAATATCTTTAATCCACAGTAACTATGAGTATTTTTTAATGTCATTAAAATCAACATAGAATTACATAAATGCTTATCAAATCTATCATGTTTGACAGTAGGTATCTTTTCAAATTATAGTTGACTAATGCATTCTCGTCACGGGAGAAACAATTTTAAGATTCTTTTGTGGACCTTAAAACGAAAATATGCATTATATTCTTTTAGGAGGAAAAAAGGAAAACACAACAAAGGGAAAGCATAAAACGGTATAAGTAAACAATTAAAATAACATGCCGTCGCTAACAAATAAATAGTATTTAGCAATAACTAACTAATCATCACGCAAACAACTAGGTATTGGCATATATTTCTTTGCCTCATTCACAATTCACATTCATAATCGCTCTTCTGTTTTTCTGACTTTTGGCTTGGCCTGACTCAAGAATTTGTTTAATATGATCATGCCGTGTCTTCCTCGGGCATATTTACTACTCTAGAACAAGCTGCAAATAAGTACTACATATTATTTTTAATGAATAGGTACATTATGAAATAACACAAAACACACCCCCACCCTTACTAATAATACATTGTACCAACCCACTGTCAAGTCATTTATATGTTTGCCCTGAGGAAGAAACGGTGGTTCCGAAACCGGTCGGCGTTAATAAAATATATAAGTGGTTCTAACAAAGATATATTGTTTAATTTATAAATAAAATGTTACTTGCGCACTCCGGGATTTGAACCCGCGACCTCTAGACCACGGAGGCCGCAATTCATGACTTTAAAGTAATTTCTGTTTACTTGCTCGTCTAAACTAACTAGAACCAGGACATCTCTTCTTTTCGTTCCATCTGATTACTTACTACACTACAAAAAATTGTCATCAAAATTTTTTTGTTGGTTAATATCGCCAAATTCTAGTTTTTTTTTTTTAATTTTCCTCCGGCTTTTTCATAAATGTGCAATTGTAGTCTCTGAAGAGCCAGTTTAGTAATATTAATTTTACATTAGCGCTGACATTTTTGGGGGTGCGTGTGGATGGTCTTTTTAGGAAAGGAACGAAAGGAAGTTCTGGGCAAGAAAAGCGAATGAAGGTTGGGTTGGTTAATCTGGGGGTTAGTGTGTCCAGGAGTGACGGATGTATGAGTCCATCCCTCCCACTTCGGTGAAAGGCGATGTTCCGAGAAAAAACGACTGAAGAAGTCAGAAGTCGTCGAAATGGTTTCCTCGACCATTCTCTCCCGTTCCGGCCTGCCATGCACCTGGTGGGCAAACACATCTAACGCCAAGACCCGGTCAAACCTTACCCCATAAACTCGGGCACCCCTGCTAAGTCACCAAATGTAGCGAATCATTTGGGGTGACCTACGACAAAGGTGTTGGTTATCCAATAAATGGTTCCCGGGGCGACGGTACCCATGTCTGACTCTCAAATCGAAATTGAAAAGTCAGAAGGACTAGACGAAACTAAAAGAAAAATACCACTTCTAGTAAATTAGTTTAGGCAATTTCGTCTTTATTTTTAGATATAAGCATAGATGCCGTGATTGAATATTAGTTTAACAATGAATTTCAATTCATTTAGCGAGTAAGAAGTAAATCATTGCTTTAAAAAAAATGCAGCTTTGGCAAATTCAATATCAGCAAAAAACTATTATTTAATGCGTAAACAACGACGATATTGTTGCAACATTGTCTTGGTGAAATTGAAATATTAATTACACACGTTCGACAAAGATCCATCCTTATTGGAATCATACTTGGCGCCAATTTTGAATAGGTGATGAAGCTGAATTTCAATGCAATCTGTAGCAATGTGCGATATTAGTATGATTGCTTTGTTTTCGCAGAGAACAGAAGACACGCTGTTAAAAAGCGATGTTGCCAAATGTAGGAGCTGCGATACGCGAGTCAATAAAAGCCAATAAAAACGTATATTTTGCAAAAAATATACGCTGGTCTACTGCAGCGCCGCGGCTCGCCGCTCGGTGACAAAACACTGAACTAAAATAGTATATTTCAGTTGATTTAGGTACCAAAACTGCGTCTGGCTTATTTTCGTTTTTGGACTGTATGAGGGTAGGGGAGTGGGGAAAACTTGAAATAACATGTGTTCAATCCTGCGTCCGTATACCGGACGCAGAATGATGGTCGGACGCAGGATTGAATGAAAGTGGACCATTAGAAGACGCAGCAATGATAGCGGGATGTATATATTCGAATTTGTATCGACTGATATCGTGATACTCGAGGCTGGACGGTAATTCTGTTATGATGGAATTGACAATTGAATGTGTTTTTTTAATCGATCATAGGACGAGATAGTTGAAGGGAAGAAGCCCTACCTTTCATGAAGTCATCTATTGCTTATATAAAATGTTGCTGATGGGGCAATCTTCAGGTTGGATGGCACAAGGTTTGGTTCAATTTCACCGTCATTTTGTATGTTATAAGTAGTATTTTTATATGAATTGTAACCATATCTATATATATATATATAGCAGTTTTTCCTTGCCTTCATTATATTTGTAATATTATCTGCAAGACTTTATGTCTGACACGATATTGTAAAAGAAATGCACGTTGGTCATTTAGCCATATGTTTATATAAGTATTAAAAGATTGTTTACCCATTTTATGGATGATACAAAAGGCTCGTTTGACTCACTAAACAATTATCTCGAGAACAGCTGTCATTCCATTGATGCATTCTAAAGAAACACACAAAGAAAAGTAAAATAACTATTTATCTAGGCCAGCGGTTCACAACCTTTTTGAGCCTTACTATAAATTTGTTGTACCCGTAGCCTTTATCTATCTTTTGTACACGTGTAATGAAGGATATGTTTAATTTGTATTTTTGAAGTGAAAACTTCTTTAGCACTGTTATGATATGAAACTCGATGAAATGAAAAATAGCGACACTAAAAAGAGACAAACACATTCATCTACAGGATTTAGCCTGTGAGAGAATTAGATAGACTAATCGATCTCATCTTTGTGCGGTGCTTCGTAGCCTCCTCACTATTGTCTACTTTAGTTTTCTGATGGTTTCACTTCTACCGCGTATGAACTGCACACTTGTATTTTTTTTAATACCATCATTATTACATGAATTTAACAATCCAGTTACACAAATACACAGAGAAATTTTATACAGAGTATAACACGACTTGGGACATTTTTAACCGGTGATTCTACATTCGTGCCACAGCATTGCGTGCCCCCAATTTTCGCTTCCCGTTTCCTAAAGGGTGCGCGTACCACAGGTTGAAAACCACTGGTCTCGACAATCAAATAGATCAAGCCTTTGAAAAGATTTTTTTTTTCTAAAAACGTAATTTTGTTTGTTTTCGAAATAGACTTTTTGAAAAGTGTGTTTTGTACCGATAAAGTTAATAAAGATATTTATAATTTTGAGGATAATCTAAGGAGACATGACAAAATCAATTATTGTAGTCATTCAAGTCTATGAATTTATAAAGAACGGAAACTGGGGGAAGAATGGTAAGTGTTTTTAATAAGCCAACGATATATACTTTTGAAAGAACGATTTTTACAATAATTGAAGTAAACATGGCCAAGAATCTCCTGATCCACACCGCACTGGCAGAGTGGACTATCGAGGACTCGGATTTTAAACAAATGAGCTGCAATAGAGCAATAATCACTATAATACAAATAGCCAAAAGTTTAAATACTTTTAAAAACTAATTCTTTAAAACTGTTTGGCACCACTGTGTACAAGTGCCTACATCTACATGTTTATGTACTGAGAGCCCCGTGCCACCAGAAAACCACTGTAACAATAATAATTTACTCTAGTGACCAGTGTAATTCGCCGGACTCGAAACATAAACTTGATGCAAAATTTATTTGTACAAAATTTGGGTTGAAATAATGTACCTACCAATATAACCACGTACACACAGATCTTCATTATAATCGTTATCATTTCTTATTTACAACTTCAACTTTATATATTTTATAATTAGGTATATCATTTTTATATTCTTTCATGTATTGCTTTCTATGTTCTATACTTTTCATATTATTTTTATATTCTTTCATACTCTTTTTTACTCTATAGTCATTTATTGTTTCCATACTCTTTAGTCATTTACATTCTTTTATATTCATTTGTATTCTTTAAATTTCTTTAATATTCTTTTATATAATACGTATATTTATATATTTTCATTTTATTTTTTTATATTCTCGCACATTTCTTTATATTGCATCTGTTAATATACTGTATATGAAAATCGACCACCACAACACACGCATGTGCCTAGTAGGGTGGTCGGAAAATCCCCAATCCATGTAACAAATAATTTAAAGAATAAAGAAACTTAAAAAAAAAAAGAGCAGTGACCAAATCTCATTCTCCAAATGCAGGAAATACATCTTTTGGATTTTATTTTGGCCGTGGAACCAAGGTTTACTTGGAATACGAGTTTTCGTATCTGTCCAATTTTATTCCCAGGAACGAGGCATATTAGATATAAGAACAGAGAAGGCGTCAGATATAGGATTTCTAAAACATAAATGAATAGAACCAGAAATGGTTTCAAATTTAGCGAGAGAATCGATTTTCTCGTTACAACGTAATATTTAATTGACTGTATATTGGCTTGTTAGTCAATTATCCTTTCACCCGTCGCGTCGATTACGTTTTCGAATAATAACTTATTTAAGAAACAGCAATTGTAAAAAGATTCAGAACCAGTGTTGCCAAATAGATTTTTAAAACAAAGCCATACGTAAGAAATTAATCGGTTCCTTTGAATCAAATGAATTTCATTTTCTAGCGAGGGGGAGGAGAAATTCTGAGGTATAACCAAGTTTTCAATACGAAAATGGTCAGTTATTAAAGAACATCGGTCGGTTCACAAATAAATAACTCTTAAATTGTCATTTGTCGTTCACAAATTTTGTATTAAATAAAAATCGAGTGCAGTTCACATGCAGTAGAAGCGAAACTATACCAAAACAATCTCAACCAATAGGAGCCTTGAAAAGTGACATCATAATCGAAGCAGCCAATGAGCGCAGTTTGATTCTTCGCAGGTGCTAGATGCGTCATTTCTGTTGCATCCGAATTTCATCAAATTACAACGGGGCTAAAGAATTTTCGCTTAAAAAAAGGAGTTAGATTATCTGAGAAACGAACCAAGAAGCTAAACCATGTTTTTGGGAGCTGCCGGCCTCATTTTGGGGCTAGTAGTAATAATAAATTATTTTAGTAACAACAAAATTCAAAAGAATGAGATTCGCCAAATTCCATACTTTTAAAACCTTTTCATATAAAATTAGATTAGGAATATTTGGATTTTATTTTAGTATAATTAAAAAGAATGAGTACCTACTTCTGTACTCAAGATGACTTGTCTTTGTCTTATGATGCCGATACCTCAATTTAACGTACTCACTGAGTCCAAACGACAACATCCTTCTCATTAATCTAGTGAAGATATAATTTAGTATTTGTATTAATGTAATCTACCTACTATTTACTACTAACTGCGTAAATTAACCGATAAAATTGATTTTTCCAAATGGGTTTTTTTTTTGGTTTTATGTGAATACCTCACAAGAGTCTCATCTATTTCCGTCTGGAGCCAGTGAAACTATTCTTTCCCCAACTGGGGTGTGTTGTGAGGCTTTATGTAGGTAGGGAGGGGAAGGAGATGGGAAGCGGAAAGTGGGAAGTGCCCGACTATTCAGATCTAGTCACCAAACACGGCTCAAATATATATATTTTTTTTATTATTTACAAAAAGATACATAAATTTTATGTAATAATTAATTACACAATACATGTATTTGATGTACCCCCATAAATAAGCAGGGCTTGTATGTATGGGGGGTAAATTTCAAGCAATGTTTCAATTCTGAATGGTGGTCTTACATCAGGGCGATACTGAGAGTATATTCCACTCTGGAACGTGCCGCAAATATACCTTATATCAGGGTTTCCCAAACTTTTTCTGCAATGGAACACTTTGCAAACCCGTAAAATTTAACGGAACACTTAGGTTATTTTTAGTATGTGTAATTTCTAAAAGTAAAAATTAAAAAAAAATGTTATTAAACATATTATTTATTCAGTATATAAAAAAACGGAATGTAAACAGAACAAAATGGAATAAACAAAGCACCCGATGACTTTGACGATTTTGAGTCCGTGAACTGCAAATTTTCTTGATATCAGACAAAATATTGGTAAGTCGGAATTAAATATCTAATGTGGCATCGAGCCTGTTCCTGCACTTTGGCTTGGTTGCAGCATAATTAGAAATACCCCTTCTCATAAATAGGTTGTAAAAACGGAAGTAAAACAATAATAGCTCGTTTTGATAAATTGGGGTACTCTTCTGACAAACTCACCCAGAAATCATTGAAAGGCTGATGTTTGTATTTTTGTTTCAAGTCAGAGTCACTAATTAAATCAATTATATTTTCATACTCACTTGCGCTAAGGTACTGATTTAGCTGTCACAGAAAATGGATTCCAAGTCCAGGAATCGTCCTTACCAGTTTTCGAAAAATATGGCAAAAGAGTTGTTTTCAAGTTATGTACGTATTTAGAAACCTCTTCAAATACTTTAAAATTTAATTCATTCAAATATTCGTGTGTGACTGCCGTGCTCTAGGGGTAAGGCTCTTGACTCACAATCCGAAGGTCGCGAGATCGAATCCCGGCGTGGCAAATAAATTTTATTTGATAAATTTGTATTATTTCACAATTAATTCATATAAAAATAATATTTAGTATATTTGCAGCGCGTTCCAGAGTGGAAGATACTTAAGTATCGCCCTGGCGCAAGACCACCATTAAGAATTGAAACGTTACTTGAAATGGCTTTAGCCGTGTTTGGTGACCAGATCTGAATAGCCAGGTACTTCCCAATCTTCATCTTCTCCATCTCCTTTCCCTACCCACTACCTGCAGCCTCTTAACTTACCCCAATTGGGAAAGCCGTAGTCTCACTGGCTCCAAACAGTAGCAGTTGGGACTCTTGAGAGGTATTCACATAAAAAAAAAATAAAAGACATAGTTAAAAAGACAAATAAAAATTTTTGGAATGAACTGATGAAATCAAAAAATGTTTTTTTTTCACTTTTTCTCCAAAATTTACGGCACTATGCGCGTTTTTATTTCGACTAATTGACGAGGATGTAGTAAGACTGATTAATTTTTACATTGCTGTATTTTCAGGTAAAGTCGATTTCGAAAAAAATATGGTTGGGTTCCTTGGGAACTGAAATTTCGTTATTGTTTCCACATCGCACAGACGTTCTTATTATTGACTCCCATCAAAGTATTACACAACACAGTTGTTACAAATTTTAGAGATTTTGTTTTATTTGTAAAATGAAGATTTACTGCCATAACAGCATAAACGAATGGAATAAACTTATATTATTATTATTATTATTATTATAAACGACTCTTTTAAACTTCCATAAAGCTTAGTCTCTGTACCTGGTAGGGTCTAGTTCTAGTGCCTAAGATAAGAACTAATTTCTTGTGAATAATTTCAGTAGTGTTGAAATATGAATATGTGTATATTAATTAAAATAAATTCTTCCGACAAATCGTCGCGGAACCTCTGTTCAGGTTCCGAAACAGTTTGAGAAACCCTGCCTTATATTATATTAAACTAGCGGACCCGGCCACATATGCTGTGGCTAACGAAACACAACGCCATTACCCAACCTTTATAAAAGCTGCCCGCTGCCTGAATTAAATATTTGAATTTCTCGGCTTTTCTCTACTATAATAAGCATGTATTATTCATATAAACCTTCCTCTTGAATCGTTCGATCTATTGGTGACAACCGCATGAAAATCTGACTTCATCGTACGCAGGTACTTCATCAGTCTTGTGAATATTTAAGAAACAAAAAAAAATCATTCAAAATATGAAAAAGAACAATACACAAAAAAACAAAAATTTGATGTTATAACTGGGAGTCAGACCCAGGATCTGTCGTTTTACCGGGACGAAAGCCTTACCAATTCGGCTACTGAAACTTCTTATTTAAATGTTTTTTTGCCAATCTCATATTCCAAAATTTCAGAATTAACAATATTATCTCCGAATATTTTTTTCCATACTATTGACAGCTAACCTTTTAATTGGAAACAATTGTTCCAAGAACTGTTTTGTAACCTTGATAGTGTCTCGGATAAATATGTCTATTTTTATTTCGTATGGGGCACCTATTGACTATTGGACTTTTACTAAAAGAGTAATTGAACATTCAATTTTTTTTTTTTTTTTATTGTTTTTATTTCTTGCTATAGCAATCCCGATGAGTTACAGAACTCATTTTAGGACAGGAGGAACATACAAATCATGGGTGGGAGGTAATAGTTAAGATTTTACATAGGAATTTGGATATTAAAATATAAGATTCACATACAATGTAGAAGAAAAATAAAAGACAGGTTGAGTAGAATAAACAGCAATGGAAAACAATTAAAGAAAAAGGGAACAAGATTATACAGATATGGATGATTACAACTTAATGGAAAAGAAAAGAAGAGAAAAGAGACAAGACAATTGAAACATGACAAGAAAATTACAAAGTTTCATCCTTATACATACTTAAAAAATATTCTTTTAAAGCATTACTCTGATTTTTTTTATTTTGCTGAATTCCCTTGTACATATCTGGTAGCGAATTATATAGTGTATAGGCAACATAGTTCAGAGATTTTATCCCATATTTTGTAGTGTGTGTTTGAGGTATGCGGATTTTATTGCTATTTCGAGTATTGTGAGTGTGGATGTCTTGATTGTAAAGTGGCTTGATGTTAGTGTGAGTTGATTGTTGGGTAATTTGTAGGATGGTGCTTGTGATTTCATATTTAGGAAGGACTGTGATTGGAAGAATACCGGAAACTGAATAGATGTCTCTGACATGGGTGTCCCATGGAAGTCCAAAAACATTTCTGAGAGCTCGGTTTTGAACCACCTGCAGCTCAGCTATCAATTTCTTTGAGGCAAATCCCCAGATACAGCAGAGATAAGAAAGGTGTGAATGTACCATGGCGTAGTACACTGATGTTAATAAAGGTACGGGTAGTAATCCTTGGAGTCTATAAAGTACACCAGTTATGGGTATAATTTTCTCCTTTACATGATTTATGTGGAGATCCCACGAAAGTTGGGAATCTACGATCAGGCCCAAATATTTTGTGCTCATTTTCTTTTCGAGGCAGTTATCACCAACTTTGATATTGAGGCTGATATTTTTCTTGTTGCCAAAAAGTATATAATGAGTTTTTTTTACGTTAAGAGTTAGTTTGTTTATTCTTAACCAGCTTGTGAGTTTAGAAATATCAGCATTCATTTCCGTTTCAAGCTCAGCTAGGTTTTATTAGTACAACTCTTTTTTTATACGTTGTGAAGGTTTTTCCCATCAATATAATATATAATTGAAGAAGTTATAATCTAAACAAAAATATTAAAAGAACAAGTTACAGAAAAATAAAAAGACAACGGTTGCAACTGGGACTGGAACCCAGGATCTCTCGTCTTACCGGGAGGAATGCCTTAACAATTCGGCTACTAAGATCTCTTATTTAAAGGTCATTTTATCTCTCTTTTCGTACCTTCAAAAGTTCTAATAAAATTAGAAAAAAAAAAGATTAGTTTGCGACTGAGACTCGAACTTGGGACCTTCCTCTATCCGAGAAGACACATCTACCAGCTGCTACCAAAACACCTTGTTTCCTGACTGTTGTTATTTTTTTATATTTTTTATTTACATCCTTTGAATATTATCATTACCATAAATTCGATTAGTATAAATAAGTATCCTTTTGAAGTGTGAAAAAAAAACTTTGACTTTTCAAACGAATAAATCAAAATCACAGAACTGCTTAATGTTCAGAGGACTAAAGATGTATGATGAAATGCCTGAAAGTATGAAGAATGAATGTATTTAAAAAGAAATGTTATGCTTACTGTAAAAATATATAAATTTATCAAATGAAATGATAACATTGTGCTTTTTAGTTTATATTAATGTAGTATAAACTAACTCAATAAAAAACAAAAAATTAAAATTAAAAAAATACACTAATTGACCAGAGACACCAATATTTGAAATAATAAATGAACCTGTCTTCTCTCTCTTATCAGAATATTAGATGTTTATCACCAAATAATACAAATAAGTTCTTATTCATAAAGTGATTCACCATTTTGAAGTTTATTCAAATCTCTGCACCAACAGTGTTTAAGTGATTGTGACAATGAACCACCTTGTAAAATGATTGTTACAGTAGAGAAAAGGAAATTGAACCTTTTGTGCCAGCCTTGTTAATCGGCAAGGTAAAAACATACTTTCTTTTTTACTTTAGTAAGATTTTGTTCATTAAAAAATGCTCCTAGCATACTTAAAACATCATATTCAAATCCTTCCAGTTTTATCTGTACAAACTTTTTTCAAGAAAGACATACATGAAGAATATTGCATCGTTTATTCAATCTAATATTGTAATTTTGTCTCTCTTGAAAGAATTGGGTTTTTATACTGACAATTTATTCATATTATTCATTCAAAACAATTTATTCACATTGAAAATAAACAATGATATTAATGTGGGAAATTTTCAAAATAGTATGGAAGATTAGAGTTGAGTTGAGACGTAAAGTTCCCACGTCTAGACCACAGAATGTGCAGTATGGGGAGTCAAGTATGAGAATTTTAAAAAGATGAGAATGAACGGATCAATGTCCGATTCTCATTCGAATAAATGAGGAAATTTCTTTTTTGGAAAAATGGGAGAATTTTTGAAACCACAATTTTGATTGGATAGTCCTTTGTATTGAGGCCTAGCAGACAATCTTAGATTGACTGGCAATGTGCCACTACTCTGTACAAAAATTGCGGGATCTATCTTTGATGATGGAAAAAATATCAGATAGGGTAATGTGGTTTACGAGGGTAACAATAGAATTGGACGCTCCTTGTTTTGCCAAGGAATCCGCGATATTGTTACCCACTATGCCAAAATGTCCAGGAATCTAAACTAGAGTTACGGTTTTTCCAGAGCTTTGAATGGAAGCATCAGCACTTGAATAAGGCAAAAAATGGTTGACTGAGAGAATGGTTGGGGAAGTCTCTTTGACTTCTCCAGCCGAACTCTCACGAAACATCGCCTTGCACCGCAGTGGGAGTGGGATGCAATTTCAATTTGGGAGGTGGGAATGGGTACCGCCGCCCCGGGAACCTTTATTTGATAACCAACCCCTCTGTCACAGGTCACCCCAAGTGGTTGGCTACGTTGGGTGATTTAGCAGGGGTGCCCGGGTTCATGGGGTGAGGTTTGTCTGGGTTCTAGAGGCGGGTGACCGGGATACACTGAACCCCAGATTCCTACCCACCCCTTAAACCCTTTTCCTTCCCAGAACTCTCCTCTCTTTCCTTTCCTTAAAAAAACCCTCACACACACAGCATCCCCAAAGATGACATAGGCCCTGAGGGAAATTATTTTCCTCGGGACCTCCTATGTGGAGCTCACGTTAAAAAAAATACGCCCGTCACTCCTGAACACACTAACCCCCAGATTCCAACCCACAGATACCTACCTTTAATACCCTTTTCCTTCCCAGAAATTCCTTCTTACCTAAATAGACCCTCCACATGACAAAGGTCCTGAGAGGAATTATTTACCTCAGGATCTCCTGAGTGAAGCTACTGTAAAAAAGGTGATCATTAGGCTGAAGAGTGCTAGCATTGGCGCTACTTGCGGCCAACGCTAAACCCAAAACCTGGAAAGGACATGCAATAAACAAGCCGGCGGCTAGCTCTGCACAGCCGGCGCGAGCAAGGTCCCTCTTAAACCCAGGGCGAGTGTCTGTGGTTCGCTTGTTAATTCCTACTCCCCTTCCTTTCCTCAAAATCTCCAGGTCTCCTTCCTCAATCAGAACACAGTTGTTATGCACGAAAAAGGGTTTTATTCAATTAAAGGTGAACAGGGTTCTACAAAAGGCCAGCATCGGCACTACACACATGAGTATTTGGCTATCTCTAATTAATTCTATCATAACGGGGGAAGCTTCTCTCAACTCTCTCTACACGTGTTTAGTGAATTTAAATGTCAGTTCTTAGCACACAGAGGGGTAGCAAGGTTCATTGGTACTCACAAGCAGGAGATAGGCGGTCGGCAGACAGGATTCTGGGTAGGCGTAAACCTCTTTAAGCACAATACACAATTAAAGTAAAACATCGTGAGCGTTTACGGAGAGCGCGTAGCGCGAATCACGGGGAACACAGTTATTCTGCCGAAGGCCGGCGAAGGAATGGGGACGGAGAGCCGCTCAGCGCTTGGCACGGGCGCCGCGCGGTGCGGGGAGAGGGGGCGGAGGGCCTGTGCAAGGGGTCAATTCGCTATTAGCTCGCACGGGAAACAATTCCGTAACGTAACACTTCCCCCCTCGCCGCAAAAAAGGCGACGTGGTAATGGAGCAGTAGGGCTAAGAAATCCTCTTACCCTTCTAGCACTTGTGCCAAAAAAAAAAAAACATCCCAGAGAAAGGGGAGAGAGAGAGAGAGAGAGAAAAAAAGAAAAAGTTGCTAGCTACAAAATAGTAGAAACAAAAACAAAAGAGAAAAAAAACATGGTGAACAAAGAATTATACATGAATGTACATGAAAGAGCAGTGGCATACATAAATATAAACAAGGACCTGCTGGAGAAAGGTACAAGGGTTATGCAGTGATAGAAAAAAAATGACTCTAAATTGTATCATTGGTCTGTGAGCTAAGTTTGCGTAGCGTGGTTTGCGTAGGATGTTTGGGGTGTTTGAACGTTGCACTGAAGTTATAAGGTTACTTTGTCACAGTAACCTGGCCCGTTTGAGATTACACTCAAGGAACACTAGGGCCTTAAAGAAAACACGAAGAAGAGAACGCAGGATGAGGCTTCTTGGTGGTGGAGAGGGTTCTACCTGTCACAGAGGTCAAAAAGGTAGCTGCTTCCGGATCCTGTGGGTGGGCCAGTATGACATCATTGAGGTACTGGAGAGTGGAATTGTAATTGGTGGTTGGTCCTTTATAGAGGAGGTGGTTTGTGTGCATGACAGCCGTTGTTGTGATGGTGGTTGGTACACTGGTTTGTATACAGTGGGATTGTTGTATGAACAATTGTTGGTATTGTTATTTGCGCAAGGGCACAGGAGCATTGGCATGATGGCAACAGAGCAATTTGCAAGGTGCAGCTGGAACATTTGCAAGATGCAGCAGGAACATTTGTACAATGGCAACAGGAACATTTGCGAGATGCCGCAGGAACATTTGCACGATGGCAACAGGAACATTTGCAAGGTGCCGCAGGAACATTTGTACAATGGCAACAGGAACATTTGCAAGGTGCCGCAGGAACATTTGTACAATGGCAACAGGAACATTTGCAAGGTGCCGCAGGAACATTTGCACGATGGCAACAGGAACATGAACCAACTTAGAGCTGACGTGCTCGGGTTTGTTTGAGTGATGGTTTTGTGATGATACAATTCGCGACTACATGCACGACTCACACTAGGTTATGTTAGGTGTGGTCGGGTGCTTTTGGTACGTAGGGTTTGAAGGCATGGGACCTCCGTGACGGTAGTGAAGGCAGCATGAAGAGAGGCGCAGGTGTAGATAGGGTGAAGAGCTGCTGGTCTTCTTATTAATCCGGCGAAAAATTATTTTTAGAACAAAATTCTTGAAGTTTACCTGCCTGGTAGACCAATGATGAAAAGGTTTGGAGAGAAACAAGGTGTGCATATTGAGAAAGATTGGATTTGTTTGACGTGTAGAGAGAGAGAGAGAGACGGAGAGAGAGTTAACTAAATGCAACTACAGACTTATACATATTACAAAGGTACGTATTCAAGGAAGGTTCTGTTTAACCCATTTAGTTTTTTTTTAAACTAAATACATTTCCAAGAACACGTTGGTAAGGGTTTGTACGTATGACAAAATGCCACGTTCGAAAGAAGTTGGTCTTCCATGACCTATGCTCACGTCTATACGGTAGCATTTTTTCTACTTTCGAAGAACAAAAACATTGAGTACAAATAAGTTATGAAAAGTGGGAAAGGAGTAGGAAGTTGAAAGGATCCGTGTATGAAGGTTGTCCCATTTGACAAACGAAACGCCAAGTGCGTAACGCATATATCCCCTTTCACGGATAATTTCGAGGAAGGGAAAGGGTGACAATTGGGAACATTTGAACGAAGAAAACTGCTGAGGACTCGGCTATTTCCGAAATTCGACCTCTGAGTGGAAGGTGAAACAAGGTCTACAGCAGTTATCCTGGCACATTACAAGCAAAATTTTCTGATAACAGAAAATAAAAGGCGTGTGATCTACAATTGGTAGGTCACACAAACATGGGGGTAGATATTATTTCGTTCGCACGACTCATGGTGAGTATTGTAACGTCTTCACGTTTGGTGCACAGATTATATAAGTACACAGTTATAACAAAGCGGTTCTCATGCCAAAAGACACACGACCAAAAAGGGGCGGTTCTCATGCCAATAAATGACACACGACCAACAAGGGGCGGTTCTCATGCCAAAAGACACACGACCAACTCAATAACATTTAGTTAAGAGTATAAAGTAATTATAACGAACTTCTCGTATCATGGCGGATGTTTTGAGGATCTCTCCTATGATGGTAGATATTGTCACGTTTTCACGTCTCACGTGACAGGAATGAACGATTTACAACAAATTTTGCCCAGTATTGAAAGACAGTAGCCCAATAGGTATTTAAAACAATTTAATAAGATAAAACACCCTCTCGATCAACAACCCTGTGTTGACGAGGAAACAATGAGTAGTTATGACGGACTCCCCGTGACGTGTAAAAACACAAAGATATTATGAGATTCGCATCTATAGCAGTGGATATTGTAAGGTTCACACCTATAATAGTAGATATTGTAAGGCTCGCGCCTATAATGTTACAAAAGTTTACGTTCGGAAATGTGGGTCCCCATTCAATACAGACGGCGGTTTTGCAATGATGTAATTAATACGGCACTGCTGTAGCTTAATAATTTCATATTAGCATACGTTACAAGACTTGCCAAAAGGCGATAAACACAAATTTTATTGAAGATCTGGCCAAGATTTTAAACTTCAAACAAGAATAATGGTACAATAAGGACAAAAGAAACTTGTCATGATAAAATATTGTACCTCATAATGAAGTTGTATATGTACAAAGAACAATGTTAATGAAGGGACGAAACGTATTGTCACTTTTATAACAAATATTTTTTTTAGAATCCGACAAAATACGATTCTGGAAAAAAATAGAGCAATTGGGTTGAGCGCCATTCTAATTTTTGGAAAAAGAAGAAAAACCACAAGTAGCAACAAGGTTGCCCTTGAATTGTTTCGAATCCAGCGAATGTGACCTGATAGGTGTGTACATTTGGTGTATTCGAAACGATCCCCAATATACAACATTACTATGAATGTGTTAGGATGGGGTGAAGAGGAAAAAGAAAAAAGAAAAAACGGGAGGATTTCCTATTATAACGGAAATCGTCGCGACATTCTTACAATATGGTGCTGTGACCATAGTAGTAAGCTGCGGCAATGGTCTGAAACCAATGGTTATTATACAGACTTGCACTTATGATTTTATATTTACAACATTAGGGTAGGGACGTACTGGTACGGCAAAAACCCGACACAAAACAATTAAAAAAAGGTGATATGACAAGATGAGGCGATGAGGTGAGAAAAAAAAACGCGCGGATGCTGCAAGAATTGTGAAAAGGAAAGCGACGTCTTGGAGCAGGAGTTTTCCGGAACCGTTGATGGTAGGAGGAAAAGGAGGCCCTTTCCCGAAGTGATCAATTTCAGGAAGAGGATGCATACAAGTATGAAAACGGTGCCCCAAGAGGTGCTCTTGTGGTACAGCAGGCAAGGCACGCAGGATGTACAAGAACATATAAAATTATGCAAAAAGAAAAAGAATGTACAGGAGTTAGGCTACCGTTGACATTAATGTGCCTTCGGGTGTAAGGATTACCTTACGAATGCCCATATGGGTGACTATTTACATTTAATATTTACAAGTAACTCACGTCACTTATGACAAGAGATTTGCCAATTTGATAACGCCTGAGAACTTGATGTGATGGAATTTACTGATTCCGTATTCCCAATTTTTACAATGTCTTTCACATGGTAATTTCCGATGTGTTTACCAGAGATGTCAGATCGTATATTTTTGTTGGTTCCTGGGCTTGCACCACCAAGGGTTTTGCTTCGGAGACTGTGAGGGGGGTAGTGATGATTTCCGAGGTGACTTCCGGTTGAAATTGCAACCTCCTGATGTATTTTTTGTTGTAGAAAGAAGCATATAGAGTAAGGCATTTTTTGGATTTATTCCGAGGAGAAATCTTTCTATTTCTCAGGGCCTGTAGTAATTCTTCCTTTCTTGAAGTAAAGACGTGCGGAATTATACCCAGCGTAACTTGAGGAACTTCCATGGTGTATAAGATCGTATCAGAGTGACCTTATGTTGGAAAAAGTGAGAACTAGACTCGCAATTGGAAAGAAATTGGGCAGAGATTGACCACTGGGGACGTATTTTTACAAAAAGTTTTTGAAAAAAAAACGCGTTTTTTATAAGTGTTTGGTTTATTTGAAAATTTGGGCAGGGGTTTGCCTCAAAAAACGTGATTTTGAGAAAAAATCCAGATGTTTTGGAAATTTGTTGAAAATTTTTCAAAGTCCAAAAACGAGAAAAATTTGTGCAGGGGTTTGCCTCAAAAAACGTGATTTTGTGAAAAAATCCAGATGTTTTGGAAATTTGTTGAAAATTTTTCAAAGTCCAAAAACGAGAAAAATTTGGGCAGCGGTTTCCCTTAAAAAACGTGATTTTGTGAAAAAATCCAGCTGTTTTGGAAATTTGTTGAAAATTTTCAAAGTCCGGATATGAAAATTTCACGGGCCGGGATTCACCTTAATGAAACACGTTTTTAGAATTTATTCCGATGTTTTTGAAAAATGTTTGCAAATTTGCAAAAGTCCGGAAATAAAAAACGGAAACGAGGTTCGCCTTAAACGAACATGTTTTTAGAATATTTCCATTTCCTTTCCAAAGGGGGGTTCTTCAGAAAAGGAAAGAAATATTTTTTCTTTTATACAAGTTTTCGTGGAAGTATTTGTTTGAAAATTCAACAATGTCTTGGGGAATCGTTTCTTTATTTACGTGGCTAGACTGTAGCCTGATTTGAGCATCACCAATTATTGGTATTTATCCGCCGACTTCCTTTTGTCATAACAAGTTATATGCAGAAATGTGCATACGTAATGTAATGCCTGACTCGAGGAATCGACGTCAACGCGAACCGAACGTCTTTCAAATTATGTCGTCTGTTTCTTACGAAAGAAAAAAAAGCTAAATGATGAAACAGGCGGCAAAATTAGAAAAATGCTCAATTGTCAAAAGGTAGAAAGAATTTAATCCACTTGTTTCCCTTAAGCTGCAAAATATGCCGTTATATATACAGGCCAGTATTTTGCGAAATAGTCCCCTATTCGCAGAATATGTCGATATCAAATACAGACCAGCACACTGCGGAATAAGTTTATTAATAAAAACTGGTTAATTAACTTTCGGGAAACGAAGCGGGTAATTGGTTTATCATAATATACAGGATTTTAATTGTTGAATAACTTTGTTTTAAATATTTGTGTACATTTCCACTATTAATCTTGTATTTGAAACTAGCAAATTTAGTCGGTCGACACTTGTAAACACTATATTATTCACGACGGCAACTTTCTTGGTTGAGCACTTTACGTAGGAATACCGGTGATAATGTTTTGTCGAGTGACGACTCGAAAATGAAGGAATCGTGCCCGTGATAATTTAAATTGCAATTCGAAGTTACAATCGCGCCGGGGTTCTTGATGGAAATGCTAGACAAATTGGGAGTAACAAGACAAAACATTATACATTATAAAGTTTAAACAATTGCTGATTGAAGAACGAGACTGTGGGACCGTGAAGAGGGAGGAAAAAAAAAATGCCACACGTCGGGCGACAGTGCTAGCATTAAAACGCAAAAAAAAAGCACCACGTTGGGCCCAGTGCTAGCATTGGCGCTACTTGCGGCTAACGCTAAACCCAAAACCTGGAAAGGACATGCAATAAACAAGCCGGCGGCTAGCTCTGCACAGCCGGCGCGAGCAAGGTCCCTCTTAAACCCAGGGCGAGTGTCTGTGGTTCGCTTGTTAATTCCTACTCCCCTTCCTTTCCTCAAAATCTCCAGGTCTCCTTCCTCAATCAGAACACAGTTGTTATGCACGAAAAAGGGTTTTATTCAATTAAAGGTGAACAGGGTTCTACAAAAGGCCAGCATCGGCACTACACACATGAGTATTTGGCTATCTCTAATTAATTCTATCATAACGGGGGAAGCTTCTCTCAACTCTCTCTACACGTGTTTAGTGAATTTAAATGTCAGTTCTTAGCACACAGAGGGGTAGCAAGGTTCATTGGTACTCACAAGCAGGAGATAGGCGGTCGGCAGACAGGATTCTGGGTAGGCGTAAACCTCTTTAAGCACAATACACAATTAAAGTAAAACATCGTGAGCGTTTACGGAGAGCGCCTAGCGCGAATCACGGGGAACACAGTTATTCTGCCGAAGGCCGGCGAAGGAATGGGGACGGAGAGCCGCTCAGCGCTTGGCACGGGCGCCGCGCGGTGCGGGGAGAGGGGGCGGAGGGCCTGTGCAAGGGGTCAATTCGCTATTAGCTCGCACGGGAAACAATTCCGTAACGTAACAAGAGGAGGAGTAGATTTAAGTTTTTGGAGGAAACTGGGGGAGTCAGAGAGAACAAGGGAATGTTCAAAATTATTTATGATTACATATTTCAGATATTGATGATTACAGATTCAATTAATGAAATGCACTCAGCTAAAAATATTGGCTAAAAATTGGTTTGAAATTGAATGAAATATTCAGTCATTTGAATTCTTGTGGTAAACATTAAAACCTTTACCATAGTAAGGAGAATGAAGGGATTTGCAGCCATCAGCAAATAAAAGAGAAGAGTTAGTTTATTTATTTAAAGTACGGGCCAGGAGATTGGAACGACTTTTAAGGACGCCGATCACGTCTAAAATTGCTGGGGATAGGGTGACGTGACTATATTTTTATTTATATAAAGGACGAACATCATTTTGAATAATTTTCTAACAAATAAATTGATAAACAATAGATTGGGCAAACATAGAGGGGGGGGAGGGGGGTTGGCTAAAGCTTTAAAAATTATTTCAAGATTGGGCTGGAAACATTGTCAAACGCGCCTTGTATCTATAAAGACTGCAAGACATACTTCCTGGTTAGAAATGGATAATTTAATGAATGACAATGACGGCAAGGTTATCCCGAGTAGATATTTTTTCCTAAATCCAAATTGAGATGGAGAGAGAAGCGGTTTTTAACTATTTTTCCATAAAGTCTATTGAGTGGATGAAAGAGTGATTATCCTGTAGTTGGATCCAAGATTGGGTGGTGTGTTCGATTTTAGGATTGGGATGATTATTTGAGAACTCCAGTCATCTGGAATCAAGCCAATCTAGTTTGATTTTATTTGATACTAGCAGACCCGGCCACACGTTGCTGTGGCTAACGAAACACAACGCCATTGCCCAACCTTTATAAAATCCATACCACCCGCTTGCCAGCTGCCCGCTGCCCGCTGCCTGAATAGAATATTTGAATTTCTCGGCTTTTCTCTACTATAATAAGCATGTTTTATACATATAAACCTTCCCCTTGAAACACTCCATCTGTTGGTGAAAACCGCATAAAAATCTGTTTCGTAGTTTAAAAGATCTTTTATACTATGTAATGCAATTCGAGCGATCGCCACTTATTGTACAATGCTTGCAATGCAACACTGGATATTTGAAAAGAGAAAATCAAATACCCACTTACTCTAGGACACCTATTTTCGAATTTCTTCCGTAGAACGAATTTCAATATAGTACGGCCCGCCAGCCGTTTTAAATCGCACAAAAATATGTTATCTTTGAATTTCTCGGCTTTTCTCTAATATAATACATGTATTGTACATATAAACATTCCCCTTCAATAACTCTATCTATTGGTGAAAACTGTATGAAAAGCCGTTGCGTAGTTTAAAAGATTAACGCGCACATACATTTTGAGCGACTTCATTTTATACTATGTAATGATGATGATGATAATGATGCTCAAGAAATGAGTGAATACAATTCCCGTCGCAAAAAAGTAGTACTTTGGAGGAAACAGTCACACATATTTTGAATTTATCATCACTATTTAACGCATAAGAGAGAGCTGCAGCATAATAGCGATAAGGTAAGTATGTTAATTGCCCTTTTTGCCGTCACGTTACCGTAACCGTGAATAGTCATTCTAATTATAAAAGCGCTCATTCGCATACAACGAAATTTGGTATCCCACAGGGAACTGTACTGGGACCAAATGTTTTCATTATTTATGTCAATTTTTTAAACTCACCATTGAACCAAAAGCAATCTCATACGCTGATGACAGCAATTTTAACTGATGGTGTAACCTGGGACGAAACTAAAAGAACGGCTGAATTAGATATATACTTAATAAAAAGATCAAAACTTACTATCGCTACATACTGGTAAATCATTTTTAATACCTTTAACTCTTGATAAAAATGCTATCCCTGAGAATTTAAACTTAGGTATGTATACACTCATATAATTGTAACACAAATTCATATCTATGTATTCATTTTTTTCCTTGTTTTAACAGTTTTTTAGAGAAAAATGTGTCCTTACTGGGGTACCCCGTTCTAAGGACACATTGTACAAGTTTTCTTGTTTGAAATATAAGTAAATACCTATATTAAAATATTGCAGACGAAAATTATAAAATTAAATCTAAAAGAAAGTACAATACAAGCATTAATTTTTGTTAGGTTGCAAAATTGTATCTATGTTCTTCCTTACCATGTCCATAATCCATACCTTTATGATTCTTTTTAAGTTGGTTATTTTTAAATGTTTTTTTAATGCAAGAGGGAGTAAATTTAATAATTTTATAGAAAAGTATTGCATATTTCTTTGTCCAATTGTCGTTTTAGTTGTAGGTTGGTGGAATGTACGTTGTAATGATGATTTTGATAATTGATCTTGTGAATCGGCCCGAGTTTGTCCGAGTTTGTCTGAGTTATCCTGGTTTTTGAATGCACACATTAGAAAAATATATAAACCTGACTGCCCTGTACTCATTGTTAAAACCAAAGGTATTTGAATATCTTTGGTTAAAACTAATGTAAAATACTTCTTTGTAATTATAGACAGTAATATCAAGTGGAAACTACAAATCAATGCAACTGCATATTATTGTTAGTTTTTATTAGAAAACGGAACATATTAAAGTTTGGACTTTTAAGAACCGTATACTTTTCCCTAACTCAATCTGTGTTGCAATATGGAATTGTTGGATGGGGTGGTGCTTTGAAAACTTCTCTCTTGCCTTTACTCATCATATAAAAAATATTAATAAATAAAATTTCCAAAAAGCGATATTATTACCATACCATATCAGACTATTTAAAAAATTTAAAGTTTCTCCATTATCAAAAATAACGCTTTTACAAATCCACAAAGACCGTTTCAACAATGAAAACTTAACACTTCTTTAGGTCAAGTGTTCTTGGTTCTATAATCATCCCGTGCTGTAATACCACCACAGCTCAGCAGTTTTATAAATACATTTGAGGGTTTAACCAATTACCCGTTTACATAAGTTTGGAAACAAATTATACAAAACTCAAAAGTATAATAAAAAAACTCTATCATTAGTATTTCATAACTATTGTACTAAGCAATATAATATAATGTTTCTCTTTAAAAAATATTCAATATCTTTTTTCCCTTCTTTCTCTTACTCTTTAATGTCTACTTCTTTTTTCCATTCTGTTTAATATTTATTATTTTTTGTTATACTTACGTATATTTTTTTCCATTTGTTCCTTATTATATGTTTCTCCACATTTTTAACACAAGCATTGGTCTAAAAAAAGGTGTAACATGATTAATGTTATATGTTTATGAATGTTTAAATATGTGATTTGAATTCGTCCCATTTGGTATGTTTTGTTTTAATTTTTGTCGAAATATGAGACTTGTCTGATTGGAAAGAAGTTTGATAAGTGATGGTGATTGGGAAATGATCACTGGGACAAGGATCGGGGAACACTACCCACGAGGAGACTAGTAAAGCACATGGAGAGATCCACTGCTCTGGGGTTTGAATTAGGGCGAGAGATTCTAGTAGGAGATCTGCCATTCAAAAGGAAAAGGTTGGCTTCATCTGGGAAATTCACCACTTTCAATCATTTTGGTCCGAGAAAGCACAAAATGGAGAGAATGGGCATTAAAATCACCTAATATAAAGAAAGGAGGGCTAAGTTGATGGTCAATTTGCATAAACAAAGATTGTTTATTGAAGTGGGCTGTCGGGGGAAGATAGGATAAAATAAAGGAGTGTCATTTATTTTAGCTGCAACCATTTGGAAGTCAGCATTGCGGGGGTTTGATATTGTTTATTGGAAAAAATGGTAGGGATTTTTTAATAAAAAGGGCAGCACCGCCACCCGTACCTTCCGGGCGATCATCGGCGGAGACAGGAGTATCCTCCCACATTAAAGTGGGTCGATGAAGTAAACCATGTCTCTGAGATAGTAGCCACAGAAACGAGGATTGAATTTAATAGGTTTATAACTCAGGTACGCCTCACACGTCATAAATATGTTTAGTAATGTTGCATTAACGTGTAAACAAGCTGATGGATCCGAGTGGTTAAGGAAGTTAGATTTATTAGAAACAGTCCTTCGGCTATTCCACTGAAGTATTCTGACATCTTGTTGAGTCATTTTGAATAAATGATTTTATTATGGAAATAATAGAAGCAACGTTGAACGGTAGTTTAGTTTGAGAAGAAATTAGGTCAATTAGAAACTTGATAAGAGTTTGGATAAATAAAGAATTTCCTTGGGAGAGTTTTTCAGAAAGCTTAAGAGAGTTCATTGAGGACGGATAATAATTGTTCGCTCACCTATTTGTGGCATTTGAATGAGAGGAACCGTTGGGTTTTAAGAGTTGTAATTTGTGTTGTTGCTTATCGTATCCAGGAGCTTGTTTTGAGATAGGGTTTTTTTTAATGTGTAATTAGTTGAACGAGAAAATTTTTTTGTTGAGGAGACGAGAGGATCAAATGAAGAGTTACTGGATAAGGCCTCAGCAAATGATTTTTTGACGGGAATAATTTAGAAGTCTGCAAAAAAGACCAGTATTGATAGGCCATAGATAATTTAATATTATTTTGGCGAGATTGTTTTGGTCAAGAAGTCAAGAAGAGTTGATGTCGGAATGAGAGGCTGAGCAGTTGAAACATTTAGATAGCTTGGCAGAAGGTCATTGGTCAGCTGGATTGTTTTCTCCACATTTAAGACATCTGGGTGGGGATCTGCATGCAGCTTTGGTATGACCAAAACGGCAGCACTTGAAACATTGAGTGGAGGTAAAGGTATACATTTCAACCGGTAATGAGTTGAAGAATAAATATACATAAGTGACAACAGATTGGGAAAGCTTCCAGGAAAAGCTTTTAGTTTAGCCTCCTGGCTATGGGATTGCCGATATGTTGGGAAATATTTCTGCGATGGACAGATTGGTCGAGATGCCTCTGAACAGGCCCATGCGAGTGACATTAAATGTTGGAATATAAGTATTGTCAATAAAAACGTTTTTATTGACGGCTGTTGTTGGCGGCTGACCCTGTTAGGAATTCAACAGAGATTCGGAAAAGACCTTTGGCTTCTACACATCAAGGCTTAATCGAAAGGTTCTTGCTATTTTTCATATTAGAACCTTGCTTAGTTTTTTGGGCGTATACTGCGAGGAGGTTGAGGAAGAGCTGGTGGAGACTGTGAAGTCGAAGGCGAGCCTAGTTTTATTGGAGAAGAGGGACATAATTTCATTTTTTAAATTGATGTCAGAATGACAAATTCACCGTCTGAAATTTCAATATTATGATAAAATAATATTATAAACTGGAGGGTCAAGAAGAGGTTTTGTAGGGGGTCCAGGAGGAAAATTCTCCTCATTATTTACAAAATTACAAACAACAAGAGTATGTAAAGTGACAGAAGTAAGAAAGGTTTTATAAAACGTGAAACTTGGAGGCAAGAACTGATTCCTTGAAGATCAGGGGGAGAAAAATCCTCACGGCATAAAACACTTCATTTTTTTTTATCAGAAATCAAAAAAGATTGGAAAAATTCTATTTTTTTTAGATGGAGCAAAATAAAACAAATGATGACAGCCAAATGTAATTATTGTGAGTCCAGAATAAATATTGTTGTCAGTATACAAAATCAAACTTGTCAAAAGAGGCTTTCGAATACAATATTGGAATGCCTTTATTGAAAGAAATGAGTGGAAATGAGAAACTTTTTATGGGAAACGATTTAAACCGAGTGCCTCGATCTCAACGATCTAATTGGCTTTGTGATAACAGGTTCAAGATGAGCGGTAAAGTCCCTGGAACCTTTTTAGAGTATTAAGTGTGCTTAAACTGTGCAAAGTTACCAGCTGATGATAATCCACACGTGGATACCAATCAACGCAACATCCCCGATGAGACTCCAGATACTAATATCTACAACCTGTATGTCGGACGAATATCTACAGCTCATATGTTGGACTAATATCTACAGAGCTAAGGTCGGACGAATATCTATGAAGATCCCAGTGGTGACCAATATCTATGGAGCGTAGGTTGAACTAATATCTACAGAGGGCAGCTGAGCAAGAGGTTGTACGGAAAAGCATAAATTACTTCAATTACGTAATTACTAATAACGTAAAGGCTTAAACGTTTAAAGTACGTACATGAAGTTTTTGCATAATATTACGTATTTTGCTGTTTACGAGGACTTTCGAGGAACTCATAATCTACAAAATCTACACATATTTTTATGAAAATAAGAAAACGGAAAGTTTATTCGTCTTTTAAATTAAAATTTAAGTTTATCCTGATGATGAACTATTGGTTTCGAAACATTGTTCATAATATTGATTAAATAAGTGGTGTATATATACAAAGTGATTTGTTTTAATTTAAAATAACACAAAATTGAATTTGCTACTATTAAAGAAGTATAAGTAATTAAATTTTTTCATGCTTCATTTACATGAAATAACGGTAAAGGTAATTTCCAACCAATGTTTTTTTTTATTAGTTTTTGGGATATTATGCCGTGTTGCGCTACCTCCTTCTTTAGCCAACGTTTCAGACAGCGTTACAGTGTCCATTATCAGGGCAGATGGCTGATGATGGACACTGTAACGCTGTCCGAAACGTTGGCTAAAGAAGGAGGTAGCGCAACACGGCATTATATCCTAAAAACTAATAACAACAATACTTTTGGCCGTGAAAATCTAAAATCGTATCTGTCCAACCAATGTTGATTTTTTTGGTTGGTTAGTGTTGATAAAGTTAGAAGAATTTTAAACCTTGATATTGCAGCAGGCGATGATGACAAAGTTATTGTTAATTTAAACGATTCAATCGTCTTCCCCGACAGGGAAAATGTTTTTTTTTTATACCTCACAAGAGTATCAGCTGATCCCGTCTGGAGCCAGTGAGACTATGGCATCCCCAATTGGGATATGTTGTGAGGTTGAAGGTAGTGGGGAGGGGAAGGTTCAGTAGCGTAGCTACCGCCGTATCAGCCGTATCAATGATACGGGGCCCCGGGGCTACAGGCTACAGGGGCCCCCAACGTGTGTAAGCAAAAATTAGTAAAATGTTATCCACAATGTCACTTAATCTCGTGCTTCCCGTGAAAAAAACATACAAAAAAACTTGTCATACGTGCCTATAGTTTTCACTTCAGAAATGACAAAAGTAAAAAAAAGCAATCTCTTTTCAAAAGTTGGCAACATTCTACATCGATTATTGCGGTATTCCCCATTTATAGTGACAAACAACGGAGTGAACGGAGTGCAATATTTACGCGTTTTATTACATTCCGGTTCAAACGTTATTTATTACATTGTAATACAATACAATCTTGATCTTCTGATTATTATTTATTGGTTAAAATTAGTTTGATTTGTGAAAATAATGAGTGAAATGAAAAGAGATTATCCCAGTGGAGCTATGAAAAGAAAAAGTAAACAGTGAAGAGAGGAGGTTATAAAAAAAAATGCCCAAAATTTCTTCATTTTTTCAGCAATCAGCTTCTGTGAGTGATTTAGATTGCAATGGTAAGTACCTACTACCTATTTATCTACCAGTAGCGAAGGGTGAATTATTTTTTTAAGGAACAATGACAACCTTCAATACATGAAAATACGTGATCACGTATTGTACCGAGTTATAACAAGAATTTTGTTTTGATATTCTTCATTAGTAGTTGATTATTACTCTCAAAGCCATTTTTTTCATAATGCTGTGAGAATAGATATTTTAGAACTTTAAGATTTTTAGGTTATGTCGCCTACAAAAAAATATAAATTCCGAATTATTGGCCAAATACTCGTAACCTTACGTATCGTACGTTATTTAACGTATATATTTTTTAATTTATCTAAACATTATTTTATAAATTAGTTGGGGGGCCCCCAACTAATTTATAAGGAAGGAGATAGGGAAGAGGAAGGTGGGGAAGTACCTGGTTACTCAGATCTGGTCACCAAACACGGCTAAAGCCATTTCAAGCAACGTTTCAATTCTGAATGGTGGTCTTATACTAGAGTGATATTGAGAGTATCTTCCACTCTGGAACGTGCCGCAAATATAATATTATATTATTTTAAATGAATAAAATGTGAAATAACACAAATTAATCAAATGACATGTATTTGCCCACGCTGGGATTCGATCCCGCGACCTTTGTAATGCGAGTCAAGAACCTTACCGCTGGACTACGCCGGCCATCAAATTGTGAGAGCAAAGAAACGAAAATCAAATGCACAAACATGGAACAAAAACAAATTAAAACCACTTAGGGAGACTGGAAATGAATATATCGATAAACACAGATAATATTCACGCAGCAAAGATGGTCAAAGAACCCTGCATTAGGTACATGCCACTTCAAGAGTTCCCAACTTTAATCAGGCAGACTGGGAAAATATTAGAGATGTCTTTAACAGTTTAAAAAAATCAATTTTATGAAAAATATTCACAACGACACGAAGCTGAGCGAAAAAGGACTTAAAATGAAATTGACAGAAGACAATTCAATTTATTTTATATTTTTAATGTATCGGAATATTTGGCTTTTTTTTGCGGTACCTTGGATACAAACGTATTTATTACTTTAAGGCAACAAGCAAAACAACCATTGGTCTAGTGTGAACTTCAACAAAAGAGAAGAAGGTCACATAAGCACTTGTGTAGAGAAGACAGAAGATAATAATGAAAATAATTACTCCTTCGCTAGAATTGAATCCCACTATTGCAGAAGCACATCAAAACGAGGATATTTAGAGTGTTTATAAAGAATTCGAAAAATGTTTCATATATACAAAATGGTTTATTCCCAACCTCTCAAGGAAAACATCTGCCAGAAAGTGTCCAACGAACAGTTTTATTTATCTTTTCACCCGCCAAAAAAAGATATAAGTGATATGTGGTCAGAGTTTGAAATGATTGCAAACCCACAGCTTTAGAAAAAATGCAGCATGATGAGCATTTTAAAAGACAGGCAATTGTCAACGAAGAAAGAAATCAGAACAGGAAAAATGGAGAATATCATTTTTGATCTTAAAAACGCACATGGCTTTCCTAAAGCAAATGTTTCGTGTTTTTTTATACATCAAAACTCAATGTGTATAATTTAACAGGCCATTTCATTCAAATTAAGACTGTATAAAAATATTTTTAACAAATGAGTGAGTGGGAGGTCTGGCAATGATTTAGCCAGTGCTTTAATTAAGGTATTTGAGAATGTTGTTCAAGATTTACCTCATTTGAAGAAACTCATTATAGTTGGACAATTGCCTTTCTCAAAATCGAAACCCATTTATGAGTACTGCCATTTTTTTGTGTTCTTCTGTTCAACCGCATAAGTTAGAAGCACAGGTCAGAAGCAATAGAACAAAAGAATTCTGAGCCTGGCCAAGAAAATTTACAAAAGGTGGATGCTGTGCACAGTAACATGACCATTTATTTTTTCTCCCAAACCGGGACACCGAAGAAAGGGTAGGTACTTAATAATAATATAAATTTGTATATCTTCTATGGTGACCGGACAACTCAGAATGAAACCATCTCAGAAGCACCTCAGAAAGGACATTAAGAGTGATGATAAAGAAATATAAGAAAATTGGTTAAATAGGTTAAGTGAGGTTAGGGTTACCGGCTATTTTAAAATAATTTTTTCATACCTTTCTGAGGTATTTCTGAGTTGGTTTCATTCTGAATTGGCATGGAACCATCTTATATAGCGCTGTTTTCGCGAACAATCGCCTCAAGAGCTCTGTACAAAAGTGTACATATAGTATGTTATTGTGTTGGTTGTTATTGTATTATCCCATTGGTTGTTATATTATTTATTTTTTTATTACATTTTCTTTAAATATTTGTAATAATTAATCTTTTTACAGAGGTCTTCAATTTCCTTTACATTTTTGAAATTATATATATTATTATTTTTAACTTCTAATATTAACGAGTGTATATTGAGGCAGATCCTGCAGACTAGCAGCCATGTGGAAGCTTCGCGGGACTACCGATAAATTGTAAAAATTATGTATTTATGTAAACTATGTTTTTGTTGAAATAATAAAATAAATAAAAAAATAAAAAATTAAAAAAAAAATAAAAATTAAATTAAAAATTACTAAAATTCATCTTTGCAAACTTTGATACCTCAGAACATAGTAAGGCAAAGGTAGAACCCTATCCATCCAAAGTGAACTTTAATGCGCCTCGTAACAACGAACGACTGTCAGATACAAACAAAATAGAGAGTGTAAGTGAAGTTAGAACTTTGTAAAATAAATGGGTTTTTTATAAGCATGATGTTAGAACTCTGTCATACATAGATCTGCGATAATACAATATAAATGGTTATGAAAAAGAATTTGAGGTATAGAAATGAGCAAAAGAAATGCTTTGGCATTCAAAGGCATTTTTTTTAAATATCAGATAAAACCGTATTCAAATCCGGTGACGCTTTCGCGAAACGAAATTTTTTTTTTCTCAAATCGTTGATCATGTATTACATAATAAAAAAAAAATTTCTACTGGTTTTAAAATTTTACACACTAACGTTAGTGGTTTTCACTTAGATCTTTTAGAAATATTAGGAAAAATGTCAATAGAAATTTAAATATTATTAACAATCAAATTAATTTTGTGAATAACCCTATCTTAAACAGATTCCCATTGTAATTTTTGTCTTTGTTCTTCTAAGCACCCCCCTTTCCACCTCTTCTCCCCCCCCCCTCCCCCCTTGTTGCTCTTCTAAGCACCGCCCCTTTCCACCTCACTCCTCCCCCACTAATTCCATTTCTACCCACACATGTCTTCTATGTTCGATCATTTAGTTTTAGTACATTATATGTCCTGATGAAGAGAACATCGTTCTTGAAACATGTTGACTTTTAAATAAAGTTCATTGTGGTAAAAACAAAGTGTTTTTAATTATTTCATTAATAAAAAAAAATAATGATAGAATAGAGAACTCCAGTCCAATTTTTTTATTTTTTTTAATGAATAAAGACCTTCAAACTTAAATAACTGCATTTTTATTTTTATAGTTAGTTTTAATAGTTAAAATAATTGTCAAAGTTTTAATTTTTCTAGACCATCAGAAAAGCACCATATCTATGGTAAATTATTAATATGGTCTTCACCCACCGATATTTTATTTACCTTCAAGTTTTCATATTGTATCAGTGATATTATGTCGTGGGAAATTTCCCTATATCTAGGGGAGAAAAATATTTTTTAGGGATAAGGGAAATCAGGACAAAATCTAGGGAAATTTCGAACTCTGGCAAAATGTTTATTACATATGACAATATTACTGGTATTATTTTATATATATATAAAATGCTGGAGGCTATATATGCTGGAGCAAGAGGTCCTGGGTTCATGTCCCAGCGGTGTCAATATCTTTTTCTGATTTTTCTGTTCTCAGATTTTCGACTGACTTTCGCTTATATTGTCTTCGTTTAATTAAATATTACAATTTGAGGTTTTACTCATAAAGTTAAAATAAAAATAAAAATAAAAGTTATATATTCAGAATCAGCGTTTGTTTATTGGTCTATATGAACATATTTTTTTAAAGCCATAATATTTTTCACTGGAGTTCCTTATTATATATCTGAGATTATCAACTAGGCTATTCACAATATATAGAAGTCAAAATATTTTATATTCTCCTATAGGTACTAAGTACACTTATAGGTACTTAGTACACTAATAGGTACTTAGTACACTAATAGGTACTTAGTACACTAATAAGTACTAAGTACACCAATAGGTACTAAGTACGCGAATAGGTACTAAGTACACTTATAGGTACTTAGTACACTAATAGGTAGTTAGTACACTAATAGGTACTAAGTACACGAACAGGTACTTAGTACACTAATAGGTACTAAGTACGCTAATATGTACTAAGTACGCTAATAGGTACAAGTCTAATAGGTACTAAGTACGCTAATAGGTACTAAGTACGCTAATAGGTACAAGTCTAATAGGTACTAAGTACGCTAATAGTTGATAAGTACGCTAATGGGTACTAAGTATGCTAATATGTAATAAGTACGCAAATAGGTACTAAGTACGCTAATGGGTTCTAAGTACGCTAATATGTACTAAGTGCGCTAATAGGTACAAGTCTAATAGATACCAATTTTAAATGATAAGCTAATTCATGCGTTTATAAATGATTTTAGTAGGTGCATAGTGCATTTAATGGCTCTCTTACACAATAAGTAGTTTATATGTCTCCATATTAAATATACTCGTAGATGCATAGTGCATTTAATGGCTCTCTTACACAATAAGTAGTTTATATGTCTCCATATTAAATATACTCGTAGGTGCATAGTGCATTTAATGGCTCTCTTACACTATAAGTAGTTTATATGTCTCCATATTAAATATACTCGTAGGTGCATAGTACATTGAATGGCTCTCTTACACTATAAGTAGTTTATATGTCTCCATATTAAAATTCGAAGTCAATTTTTTTTTTAATGGGAACGGGAAATTTTCAAATCGAACGCTCAGGAATCCCGGATCTTGGACGAGTATTTCAATTATAAACTCGAACGCTGAGTGGTTATATTAGTTACATTAGGTGAGGTTAGGAGTTTTTTTTATTACTTTTAATGACTCTTCAAAGAAATGTTGAAATGTCACATTGTTGAGTTGCCACGGAACCTAAAATAGAACATATTCGTTAATATTGAAATAAAAAGTTATGTTGTAATTCAATTAATTATTTCTTCAAAAGTATCCTGGATTTCCCAGGAATTAAAGTTTTTATAATTTTAAAACATATATTTTAACCCTCAGACTAATTTGATCGCATTTGGGAACAACGTTGTGGCTCCCTTACTGTCATAAATATGATCTTAACGGTGTTAGAAAAAAATACAATGCTTTATATGCAAATCTAAAAGTTAATACATAATGCAGTGATTTTTCACAAAAAAGGCACTATAAAGATTATACACAAAAAAATTTCAGAACGCATAAAAAAAATTTTTTGAAACTTTGGAATTTTTTAATTAATTACCTTTTTTTACATGAATACCGCACAAGAGTCCCAACTGCTCCTGTCTAGAGCCAAAGAGACTATGGCATCCCCAATTGGGGTATGTTGTGAGGCTGAATGTAGTGGGGAGGGAAGGAGATAGGGAAGAGGAAGGTGGGGCTGGCTATTCTAATTATATTATTAATAGCCTGGCTATTCAAGATCTGGTCACCAAACACGGCGAAAGCCACTTCAGGCAACGTTTCCATTCTGAATGGTGGTCTTACACCAGGGCGATACTGAGAGTATCTTCCAGGCTGGAACGTGGCGCAAATATACTATATATTATTTTAAATGAATAAATTGTGAAATACACAAATTAATCAAATAAAATTTATTTGCCACGCCGGGATTCGAAATGCGAGTCAAGCGCCTTACCGCTGCCTTACGCCGGCCGTCACTACCTACTAGCCATTGCAACGCATTTCGGGAACCATAAATGCGTTGCTATGGCATATTCAAAGAATCAAATTGTTTCTCCCTGCATGTCCTTTCCCGTGCGTCCTTGTTCTCCTCCCGCAGCCACTTCCCCTCCAGAGTTCATTATATTCTTTCATTAGATTGCAGTTTGGTATTTTTGATTAAATTTTTAATGAATTTTACTTTCTACAAATTTTTAGTCTCGGTTTAATAGATTCGTCTATTATCAATTGTCATGCCTGAAAGCGACGGGCACAAAGTCTTGTCACAGATCACAGGTCACAGGTTACAGGTCATAGGTCACAGGTCACAGGTCACAAGTCACAGGTCACAGGTCAAAGGTCACAGGTCACAGGTCACACGTCAAAGGTCAGATGTCACAGGTCAAAGGTCACATGTCACAGGCCAAAGGTCACAGGTCACTGGTTATAAATAATATTTGTGTTATTGTCCTAGAAAGTGTTCCAATATTCAAATATTAAAAAATTGCCAGTAAAAATTTATTAACAAGTAGCTGTGGGTAACCCGGCTTCGCTCAGGACAACGTTGGAGAGTGTTCTGGAATGTTACACAATGATGTTCCCGATTCCTTATTCTCAAACATTCCACTACATGCTCCGCCACTCCTTCCAGAACTATCTAGTAGTGTTGAGTACCTCATACAAGAGGCACCTCAAATGTCCCATACAAACACGTAAAATGTCCCCCCACCTCACAATATGTATTTGTACCAACTCTTTTTCTTTGTATTACTACAAATATGAAGGGGGGGCAAATATGAAGGAGGGACAAATATGAGGTGTGAGGTAGTTTGTTTTGTTGGACTACATTCATGTCATGTACGGGACAAATATGAGGTGAGGTGAGAGGTGGTTGGTGTATTGGACTACATGTCATGTCACGTTGTCACGTATGGGACAAATATGAGGTGAGGTGTGAAGTGGTTGATGTATTAAACTACATGTCATGTCACGCATAGTTTGGGACAAATGTGAGGCGTGAAGTGTTTGTATATTCTATGACATTTTTGTATTAGAACCGTGAGGTGGTGATGGGGTAAGCCAATTCATATATTGTGAATACCGCAGAAGCTTCCGAACTGCTCCGAAATTATTTTATTTTTATTTTTTTATTCTAAATTATTGTTAAGTGAATACCGCACAAGAGTACCAACTACACCAATTTTTTTTTTTTTTTAAATATTTTTTGAATTGTAAATAATTGTTATGTGAATACACATAATAATAATTTATGAGCACAAGAGTCCCAACTGCTCGAAAAAAAATTTTTTTTGAAAATTTTTTTTAGTGTAAATTATTGTTATGTGAATACCCAAAACAATAATTTATGAGCACAAGAGTCCCAACTGCTCCAAAAATTTTTTTTTTTTAATTTTTTTTAATTGATTTTATTGTTATGTGAATACACATAACAATAATTTATGAGCACAAGAGTCCCAACTGCTCCAAAAAAATTATTTTTTAAATATTTTTTTATTGTTATGTGAATACACATAACAATAATTTATGAGCACAAGAGTCCCAACTGCTTAAAAAAAATTATTCCAAATATGTTTTATTGTAAATTATGTACATATTGATAAGTGAATACCGCACAACAGTACCAACTGCTCCAAAAATATATTTGTTTAATATATTTTTATTTTAAATTATTGTTATATGTTATGTAAATACTGCACAAGAGTCCCAACAGCTCCCAAGGGAGGGAGGATGAGGCAGTGATGAGATGAGGTGGAGGGGGTTGCTGAGGAGGGGGAGGGATAAGAGGGGGGGTGCAGGGGGGGGGATCAGAAGGGGGTGCAGGGAGGGGATCAGAGATGGTGAAGGGGGGGGAGGGGGTAGGCCTTTTTTATATCCATTTTTCGTATTACAAAAATAACAGTCACGGGAGGCGGGTATGGGTACCGCCACCCCGGTATTTATTAGAAAACCAAAATCTCTGAACCAAGAAAATCAAGCTGAAGGAAAAAACCAGCCCCATTCCCCGGTAAGCGAAAATATTTTGTAACACCTCACCTCAAATGAGGTGGGACACCTCAACACCTCATTTCAATATTTAAGTACCTCATACAAACTCATCCTGATATCGTGTCCTACCCAACACTACTATCTAGAGCTCTATGGAACCTTCTAGAACCTTCCGAAAGACTGTTATAGAAATTTCAAGAGGGCGAAACATTCAGCCCTTGTATCTACAAAAGCACGCCCTTTAGGTAAAAATGGGAAACGTCATCCTGGAGGGGGGATAGAGATCTACCACACCAAATTATTCCCTTGTTCGTACTGGGACTCGTCTCTAATCAACGAGAATTTTGGAACAGAAAATTAAAACATACAAATTTGAAAGATCCATAAACAAAAAATGAATTTTGTGAGGATGGACGGAAGTGAAATGAATATTTAATTAAATTGACAAATGATTAGGCTCACCTTTCTGTAAAAAAATATTAATATTTCAAGGTTATTAAGTTTTCAAAAAAAAATAATAATAATAAAATATTATCGAAACTCCTACTTTCAATATTGACTTATCGCCCTATACAAAGTCCACCATTTAGAATACAAGTTGCGTTGCTTGAAATTACTGTATCTTGTTATTTGGTGACCAGATTCTTAATAGCCAGGTACTTTCTCACCTTCCTCTTCCCCATCTCCTTCCCCGTGATCGTTCTATGTATAAATACGCATCATCTCATTTACTCAAAACTCCCAGACAGGTGTTAATCTAGATATTTGGATGAATAATATAATATTTGAAGATAAGATTAGATTAGGTGGCTAAAATACTACTGACAAAGAACCAAGTCTTAGGAAACGATATTTAATCGTTTTGAAAAATATTTTTATCGTTAAATACAATATAATGAATATTTTTTATTTATTTAGACGCCCAAAGAGCGTTTCCGTATAATGCAATAACTGTTTTTTTTTAAATTACAATGATAATAAAGAGTTCACCAAATACAGGTAACATAATATTTAGAAGACGGGTATGGGTACCGCCGCCCCGGAAACCATTTATTGAATAACCAACACCTCTGCCTAAGGAACCCCTGCTAAATCATTAAACGTAGCGAACTACTTGGGGTGACCTATGGCAGAGGTGTTGGTTATCCAATAAAGGTTCCCGGGGCGGCGGTACCCATTCCCGCCTCCCAAATTAAAAATACTTAAAAATACTGTGAAAACAGCATCCCCTAAGATGACATAGGCCCTGAGGGAAATTATTTTCCACAGGGCTTCCTGTGTAGAGCTAATGTAAAAACAAAATATAGGTTACATAAAATATAAGAGTTGACACAATGTAGGTAACATGGAATATAAGTAAAGCAAAAATAGATAATCTGAAAATATCCTCCCAATCGGGAGGCAGGAACGGATACCGCCGCCCCGGGATCTATTAAATGGATGACCAACATCTTTGCTATATGTCACCGATTCGCTACGTTTGGTGACTTAGCAGAGGAGTGCCCGGGTTCTTGGGGACATGTTTGTTAAGGTTTGTCCAGTGTGTGGTTTTTTTAGTGAACCCCAGATTCCTACCCACCCCTCATATTATTTATCCATCCCAGAACTTCCGTTAATTAAAAAACCCTCCACACAGCATCCCCAAAGTTAACATAAGCCCTGAGGGTAATTATGTTCCTCAGTGTGTGGAGCTAATAAATTATTACATGTAATGTGTAAATTTTTGTACTTACACATTTATTTATGAATTAGGTAGAAACAGTTTTTCACATAAATGGTGTTTGAAATTTGTCAAAGTTCAAATTGTTGTCAAATGCATGTTTGTTAGATACCAATAGTAAGTATCTACACGTTGGTGACCTGACAATTGTTCCGACGACAATTACCTCCCAACAGATGGCCCCCTGACAATTTATCCCCCCGACAATTGATCCCTCCAATAGTATTCGGCGGACAGATGATCCCTCTGATCGACCTGATGACCGTTGATCCCCTAAAATATTATTTTCCAAGTAAGTATGCAAAGAGGATATACCGCCGTACAACCAAAGTCGATATACTTATATCTGAAGGCATATTGAGTGAAAATCCGCTGTAAAAATATTCTTACCAACAATAATTTGGACTCTCCGAAGGAGCATACGTGTTAACAAAATACGAAATTCTTATACGTGCAGTCGGCTAAGCGAAAAACCGCTATAAGTTATATAACTTTATATAAAATAACTTTTTTAGCAGAATATCACATAAGAGTCCCAACTGCTCGCAACCTTCTGGAGACAGTGAGACTACGGCATCCCTAATTTCAGTATGTTGTGAGGGGAAGGGAAATGTACCGGGCTATTCAGATCTAGTCACCAAACATGGGTAAAGCTATTTCAAGTAATAACATATACACTTGCGTAAAAAAAATATATAATATAAGGTTTTTTATCCGAATATACTTAACACAAGAATCCCAACTGCTACCAACTGTCCGCAGACAGTGAGACTACAGCATCCTCAATTTTGGTATGTTGTGATTCTGAAGGTAGTGGGGAGGGGAAAGAGATGAGGAAAATGTGCCTGGCTATTCAGATCTAGTCATCAAACATACATAGTCCCGTTAGTAGTCCTACCAGTTACCTCAGCGAGTGCACTGTCCATATCGAGTAGTTTCCTACACTCACATGGAAGCATACCTTCTTCGGTTACACGTCTCACTTTGGAAGGAGGGTATGGGTACTGCCGGCCCGGGAAACATTATTTAACCATTATTCGCAATGTTTGGTGACTTAGCAGGGGTTCCCAAGTTCATGGGGTGAGGTTTGCCTGAATGAATCTGCCCACATCGAGCCTGGTTGAGGAGACTTTTTTGACCTATCCAGCTGGACTATCTCGACCCATAGGCTTGCACCGTTGGAGGAATAGATGGTCCGTCACTCCTGGATAAACTGACCCCTAGTTCCTACTCACGCCTCATTTCATTTTGGGAGGCGGGAATAGGTACCGCCGCCCCGGGAACCTTTATTGAATAACCAACACCTCTTCCATAGGTCACCCCAAGTGGTTCGCTACATTTGGTGATTTAGCAGGAGTGTCTGGGTTCATGGGTTGAGGTCTCGGAGGCGGATGACCAGAACACACTGAACCCCAGATTCCTACCCACCCCATAAACCCTCTTCCTTCCCAAAACTCTCCTCTCCTTTCTTTCCTTAAAAAAGTCCTTCCACGAGGCCTCCCCTAAGATGACAAAGGTCCTGATGGAAATTAATATCTTTTTCCGTTCCAGAACTTCCTCTCCAACATTTTATAAATAGACCCTCCACGAAGAGACCTAAGATGACATAGGTCCTGAGGGAAATTATCTTCCTGAAGGACTTGTGTGTCGAGCTAATGAATAAATGTGTATGTGTCGATCATCCTGTTGATTAATAAGACATCTCTGAAAAATTGAAATCTAAGTTGAGCTTGTTGCAGTTATATGTGTTAGTGTTAGTGTCCCCTCTATCTGGTACAATACTCATATTACTTATATACACCACCAACATCTTTTATAATGTACTAAAATTTACACTGAATTAAACAAAATGTTGATGTTTTCTGGATCACTAGTAGGATTTTTTTACGCCTCCCGGTTTTATTTTGTAGCTTATTTAATATTAGCAGACCTGGCCACACGTTGCTGTGACTTACGAAACACAGCGCCATTACCCAATCTTTATAAAATCCACACCACCCGCTTGCCAGCTGCCCGCTGCCCGCTGCCTGAATTGAATATTTAATTTTATCGGCTTTTATCTACTATAATAAGGATGTATAATACATATAAACTAATTAACTCGCCACTTTTATACAATGCTTGCAATGCAACACTGGATATTTGAAAAGGGAAAATCAAATACCTACTTACTCTAGGACATCTATTTTCCAATTTCTTCCGTAGAACGAATTGCAAAAGTGACTATGGTACGGCCCGCCAGCCGTTTTAAATCGCACAAAAATATGTTGTCTTTGAATTTCTCGGCTTTTCTCTAATATAATACATGTATTATACATATAAACATTCCTCTTCAATAACTCTATCTTTTGGTGAAAACCGTATGAAAAGCCGTTGCGTAGTTTAAAAGATTAACGCGCACATACATTTTGAGCGACTTTATTTTATACTATGTAATGATAATGATGATGTAAAACACAGACAGATGTACATAATACTTGATTTACGATGAGCATTCGAATATTGCTTTCCTCACTATCTCAAAACTTAATATTTGGAGATGTCCGACTAATCAACTGGACAATGATATAGGTAATGACTTTATATCTTTAGTCACGGACAATTTTTTATTTATTTATTTATGTATGCATATATATTACAATACATTACAAAATGATGCTTTGTCTGCCCAACTGGGAAGGATACCCGTTTCAGGACAGTCAAATTGCATATTTAGTTCATAATATTCAACAAAGGAATGATTTCGTTCAAGATATCACAGGAATTTGCTTCTGTTAACACAACTTTTGAGAACTTTAAAAATTGTATTCTGAAAGAAGGGATGATTTCTTTATGTCTTTGAAAGAATCGCAAAGATGTGATTTTTTTTTCAAGTTCATTTTGGAGAACATTAAAACACGCTTATATCACGCTTTTCGCCAATTTACGGTGCCTCGAGTAGAGAATATCTTCAAGAAAAATGCAATTATCCAAATTTTAAAAGATAATACCACCAAAAAATTTGAAACCTATCAATCAAAAAGGTATCAAGACAACTTCAAAATACCAAAATTTAATACCAAACTAATGCAAAACAATTATATCTATTTAGGAATAAAGTTTTTCAACAACCTTCCGATTGAAATAAAAAAAACCAAAGACATCAATAAACTGAAACTCAAACTGAAGCTACACTTCATCAGGAATAATTAAATTAATAATTACCTGTTTTTCTCTTTCTTTCTATGTATTATCAATCTATATTCATCTCTATTTTATTTAGACTTTTCGAATTTCTCTCAAGTGCACAATATTTTAGTATGTAACCGTATCCCATGGATGTACACCTACACTTATATAGAATCCAGAAGTTTCAATTGTTCCCATTACACACTTACCTATTGCATAATGTTATTCTATTTCTGTTATAATTAGTGTAACTCGCTCATCAAGCACAAGAACTAGCTTCTTCTTTGGTGAGATTGCAATTTTAAATAATTTGTGTACCGATATGTAATTTATATAAAACCACTGTACTATATATCTATATAAATTAAATAAAAAAAAAAAAAATTAAAATAATTAATAATTGCATTCAGAGTGAATGAGTGGTTTCTTAAGTGAGATCAGATTCTTTCCAGGCCATTTTAGAGAACATTTAAAATTGCACAATTAGAATTTACATATTTATAAACCAATATTTGACATATGAATGCAAATATGCAACGCATATTTAATTTATTTTTTTCAGTCAAACCAATATAACAAGTCCTTATAGATGAACTAGGAGAACTTTACTTGGAACGCTTTAATGCATAAACAATATTTTACAAAATTAACAATTCCTCAAGAAACACAACATTTTATTATATTTAGAAAAGTAATTAAATCTTTAATTCTATTTTTTTTGTTGCTTTAATTTTTAACAATTTTTCTTAATTTTTTCACGAACATTTTTTTTTCATCGCAGCATGATATTTCAAATATTATTATTAGGTAAGGGACCGTACCCATACTACGTGACCCGTGTAGGGGGGGGAGATTTTCAAAATACCACGCTTGGTCACAATGGGGTGTGGGGGCGGTGGGGGGGAGGGGTTAGGTTTTATCACGTAGTCAATCTAGAAATCTAAATTTTGACATAAGTTTTACCTTGATAATATTTTTCCACTTATAATTATAAATATGCATGTATTCTTGAGGTCAGGTAGCAAGCGCCGCGCCGTATGAATAAATACTAATATAACCCATATAAAAATATTTTAACTTTTTACTAGCAATAAATGATTCAAACCATATTTATGAATTACTACGTGAAAACTGTAAGAGGATGGGGGGGGGTCTTGGAAGATACTACACGTGGTCACCGAGGGGGGGGGGGGGGATTAAAAATTGCAAAAGTTGGTCACGTAGTTGGTCAAAAGTTGGTACGTTCCCAAAAATGATTTTATTCACTGCCAATCTTGTGACTATTTTTATTCGTTTCTCTTTCTGATTAACTCACTTTTTGGTTGTGTATTGTTTGTTTTGCTAACGCACTGTAGCTGGGAGCAGCCATCTCTTGTATACTCTGTACCGTGTTAAATGTACGGAATGCCCATAATATATTTATTGCACAGTGTCTGGAAATTCGTGATAATAATTGGAATTTATTTATTCAGAATGGAATCAAACACGAATTTCAAGACACTGGAAGATTTATTGTAGATTACATCATAAACTTTTTTCTGCAAATCACTTTGACGGCATTTGTAGCACAGCGGTAAGGCCATTGTTTCTAGACATGGAGGTTGAGTTCACCTGGTTCCTAAGTGAAAGATATTTTCAGTTTAAGCCTTGTGAGAGGCACGCCCCTTATCGCAGCTAAGAAATTTTTATAAAAATTTCTAAAGTCTTCAAAGAATTATAAATATGGTCAAAAATTTAATTTGCCGATTACTGGAACAGAATTTGTCAGTTATGGACTTCACAACACAATGTTTAATCTAAGTGTATGTTACATCACGTCTTAAGTCAACCTCTACCTTTTAAACTTAAGTCAAAACTTTACCACTGGAATTTAAGTCAAACTTGCCCACTTTTACAGTATCAAGTGAAACTATTACTAATTAATTGATGTCGATCAAACTGAACCAGTTCGAATCTCTTAAATCTTGAACTAGTGTTGAATTGAATTGTGTACATATCTAATTGAATTGCGTAAATATCTAATTGAATTGTGTACATATCTTATTGAATTGTGAACATATCTTATTGAATTGTGTATATATCTAATTGAATTGTGCACATACCTAATTGAATTGTCAACATATCTAATTGAAATGTGTGTCGAATGCAGTAATGATACAATTTATTTATTTATATTTATGTTTAATTCAGCATTCCAGCAAATTGCTGGGGAGAAAGCGGCCGCGGAGAGTTCGAGAGAGAGCTAACTGTCGATAGGGGGACAAAAGGACAAGCAAAAATGCGGCGTGTTTGGTTTATTCAAAAAGAAAAAACCGCGCCAGAGTTCACACAACAACTAAACACAGAAATAACAGCATTGTAACAATATATTTTATAAATTAATTATTAACACCGGGAACAGCCATTATTGCAATATAAATACAAATATTTAAAATACTTATTTTAGATCAGTTCGTGTGTGTTTCTCAACAATTCTAATGTAACGTTTGTCATAAAACGACAACTCAGTCCAATTTTGATTTTTCAATTGAATCAAAAGATCTCCAATTCTTGGTCAGTTTCAGCGTTTGGACAATTTTTGATCAACAGAAGACCACAACTGTAATGTTGTTACGCTTGTCAGTTGATCACTATTTGAGAATGGAATGTTTGTCTTTCTTCTTAAAATTACTGAAAAAAATTATGGTAGGAGGAATTCAAATTTTGTCAGTTTGTTTATAATTGGAGAAGAAAAAAGAAACAAAAACGACCTTAACGTATCTAGGTACCTACTTACCTAAAACTGTAACAAAATTAAGTGTTTTGATTGTTTTTGTTTTTAAATATTACTACTATAGCAATGTCTTTTCTGGGTCTTGTTAATAACATAAGTATTTTATTTTTTGTACAATTTTAAAGAGCATTTTTTTCTTGAAGTGTACCTACTTTTTTTTAAGTGTGTAATAATTATTATTAGTTGAAATTTAATGCTGTCAGTATCACCCTGGCGCTCGGTCGTCATTAATACATCTTCATCGCAGTTTCAATAAATGTCTGATTTTGAAAAATGAAACAAATTCGAAAAACTTAAAAGACATGTTAATGTTAATTTTCTTTCATTTTGTTTCAAATTAATTTGGAAATATCCACTTTTTACAATACTGATGGAAATTCAATTTTTAAATTTTTTAAATTTTTAAAAATTCAATTTATAACGAAGATTAATATTATTCCATTGATTAATAACAAAGTCCATTAGTAAAAAAATATAATTGCGTTGTTAACTAGAATGACCATAAGTAACAAAATATTATTCCATTAATAACAAAGAAGTCCATTATTTAAAAAAAAAAAATCCATTGATAACTAGAATGCCCATTAGCAAAAAAATATTATTCTATTAGGAAAGAAGGTGTTCATTAGTAAAAGAAATATTATTCCATTAGTAACGAGGATGTCCATTAGTGAAAAAAAAATCCATTAAGAACAAGAATGTCCATTTGTGAAGAAATATTATTCCAAGCAAGTTAAACGATTTCAATTTCCTCATAATTATTTTTCAGACTTTATTGATCGTTTGTACCTAGTTTAAAATATTAAATACTTGATTTTTTATTAACTTTTTTAAATCAGTTTCAATTTGGGAGGCGGGATTGGGTACCGCCGCCCCGGGAACCTTTATTGCATAACCAACACTTCTGTCATAGGTCACCTTAAGTGGTTCGCTACGTTTGGTGATTTAGCAGGGGTGTCCGGGTTCATGGGGTGAGGTTTGGCTAGGTATTGGAGGCGGATGACCAAGACACACTGAACCCCAGATTCCTACCCACCCCTTAAACCCTTTTCCTTCCCAGAACTCTCCTCTCCTTCATTTCCCTAAAAAACCCTCCACACAGCATCCCCAAAGATGACATAGGCCCTCCTGTGAGGAGCTCTTCAATAAAAAAAAGTTATGGAATGAATTTAGTTTATTTCTTAGGAAAAGGGGCTAGATCTGAATAGTCAGGCATTTCTCAACCAGCCAATCAGTATCACCACATTCCCCCGTATTGGGAATGCCATAGTCCCACTGTCTCCAGCCAGTCGGGACACTTGTGCGGTAGAGCCTCAATGATGATAAGCTATCTTCTATCCGTGCTACATATGTCCTGCTGTCACATTCACTGTATTGTATGTACTTGCCATCAATACTGACACCCCCTCATTTATATTTAATGGGGCTCATTTACCTTGGCAAACTATTATTTACAAATGATTATTTTGCTAGTTTTTTAAATTTATTTTTATTATTGAAAAGATACAATTTAAACAATATACATAACTTATTTTTACCAATAAAGTATATAATATAAAATAAATTATTTCTATACCACCATTTTTATGAGAAAATCACCTCAAATGCGCTTTACAACTTAATTAATATATATAACCTGTACCCTATCACTTAGACTTATATTTAATAACTTATTCACTAGTGACTTAACATTTTTTATTTGCTTTACCTTTAATACTAAATAAGTAATACATTATAAACGCAGGGAAAAACTAAAAATAAGCAAATTTTGAAGATAAACAAATTTAATCCTGCTTTTAAAATAATAAAAGTTCAGTAGATAAACAATATTATTTTTTAAATAATTAACTACAACAATATAAAATTAGTACCAAACTACAATATTGTAATAAAATACTAAAAAGTAAGTTATCAAACTGGTACTTACATTGTTAATAGAGTTAGTACATGTAATATAGGATGTACCTACGTTAAAAATACTCTCCTGTTCCCCATAGAGTATTTTAAAACTAACTAATCATCACGCCGTTTCACTGCAGGGGTAGGCAGAGAGGATGGACTGCCAAACATTGGTCTCGGCACACACTCCTTGCTTCGTTAACATTCATACATTGCCTTATACTCTTCTCTTATTCTGACTCTTGACATGCCCCAACTCAACTATTTGGTTCACCTCATCGTGCCATGTCTTCCTCGGGCGTACCAGACTTCTTCCACCATTCACATTCAGTATTATAATATCCTAAAACTAAATTATTAACATGAAGGGCTTGAGAGTGGTCAAATAATAAATATATTGACTTTTAACAAATAATAACTGCGCAGGTATTGAATGTAAGAAGTAACAGAGACGGTGCTGGGATTAAATACATTTCTTTCCTAATTCTACCTTTATTTCAAATTATAATTAACAATGATAATAATAATATTTGGATGATTTGTAAAGCGCCGTTTTTGTGAAAAATCACCTCAAGGGCGCTGTACAAAATTATAACATGTTTCTACAATCTTACTTCCAAATACAAACTCGGCAAACCATCAGTAAATTTGTGTTTAAAATTTTACCTACAATGCTAACAAATATTTTACATAGCTGTAATATTTAAAACAATAAACTGCGAACACATTTAAAATCAATAGGTAAGGACATACAAAACCTCTAACAAAAAAACAATTAACGTTTCCCAATTTAAAATAACAAACGCATTAATTTTGCAATTATTCAACAGCTTTCAATTTATAATTAAACCTGCATAAAAATAATTACTTATGCGTATTAAAAAAGCAATCAAACTTCTAAAAAAAAATCAATTAAGAGTTAAAAAGTGACGAACCAGTTAAGTAGATAAGTAGAAATAAAAAAATGTAGAAGTTACACAATTTTTTTCATTATCATAACAAATAGCGGTCAACCCCTAAAACATAATTACTCTCAAAGCACATTCCCCTATCTGCCATTTTTTTCATCCTCATAGATAGATCCCGCCCTTAGGTACGGGGCTCCATTGAAGCCAGAGTTAAGTTAGCCGTTAAGTTAAGTTAAGAAACTGGGCGTACTGTACAGGGCCCGCAAATACTTTAATAGTACACAACTGCTAACCTGTACAAATCGCAAATACGCCCCACGGTTGAATTTGGAAGCCACCTCTGTCTGGAGCCCCAAAATACATAAAAAAAACACCATCGACTCTGTGCAGAAACGGGCGGTCACATTTTTTTTATAGATTTCCTATCTTAACACATTGATTGCAATGTTAAGAGCACATGCGTCAGGTGGGAATGCTGTCCTTGTTCTACCGGTATTATAAGATGCTCCGAGGAACTAGCATCATTGATCCTCTTGGCGTAGTCGGGAAACACCCCAAACACGCGCCTAACGTATATACACGGTTGACATTTGTCACGTGAGAACAGGTCTTAACTACGACTCTTTCTTGAGTTGAACAGCTCGGCTGTGGAACAATTTGCCAGCCTCTGTGTTCCCTCTTTCCTACAACACGGGTCTCATCAAGACCCATGTTCACTTCTTCCTCTCCCCAAAAAGACCCTCCACACAGCATCTTCAAAGATGACAAAGGCCCTGAGAGAAATTATTTTACTCCGGGCCTCCGGTGTGGAGTTAATGTAAAAAAGATGTCTCGCATCTCTTCGGAATTATTTGTTATTGACATTCCTTGAACCAATATTGTTGAAATATTTTTTCTTACAAATCATTGATCATGTGTTTACATATTAAAACATTTACATTCGAATTTAAATTTATATCTGTGATTATCAACTAGACCATAGACAACACACAGAAGTCATAATATTTAATATTGCTCTAAATAGGTAAAGGTACCATGAATGGCAATTTTAAAGCAAATAGTACGCAGAATTCAGGCACATTTAAATTTTACGTTCTTTTTTTAATATTTTTTTTTATGAATTCTAAAAACATGCAATAGAAAAAGTAAAATATAGGCGCATTCAACAGCTCTCTAAAAATAACAGCAGTTTAAATGTCTCCATATTGAAATTTGGAATTTAATCAATGATTTTTTATCGAAAAGGGCGGGAAATATTCAAACCGAACGCTTAAAAATATCCAAGCGCTCAAGGCTCAAATCGATTATATAGCGAAACGCTCCACTAGTTATAAGAATGAAAAATAACACATTATTTCGTTCCCTCTCTTTCTTTTAAAATTCTCCTGTTTGACTTCACATGTGTTACTTTTTCTTGTCTAGAAGTGAGAAATTTAGATGCAAATTTTTTGGTTATCTTTCTCTAAACAAATAACATCTTTTCTATGAAGCTTTTCTTATTTTTTTCGTCTTCCTTCCATTCAACATTTCCTCTCTTCTGAGTCTGAACTCGACTCCAATCTTCAATAAAATATTAATGAAATTTGTTCACATGAATAAAATTAATGTTTTAATTCGTTTTCCATTTCAGCATCTATTTTATCAATGCCATGGACAAGAACACCCTTCAACGGTGAAAACCAGAAGCATTAAAAAAATTTGCTCAGTTTTTGTATACAGCAAGAAATGAAACCTGGAGGCATTTTTTAAAACAATTAATTACCTTTTCCACAGAATTAAAGGAAGTAATTAAGCAAATATTCAAATTAAGCAGGAGTATGTTTTTCCTCTCAAGGGATGTCCTGATTGTCCAGAGTGATATATGTAAATAAAGTGAGTGCCTTGAGAATGTTGTCTCCTGAAGTGATGTCCAGGGACAGAGACAGAATGTGGCTGTGTTAAGTGTAACTCCTTCAGGTGATATCCAGATCCAGGGAGATAGCATCTGTAACGAATAACAATGGCGTTATTAAACATAAGTCTACATCTTATATTCAAACTGGAACGCCAGCGAATCTGAAGCGGTTTTAATTAGAAATCCACCGCAGTTGCCTCGACTTATTGGTATTTTGAACCTTAAAATATGCTCCTAACATTTACTAAAATAAATCTTATTAGCTTGGCAAGGAAATAATATATACAATAAAAAACACATAAATTTGTTTAAGACCACTTTTATTTTACCGGTTTCAGAAGCACCCTTCCTTCATCAGGAGAACATTATAACTGGAAGGAAGGGTGCTTCTGAAACCGGTAGAGTGTTTTAAAATAAAAGTGGTCTTAAACAAATTTATGTGTTTTTTATTGTAAATTATGGCGAGCCACAAAGTTAGTGCTTTTTACAAATATGAAATAATATATATTTATATTATTCTAGCTCCTCGTTTCGTCACTTGCAAACATTACTTTTTTATCTAAAAAAACGAGTTTCGTGTCAAATTTCATAATTTATCATTTTCAACGTAAATAAGTACTGTATTTATATACAGCAGTGGTTCCCAACCGGTGGCATGTGAACCACTGCTGTATATAAATACAGTACTTATATGTGGTCCACGAAACATTTATTCATTTACTTAAATTTACTACAAAACCGAATCGAAAGGTATCCAAAAGCTGATTCGTAACCCTTTTATTAATTCATGATGGAGAGGTAGCTGAAAAAGTCCAAGAAGAGGACATTGAATTGCAAAATGATAGTGATTATAGTAAAAGTTTATCATTGTTGTATCTTGTGATCCCTGTGAGAACAATAAATGTCATAGTGGTCCCTGGTCAATAAAAAGGTCGGGAATCACTGATTTACAGGAAAACCTGATTTATTTATATTGTGAAGGATGCTTATTTAATCGGAAAACATAATAAAACTCTACTTAAGTTTTCGTTTCTTTCCATTATTTTATGTATATATTTTTTAAGAGCATTAAAGAGAAGAAAAACATTTCACTAAATATGAGAAGCTACGCAAGATGCATCTATTTTTGTAAATTCTAGTATATAAGCACATTATCTGGTAAGACGGTACAATGAACAAAAACATCATTTCGCAATAAACAGTAAGTAAGTTATTACGAAAATAGTGTCTCGACGCATGGCGGAGCGCTGAAGGGTTTAAAAGCTAATGTGCAGCGCATAAGCCAGTAATCAGAATAAGTAACGTTTGGGTGGTGGCAATGTGGGGAAGTTAGTACCTGATGGGGATTGCAGGGATGGAAGGGAGTACATGGTGGAGGACGGTGGATCCACCTTTAGGCAACTACAGGTCTCTGACTCTGTGTTCTCCACTGGAGGTCAGCTCTCTTCTGTACCAACACCTGGAAGCGGTTAAACCAGTTTACGATATAAGAACAGGGAGATGGACCTCGCTGGCCTTGGACACAACCTATCCAGGAGATAACTATGATTATAAATCCTTGTAGCTGGTAGCGGTCAGTACTGACTTGGGCGTGAATATGATTGACATTGGATAGGTTCAAGACTAGACAAACACAGGCTGAGTTGGAAAAACAGAATGGCTATGGGATGGGTGGTGGGGGGAACTAGGGACTCAAACAACTAACTACCACAACATGCCTAGGAAGCGTGGTGTTTCGATACTCATCGATGAATTTCGAGGGGCTCGGATATCCGCAAGATAAATGATATTGAAAGATCTACAGAACTGCTAAAACCCATGTGTTTCACAGAAATTCATACGAGTCATTGTCAACAAATGGTCATTCAGCTCCATTTTGTTTAGTGACATTTGAAAAGTCACAATTAAACGCAGATTCTATCAAATTGTAATAAGCTGATAAGAAACATGGTATTTGTCGTCTTCTGTTAATCACAATTTGTGAAAAAGCTATAACATAATTAGAATCGGCATTTAGCAGGAACTGTCAAACAAACAAAATTGCACTGAATCGCCATTACATGACTATATCATGCGGGAATTTCTGCAGAATAACTGGACCAAAGAGAAAGAAGAGAAAAGCAAAACTGAAAACCGTAACGCAAAATGTTTCAGAAAGGATTTTCAGATATAATGAGTTAGAAACCTGCCTTGGAAATGGTGATCTCCTCAAGTGGTCCACAAAAACAGAGATAGAATGTGGCTGCCTTTAAAGCGTTGCTCCACTCAAGTGGTGTCCAGGGACTGACTTCTGTATAAACAACATTACACTTTCAGTATTCTAAATAATAATTTAACATAATATAATGTGAAGAAGTTGATGAAACATGATGGATCCTGAAATGATCTGAGATTTTCATGGACAAAAGTATTATTGCGATACGTATTTAGGTTATTATGCCGTGCCGCGCTAGTTCCTCATTAAATGCAAAGTTTCGGACAGAGTTACAGTGTACATTTTAGGGCAGATGTGATGCAGACAGACATTTGCCCTGATGATGGACACTGTAACGCTCTTTCAAACCTTAATGCATAATATTTCGTTCCCCAATGAATATACAAGGACAGAGATTCATTAGGTATTTGGTATACTAAAAAAACATCCAATATCTATGGCCAGTATTGAATGAGCATAGCCAAGTACTATTTTAACTCGACTATATGGCAATTCGTCTGTCTCTAAATTTTTTTTACGTCCCGTTTCCATTTTTGTTATTTGTTTTTGGGGTGTTATGCCGTTGCGCTACTTCCTCCTTTAGCCTACGTTTCCGACAGCGTTTCAGTGTCCATTAATAAGGCAGATGTGTAATTGTTAGTGGTGAAATGTATGCCTATGTACTTAGAAGCAATACCGTGTCGCCAGCTCCACTCCACTACGAGCTGGTATCAAAGAATACTTCAGAATGGTTTTTTGCGTTTAGCTTTGGTGTAGTCGTCAATTACCGGATACCAAGTACTGTTGAGCTTAGCTCCGTCGTCTCCATTAATAATAATTGGGTTTTTGTGGATTTCAATTGCCTCCGAAATCAGGCGTGCTCTATGGGTTTTGGGTCTTCCCAGGACTTCAGAGTGATGATGGATGATCTCCTGATGATGGACACTGTAACGCTGTCCGAAACGTTGGCTGAAGGAGAAGGTAGCGCTACACGGTATAACACCCCAAAGACAAATAACAAAAATACTTTTGGCCGTGAAAATCTAAAATCATATCGTTCCGTTTCCAGTTTAGAAACGCTGCTGCATCCACTTCAATACTCAAGGAAGCCTTACTTTGACTAGATGGCTAACTTTGACCAAAGTAGTCAGGATTACCCGTGTACCTACTACCAGAGGAATGTTTGATAAAAGAATTGTCATTGAGATAGTGACATTTCTTTGGATAAATTGTAGGTATATTTAAATAATTAAAAATTAAATATTTAATAAAATAAAAAGTTACACAAACATTTAAATGGTTTTTAAATAAGTCGACATATACCTATTGAAGTACTTACTTACAAATCTAATTATAAAAGAGAAAATTTTGGTTGTGATAAATTAAATAAAAGAAATTTAAAGATAAACTTTTTTGGACTGCAGGTCTACCGTTCACAGAACTACTAGTAATGTATATGCAGAACAATTAATATTATTTATGAAGGTTTAAAAAATAATAAATAAAAACTGTGAATACATTATACATAACTACGCAAGTATTAGAAATACTCGTGGGAACTGTTGCAAAAAAAGATAGTACCCGTAAGTATGCAGGTGTAATGAAATGCATTGAAACGTATTGCTGACCTCAGGAGAAGTTTAAAAGGAAAGTGTATCTGTTTTTAAAACAAATATCAGTACCTACATTCTGTATCTAAAACAATGTAGTATAGGAGGTAATTAATATAAGTTATTCCTAACCTTCCTTGGTCTGGTCTTCTCAAAATATCCAAGTCCAGATACAGAATGTGGCTGCCTTTAGAGTGCTGATATCCTCAAGAGATGTCGAGGTCCTGAATATCAGTATTTTACACCAATAACTGTGAAGGTGTGGAACTTGTCGTCACCTACATATAAATTTTATGTTATTTACAAAAGTATCATATTTTCGAGCAAGCGGAGACAGAACTTTTAGAATTTTTTAAAAATACCCAACAGGGCCGAAGATAAATGTCAAAACATTGACATTTGCGGCCGGCTGAAAAACGTGTGACATCACGATATATGCGCGGCAGTACTGCAGTACTGCCATTCAAAATATGAACAATACTACATGTGATGTCTTGATACACAATTAATTGCATAGAATTTATCAATGCTTATTTTGAAAGCCCATAACTTCGTCATTTATAAACATATCGAAAATATATTTTAAATAAATATAGTACATTTTCAAAAATAAAAAATATTATAGAGAACCTCAGTAACTTTGCTGATGTAAAGAATGTTGGGAAACCAGTGTAAGGGAATGTTTATCCGTTCAAGTGATCCACAGATTCAGAGTTATAATGTGGCTGCCTTGAGAGTATTGCTCCACTTTAGTGATATCCAGGGACAGGTATATAATGTGACTGCCTTGAGAGAGTGCTGGTCCAAGCAAGTAATATCCAGGAACAGAGAATGAATATGTTTGTTGAGTGTAGGTCTCTTCTCAGAGATTCCCAGGAAAAGAAATCTGAAGATGAAACAAATAACAACTAAGCTATCTATTTTAAATAAATAATTTCACTTGAGATTAAATCACTTAATTCTGCAGTTTTTTTTAAAGAATTTCAAATGACATTTTGTCATGTCATCGGTTAGGAGCGCCAAGTGGCTAAGTGCAATTACACCATTCCGAGATAAAACCAAAATATGATTTTCTGCACTTCATTAATGAGTTTCGACTTTAAATAAAGATACATTGATAAAATCAATTTTACTTAATTACACATAAAGTATTAAATATTCCTTTTTTTAAATGATTAATACATTTTTTAAAGTTTTTATACCTTGAAGAACATTTTAGGCAAAATAAAAAAAAAATTATAAAAAATATCAAATATTCAAATTATCATTTCACAGTTTTATTTAGTGATAAAGGAGACCGTAAATACCACTTGGTTATTAAATACTCAAATTTCACAAAATTTTAGTTAGCCACTGGTCACTCACCGACGAATATATTATATATTCGTAAATATGCAGATTAAATTACTACTCAGCATGAAAAGTTTAGGAAGTGTTAATCCCCTCAATGGTAGGTTCGGAACTTCTTGTCTCATATATTTATATAAAATGAATATCTATGAAGGTACAATATTTTGTTGAAAGATTTTGTTGAAAAAATTTAACTTCAAACAAAGCACTTATTAAATTCAACTGTGCGACGTTCATTTAAAAAGAGACAATTCCCACTGATAAAATATAATAAACCTGCCTTGGAAGTGTTGCTCCCCTCAAGTGATGTCCCGAGACAGATGCTGCCTTGAGGGCGCTGGTACCCTCACAAGATGTCCTTGTAAAAAGTGTCTGTGTATGAAAAATTCTTAATAAATAAATATTTTTTTCAGTGACATTATTTAGCCTAAAGCATTATGTTGATTTGCAGATGGCACAATCGTCATCAGAACTGATGATGGACATTGCAAGGCATTGAAGCATTGGCGCCAAAGGAGGAAGCGCTGAAGCATTTTTTCATTTAAAAAAACAATTTGGAAAAGAAAAATAATTTTTAAAGCATCAGAGTGAGCAAGGTTTAAAAAACAATAATAAATTTGCCTTGTAAAAGCTGCATCTGTCAAGTGATGGTAGGGGCCAGACATAAAAAGGTGGTTTTGATGCAGGTCACCACAAGTGATGTGGGGGACAGAGACATAATGCAGCTGGCTTGAGCTCCCCATTGATCGGTGACAGGTATCTGTTGGTGAAAACAAAACGATAATAAAATAAGTACCTACCTGTATTCGAAATATGTGACTCCGTAGAAAATTAACTTCAAAGGAAAGAAGTTCAAACAGGACTTATAACAAATTAAACCAATTAGAACAATGAAAACCTGTTCTTGAAGCTAGTAACATACGAAAAAAATATTGTAATAAATACCTGCATTATGCGTATTATGAGGTTATATCTCTCGTCCGTTACAGGAATGGTCAGGAAGAGAAAGTAGCGGCTTGAGAGTACTGGTGATGTACATGACTGAGTGCTGGTGATATGCATGCCTTTCAATTGGTATACATAACGGAGCTTAACGGAGGATTTTGTTTTGAGTAGTGTATAGTTCCAGTAATGGATGACAGGGTTCTGGAGAAGAAAATAAATAAATATTTGAAACAGATGTTACTTAAAGAAAAACCATGCCCGTGTTTGAAATACCTGTGTAGACCTTCACAGGTATGTTGAAAGGCAATTACTCAAAACGTAGAAATCAAATATTTGTAAAACTTAAATTAAAAAAATTTTTCAACAAAACAAATGCACACACGGTTCATAACCAAGTTAATCCTTGGGTTCAAAGCGTAAAGTCTATAATTAAACATAAACGTACTTCAGTAAAGCAGCCATCCGTGAAAAAAAACTTCTAAACTAATTTTAAAACAACTTGGGAAAGCTGCCTTCAAAAAATTGAATCTTTCAAGTGAAGGATTGGGTCAGGGATGGAATATGGTTGGTTGAGAGTGCTGATCCACGCAAGTGGTGTCCTCGGAAAAATGTGTAAATAACAAATATTTTCAGTGATATATTATTTACGATTCTATCTTCTAAATCTAAGTGATAAATCATATTTTGATTTTTATACATACATACATATAGATTATATAAATCTTTTTTTTTTACCGGGATATACCTAATGTGCTCTGAAACAGTAATCTTCAACCACGTCATGACACAGTACCAAGTTGTAAAAAAGAATCCTATCTATGAAGGTACAATATTTTTAGGGAAGTTCTGTATTTTTGTCTTCATACAAAGCATTTATTAAATTAAAACTGGTGATGTTGGTAAAAAGACAGTTCTCACCGATAAAATGTAATTTACCTGCCTAGGGAGTGTTGCCCCCTCAACCGAAGTCATAAGACAGAGTACTAGTTTCCTCAAGTGATGTTCAGCGATGGAGATAGAATGTAGCTGCCTTGAGAGAGCTCGTATCCGCAAATGACTGCCTTGAAAGTGTCTGTGTTTGAAAAAAAAGAAATTTAATCATTTAAATATTATTATATTTACGTATTATTATAGATTCTAAAGCCAACATTATTTTGTTATACTTCAGATAATAAAATCATCATCAATGTGGCTTGATTGAGAGTGCTGGTTCCCGTAAGTAATTTCCAGGAACAAAAGAAATTAACGTGTTTGTAGAGTGTAGATCTCTTCTTAGTGATGACAGGAACAAAGATCTGTAGATTATAGATAGGACAAATTACAGCTAATAAATAAATTACAGCTATTTAAAATAAATAATTTCACTTGTGATATAATTTTACTAAGCTCTGCAGGATTTTAAAATGAAATATTAATATTTTTTCATGTTTTTATTTATTTTAAATTTACATTATAAAATATAATATAGCTTACATATTTTTATACACTCCCCTAATAAAGCAAATGCTTGTATTTAGGAGAGAACAACTTGTTAATAACTTAAAAATATTTAAAAAAAAAATCCATATCACAAACTTAAAAATTTAACTCATGGAGAGATTTAGACTTTGTGCTTTGAAACAGTAATCTTCAACCACGTAATGACACATGACCAAGTCGTATAAAAGAATCCTATCTATGAAAGTGCAATATTTTTAGGGATGTTCTGTGTTTTTGTCTTTATACAAAGCATTTATTAAATTAAACTGGTGATGTCGGTAAAAAGACAGTTCTCACTGATAAAATGTAATTTACCTGCCTAGGGAGTATGGCCCCCTCAAGCGAAGTCATAAGACAGAGTACTAGTTCCCTCAAGTGATGTTCAGTGATGGAGATATAATGTAGCTGCCTTGAGAGAGCTCGTATCCGCAAATGACTGCATTGAAAGTGTCTGTGTTTGAAAAAAAAGAAATTTATTCATTTAAATATTTTTATATTTAGGTATTATTATAGATTCTAAAGCCAACATTATTATGTTATACTTCAGATAATAAAATCATCATCTGTCCTGATTACCGCAGTCTGAAGCGTTGGCACAAAAATAAAAAGCGGTATTGCGGCTTATTACCCAACACAGCTCTGGGCAAGAGAAAATCTGTTTTTAAACCGTAAATATGGTTAAAAAAAGTCTAAAAAAAGCTGTTTTAAAAAACAATAGTTAACCACCTACCTTGGAAAAGTTGCCCCTGTCAAGTGATGACCTGATGACCCTGGGACGGAGATAAAATGTGGCTGCCTTGAGAGTGCTGGCAAGACAGCCTAAGGTGGTTTGGTGCTGGTCCCCTCAGGTGATGTCGAGGACAGAGAGAGAGTGCAGCTGGCTTGAGATTGCTCCCAATGATCGGTGACAAGTATCTGTAGGTGGAACAAATCATAACTACCAAAAAAAAACACGAGAAAAAAAAGTACACTAAGTTGAAATAAATAACTCCGCAGGTATAATAAAATGCAAATAGTTAAACCGTACACCAAAACACCGCTGCAAAAGTCAGAGGGCTAACACGGCAAATAACAAATGAATCAATGATCACAATTCAAACCTCTATTACTAGTCACAGACGAGATTATAATATAGATTTTACACATATATTATACTCTTATTTATTTAATTATTAACTAAATTTTTGGCGGCTTTTACATGCGAATTGTAAAAATTATACAATATTATATGTAACAGAACTGCCTCATAAAGATATCATTGATATAATAAATTAATATTAATTAATAATAAATCGAATATAATATCCTTCTGGTATTACGTTGTTGAATCTAAAAGATTATCAATGCAAGTAGTTCTGGACTATCAAATCATTTAAAATTTAATGCATGAACACCAAGTCAATGTAAATCCTTCTGTCCAACAATTTAAGCATATTCATTTCATTTAAAAATAGTTCAACAAAATTGATGCAATACCCATTACAAAACATTTTATTAGCATGTACACTTCGGATATCCTTGGTCGAAGCATGTACATGAATATTGTAACATTTGTAAACCCTTGTTAGAGACTTTCGTTATTTGGACAAATGAAAGATTTGATTGAAAAGTGATGCCTAAGTCTTTAATTTGTTAATTTCTCAAGAGCATAATTAAAGATAACTGGATTTTATATTTGAGAATATCTAACCAGATATTTGACACTAAGAGATAAATTTATTATTTTGTTTTCATTGCACAAAATTGTCAATTTATTGATTTTATCTTGAAGAAAATTACAACAATAAATATTTTAAAGAACTATTCTGAGGTTCTCTTGTCTGTGACTAGCTTAAAGTAATAAGAGGAACGACTGCGCGGCTTTTTTCATGGAAAACTTAATTTTAGATTTGAGGCCAAAATACTCAACCAAATTCGATTATTACTTTTTAATCAAAAGTTTTGGCAAATTATATCATACTTATTTGTGCCACTTTATTTATTTAACGCCTTTTTTATTACCGTGACGAGTCACAGTTACGGTACCGTGACGGGAAAAAGGTAATAAACATACGTTTCTTATCGCTATAATTCTAAAACACTTTCAATAGATGAGATTAGATGAGATGCACAATGTTTGTTGTTTAGTTGCCTCCAAAAGAAAAAAGTGATAATTTTCGTGCATCTCTCTCACATACTTCTCAGTAGACCGCTACACTACCACTAGCCGCGAAGATAATTTTGAAAGTATGAAATAAAGTTACAAGGATAAAATTGAAGTGTGAGTCAATTCCAAATATTAAAAAAAAAGTCAAACGTCAATGCACTGATGGTTGCAATGGTTCTTAAACATCATGTAATTCTGCAGTTCTTTCTTACATAACAAATAAAAATGAAAATGAGACAATATGTGAAAACATGTCTTCAGCTCCCCAAAAGAAATGTACAATCATTATCATACATCTCCCTCACACGCATAAAGATAATAAAACGCAGAGAAAAAGTAGTACTCTGGAGTCATATGCATTTTGTGTGTCTCATTTTTGTGTCACCTTTATCTAATGTGTAAGAAAGATCAACAGCTTTATAATAAGTAACTGATGTTTATTGCCTTGTTCTGCCGTCACGGTCATTTATTAAAGCGCTCATTTGTGATTTAAATTATAAAATTTAATTTTGCTTTATTTTGAAGGCGTCTTTGAAAAATTTTTTTTTGGTAATTTTAATTATTAAACAAAAAATCCTGGCCTTATCTACTGGGTTATTAAAGTAAAAAAATTAAAAATTAAAAAAATGCGTTTTTTGGGTAATTTTAATATATGAAAGACAAGTCATTTTAATATAATATGTAAGACACGTTTGGCGTTCCGACATAAAAAGGTAATTTATATTTTAAATTTACGCCCATCGAAATGCTTTTTCTTAACGGTTTTATTTTCTTCTTTATATATAATTATATTTTTACAATAAAAAGAGTAAATTTAGTTTTTTAATAAATTTAAATTTATCAGTTACCCGCAAATAATTGTCTAAGAGATCTTTAGAAATCTACGATGGCTTATATTAAATAATTTAAAAGACAAATAAAGTAGCAATTATGCATACTAGATATTTAATAAACCCTACGAGCATGATTACAAAAATATTTTTTTGAGCACAAGATATCGCCACTTTCGTCGGCAAAACGCATGGGGACGTGCCTTTCTTAGGTATAAGTTCTACGAATTTGTGAACCTGGAGTATCTCCCGGATATGGAAAGATAAGCGGTAATACTCAGTTATATCACGCGGCTGTATATTACATATGACGTCATCGCCCGTCCCGGTTACTTCGCGATGACTAGCCATCACTGGTTGACATGTCGATAGTGGATACGAGGAACTGGCTAATTTTGAAACCTGTTCCTTTCGGATTTATAAAATGATCACCAATACTAACTGGGCGAAGCCGAACGAAATTCGGCCCGCAGACAGTAAAAACCTGCGGAGAGGGTTTTTAAGTGCCTCGTATTATTACTATATCTTTTAAATTAATTACTGATATACCTTGAGTTTTTCTTACTTATCTTTTTGATATTATTTGTAATATTTTATAATTCGTTTACTTACATCTTCTATTCTAATATAGAATCTCGTGTCACGGTGTTTGCAGACGCACTCCTCCGAAACGGCCCGACCGATTCTTATGAATTTTTTAATGTATTTGGTAGGTATGAGAATAAAGCGTAAAGTATACTCTAGGTGAGCTCTGGTATTATAAAATTTATATAAAAAAATTGCAATAGGTTGCACGTTGCAGCTGTTTAAAAACTGAATGTATCGGGAATGAATGTATGGAATGCGGGAGGGGGTGGTGGGTGGTGAGGGAGGGGGAGGGAGGTGGGGGGAGTGGAGTGGGGGGAGGGAGGGGGGAGGGGAGTGGGGGGAGTGGAGTGGGGCGAGGGAAGGTGAGGGGGCGGATAAATCCCATCCCCACACTTATAATTAATTCATTATTTTTTTCTTTAAAAACCAAAATATTTTCTAGAAATAATTTATATGTAGAAAACGTTTTCCGGGTCAGCTAGTGATTACATGTAATTGAGCATGAATTCCCTCACCAAACCCAAGAACCCTTGTCTATTTATGGAGAGAAAAGACTATTTTCATATTCCTTTACAACATTTGTAAAAATGTATAATTAATTAAAAACATACAAATAAAAAGTTTAAAAAAAATGTGGTCAAGAAAACCTTTTTGAAAGCATAAGAGTTTTAACTGTAAGTACTAATAATTAAAAAAAAAAAAAACAACTGCAAACCTGCCTTGCAAACGTTGCATCAACGGGTCTGAAATAGAATGTGGCTGGTTTGTGGCTGGTGGCTGGTGGCTGGTCCCCTCAAATGGTGAATTTGTAAAAAGTCTATGAAAAAAAAGTGTAAATGAAAAATATTTTCAGTGATTTATTATTTAAGATTCGAACAGCCAAAAGTATTGTGTTTTATTGCAAATTTCCTGAACGACTTCCGATGGACATCGTGAATGATTGATAATCGTCATCGCGGCTTTTCATCCAGAACAATAGTAAGCTTGAGGAAAACCTGTAGCATAAAATCTGTAATAGCACATGAACATAGCAGGATTTAAAAAACAAAAGTAAACCTACATTGAAAAAGTTTTGTCAAGAGAAGACAGGGGTCAGTCCAGGAACATAGCTAAAATGTAGCTTGTTTGAGAGTGCTGTTCTTCTCAAGCAGAGTCCAGAGACATCAACAAAATGTGGCTGGTTTAAGAGTACTTTTTCCCTCAAGTATTTTCCAGGAACAACGGAAATAAATGTGTTTTTTGGGTGTAGGTATCTCTTAGTGATGGCCAGAAACAGAGATCTGTGGATAATATAGATGAAACAAATTACAACCAATAAAGAAATTACAGCTGTTAAAAATACATAATTTCACTTCTGATATAATAGGCCATTTGCATCACATTTAAAAAAAAAATTCCGGTTTAGGAAAATATTCTAAGACTTTCTGTATTATTAATTTTTTTTAATCGTATTTTTGAAACCCTTGGGAATTTTTGAAAATTTCAATCCAAAAATTCAGACTATTTTTTATAAACCGGAAAGACGGGACATAATTTTATAGGTGAGAAAAAACAATAATTACATAGCCGAAAATCATTTAAAAAAAAAGAACGTTTTCCACACGAATGGCACAGGAGAATAACGAGGCATACCAAAAATATTACATCACATAAATATTTTTTTCCTTGATTCATCTTATTGATCATAAATCATTTTAATGTACAACGTCTATATTAATAAATCCAATGTAATATACTTGTACTTGTAAATTATAATAATAATAAGAATATTATAAAATTTGATTTTGATAAAATCAGCACCATAACCTCTAAAACACGTACCGACATCTAAAATGTACGGGGTTCTCTTCACAACATCTGTCAAAAATTCAAACCAAATGATAAGTTCGCAGAGAACACACAATAAATCTAGTGAACGAATTCAAAAATTCGCCTGAAATCAAAATGATGCCGTATAAAAAAAATAAATCAGTGTGGAATTTTACAAAATTAATAGGAACATTTTCGGAGACGGGACATTTTCATGTAGTGACGTCACGAGCCCAAATAATGGATTTATTTATTCAAAAAATAAAAAAAAACTGTACATTTCTACAAAATTTTACGAACATTTTCGTGATCTTAGTAAAAAGATCTATCCACACGATTTTTTCCAAGTCGTTATGAAATCCATGCGAGTGGCCTATTACTAAGCCCAGCAGTATTTTTAAATTAAAATTTTGTTTCGACGTATTATATTACCTGAAACACAAAGATTTAAACACGTCATGAAACGTGTTGTTACTCCTGTAAATGGGAGTTTAGGGATAGAGTATCTACTCGTATAGATGAATCGTATATATTTAGGTTTTTACAATATTTTTAGGTAATATGTATGATTTTGTCTTTATACACAGCATTTATTAAATTCAACTGTCTGTTACTAATAAAATGTAATGAACCTACCTAGGGAGTATTGCCCTCTCAAGCGAAGTCATAAGACAGAGCGCCAGTTCCCTCAAGTGATATTCAGCGACGAAGTTAGAATGCAGCTGCCTTGAGAGTGCTGGTATCCGCAAATCACGTCCTTGTTAAAAGTTTCTGTGTTTGATAAAAGAAAGTTAATAAAAATATGTTCAGTTTTAATAAAGATTCTAACCGCCTAAGGTGTTTTATTTATTTCTTTCTTTAAATGCAATAAAATGGCTTTTACATTCAAGTGATACATCATACAGTGGTACACAGGAGGGTATCAGTTTTATAATAATAACAAAAATACAATCGATAAACAATATTTAAAGAATATCTAAAATTGGTTTATATAAGACCTGATATTAAACAATATGATATATGTAGTATGATAAAAACTAGTGTGATACAAATATGTGTTGCAATCAAAAATAATGTAGAATAGCAATGTAATATGTTAAAATAACATAACCATATAATTACGTAAAATAAAAACAATTAAATAAAGGTAACTGGTTAGCAATTAGAATATAAGAATAGAGCATAGTCAATTATATCTATTCACACATTCGCAATTATAGAATTTGGTTATAAATAGATTGATTTAGTATAGAGTTTATTGTTACCTTAAAAGTTAACTTTGCTTGGAATAACCGCGCAGGTATAGTTAGCAAATAAGCTCTGTTTTTGTTCAGGGCTGTCAGCTGGAGATTTAATAATAATTATGGATTAAAAATAATATTTTTTAATAAAATAGTACTTTTATTAACTTCTGTCTGATGGTTAACATATCTGAATTACAAGTAAGTAGTTTGGTATATGTAGTAAAATATGATATTGAAGCCATGCAGACGAATATTATCATGCCTAACTATAATTTTTGCGATTGAGGTATGTTATTATAGTCTTCTTATAACTATATTCCGTGCAGTTGAACACATGTACTACTTCTGAGAAAGCAGATTTTGTTTTACTGCAATGTTAATAAAGTGTTATAAAAGCGAAGTATATAAAAACAATAGTTAACCTACCTTGGAAAAGTTGCTTCTGTCAAGTGATTACAGGGGCCAGAGATAGAATGTGAGAGGCTGCCTTGAGAGTGCTGGCGAAATAGCCAAATGTGGTTTTGGTGTTGGTCCCCTCAAGTGTTGTCGAGGATAAGAAAGATTGGTGACAGGTATCTGTAGGTGAAGCAAATAATTAAAACAAAACATTAAAAAATCATACCCGTATTTAAAATAAATAAATGCGCAGGTATGATAAAATGCAATTATTAAAAAGGATATCGGAACACCGCTGCAAAAGGCAGAGGGTAAACACGTCTAATAACAAAATAAATTAATGCAAACACAGCGAAAACCTGTGTTTTGATCTAGTCACGGAACAGTTTATGATATAATATATATTACTTTCATTATTTCTTTGATTATCCTTTATTTAAGTCCTTTTTTGGCAGCTTTTACATAAGAATAATAAAGTTTTATAATATTTACACATCTTAACTGCCGCATTAAAAATCTCAATGATAATATATTATATATATATATTTTAATAGTCTTTATTTTGTGAATGTCTCAAGAACATTATTATCAATGTTATATTTAAAGACAACTGGATTTTTTATTCGAGAAAATCGGACTAGATATTTGACATTATGAGATACATTAAAAGTTTGTTTTCATTGCGCCAAATTGACAATTTATTGATCTAGTGGTCGCCAATGGTCGAAATTCGACCATTATTAATTTAAATTATATAGGTAGTGTGTAATGTTTTTTATTGATTTTTATGCATAGGTTTAAAAAAATATTGGCATTCTGCACTTCTCCTTTATATATACTGCGAAATTTCATACTCCTCCGTCAGCGCTTTTTTCGTAAAAAGGGGTATAAAGTTTTTAATTCACATAATAATATATAGATTATCAAAGAAAATTACAATAATAATTATTTTGAAGAATTATTCTGAGAATATCTCTCGTCTGAAACTAGATTAAAGCATTAAGAGAAACAGCAGCGCGGCCTTTTTCATACAAAACTTAATTTTGGATTCGAGGCCAAAATACTTCACCAAATTGAATAATTATTTTTCTTAAATCAAAAGTTATAGCAAATATCTTGTACGAATTGGTGTTACTTTATTAATTTGGGTTTTTAATTATAAAATGAGGCCATTTAAGAATTCAATTTTGCTTCATTTTGAAGGCAACGTTGTAATTGTTTTGTCAGTTAATATTTTGTAATTATTAAAAATTCCTTGCCTCTTTTTCTGCGTATAAAAAATAAAATACTCAAACAAACGATTTTTGGTAATAATTTTAAAATATGTCTGACATATTTGTGTTTGAAAAATGTATAATTTAAATTTACGCCTATCAAAATGCTTTTCCGTAAAAGTTTTATTTTCTACTAGCTGGTTCTCGGCATGCGTTGCAATACCATTTTCAAAGAAATACATTCTTTTTCCCTGAATCACCTTTCCTGTGCGTCCCCCTTCCCCTCCCGCGTCCCCTCCTTAGCTAACTTTATAAATTATAGCCTATATGTTATTCTAATGTATGACCTACATTATTTTAGAGTTTCATTCAAATCCATTTAGTAGTTTTTGCGTGAAAGAGTAACAAACATAGACATACAAACTTTTGCGTTTATAATATATTAAGAAGATTTTATAAATGATCAAATTTTTACAACAAATCGAATAAAATTATGTTTTTAATATTTATAATTTATCTTTAAATAATTGCTCAAGTGTCCTCTAAAATCATGAAATTTTGAAATCTATATTTAATTAATGGACTAAAATTGTGTTATTAATATTAATCGTCTATTAACAAATTGTTTGCCCAATTGAAATAACTGTAAAGTAATAAAATAAAAATAAAAATTGTAAGTAAATAAAAATCTGTCTAGGCCTATTAAGTAATTTAAAAGACAAATAAAGAACCACTAGATATTTGTGTACCTTTTGATAACAAAAATATTTTTTTCAGTTTGGTTGGGTATTTTGGCCTCAAATTCAAAATCAAGATTTGTATAAAACATGCCACGCAGCTATTCTCCTTAACCCCTCAGGCTAATTAGTTCGCCTTTGAGAACAACTCATGTAGGCCTCATAGAAATTATTGTATATCCCTTACTGCCGTGTGAGAAAAGCGATCTGAATAGTGTTAGAAATTAAATTCAAATCTAAAAGTTAACAATAATATAATTCAAATGTATACCTTTTTGAAACCAAAATTTCCGACCGCGTTTGAAAAAAAAAATTGAAGTTTCATGAATTTTATTCAAAATTTATTTTACATGAAGCAAAAAAAGTGAGTCAATGGTAACATTTATAATATGTTTTTCAATTAACATTATTTATGTTTTTTTTTTCATTACCGGGAATTTTTGTTCAGATAAACGTAAGGTGAGCCGTTTATATAATTTTTTTATGTTTAAAAAAATAACATATTTATTTCTAGTAAAAAAAAATTAAAGTGATTTTCATTATCTTTCAAAGGCAGTTTTTATTTTTTCGGATACGTTCAAAAATATTCCATTTATTTGGATATAATTGCAAAACGGAAATATTTTGAACTTCTGACAAAATTTGCCTGAGGCCTGAGGAGCCAAAACCGTAATTAATACACATAAACATAAACTTAAGCAAACCTGCCTTGAAAGAGTTGCTTCTGTAAAGTGAAGGCATGCGTGAGGGATAGAATGTGGCTGGCTTGAGAGTGCGGATACACTTAAAGAGATATTTGTAAAAATGTTTATGAATTAAAAAGCATAAATGAAAGAAATTTTCATTTCTTCAGAGATTTATTATTTAAGATTTTAACAGTCTAAATTATTATCTTCTATTGCAGATGACATAAACGTCATCCGAAGAACTTAGATGATAATCGTCATCGTAGCTTTTCATCAAAAACTATAATACTGAGCTTGAGGAATACCTGTTTTTAAATATGTATATAAAATCTGAAATAACACATGAACATAGCAGGGTTTGAAAATAATAGTAAACCTACCTTGAAGAAAAACTTCAGCCAAGTGAAAACAGGGGTCAGAGATGAATGTGACCATCTTGAGAGTGGTGGCAAAACAACCAAAGTTGGTTTGGTGCTGGTCCACTCAAATGATTTCTAGGGACATCGCTAGAATGTGGCTTGGTAGAGAGTGCTGGTTTTTTCGATTAGTGTCCAGGGACGTCGCTAGTGTGACTTGGCTGAGAGTGCTGTTTTTTCGAGTAGTGTCCAGGGACACGGCTAAAATGTGCCTTGGTTGAGAGTGCTGTTTTTTCGAGTAGTGTCCAGGGACGTCGCTAGTGTGGCTTGGCTGAGAGTTCTGTTTTTTACAAGTAATGTCTAGGGACACGGCTAGAATGTGCCTTGGTTGAGAGTACTAGTTTTTTTTAGTAGTGTCTAGGGACATCTCTAGAATGTGCCTTGATTGAGAATGCTGATCCCCTCAATTAATTTTCAGGAACAAAGGAAATGAACGTGTTTATTGAGTATAGATATCTTCTACTGATGTCCGGAAACAAAGATCTGTAGATTAAACAAATTACTGTGATAAATAAAACTAATAGATAAAGTACAAGTGTTAAAAAAAAATAATACTCCCGATTATCAGCAGGATAAATTATAAACCATATGTTGTTTTCACATGTTTCTTCATTGAAACAATACTAAACATGAAGTCTTAAACACGTCATGAAACGTGTTGGGAGTGTTACTCCGTTCAATGGTAGTTCAGGGACAGAGTGAATCCTATCTTCGAAGCTAGAATATTTTTAGGGAAGATCTGTGATATTGTCATGTAACTTATAAAATGGTATGCACCTACCTAGGGAGTGATGCCCTCTCAAACGAAGTCATAAGACAGAGTGCTAGTTCCCTCAAGTGATGTTCAACGACGGAGATAGAATATAGTTGCCTTGAGAGTACTGGTATCCGCGAATCACGTCCTTGTTAAAAGTGTCTGTGTTTGAAAATATATAAGTTTATAAAAATATGTACAGTTTTATTAAAGATTGTGCTACTGCATTTTGTTTACAGCAGAAGACATAATCTTCAACTGACCTGTTTTCAAAGTATAAAAATGGTAATTAAGTAGCAAAAGCAAGTTTAAAAAACATCGTTAACCTGCCTTGTAAAAATTGCTCCTGTCAATTGATGACAGGGGCCAGAGATAAAATGTGCATGCCTTGGAGTGCTGGCGAAACAGCCTAAGGTGGTTTTGGTGCTGGTCCCCTCAAATGATGTTGAGGACAGAGACAGTATGCAGCTGGCCTGAGATTGATCCCCAATGAACGGTGACAGGTATCTGTAAGTGAAAACAAAACGGAAAAAAATAAGTAACTGTAGTCGAAATATATAACTCCGCAGGAGTGGTAAAAGACAATTAGTAAAAAACTTAAACCAGAACTCAAAAAATTGACTTCAAAAGAAAACAGTTCAAACACGGCATACCTATAAAAATTCCATCTCAAATGAGTGATGGTTAGTATGGTCGTGTATACTTAATGCATGTACAGTATGTTTTTGCGCAACATTGTGTTCATTGCTCATATCATTGTGCTTATTGTTTCGTATCGGTGATCGATGAACTGGTGGATGCAATTTGTAGCCGTAAGTTGTTATAATATTCAAACAACTGGGCTTTATTCTACGAGTCACAAAACCATTCAATAAACCATTTACACTTGTACTACTATATATGACATATGTAAGATCTCATCTTCAATTTGTATCTGTTGTTTGCAATCCTCAATACCAAACTTATATTCACCGAATTGAAAACATTCATTCAAATTTCTTAAAACACCTGTCGTATCGCTTTCAAATTCATCAGTGTAACCCTATCGTTCTTCACACACAGAGAAATTTTTTTCAAGTACTTTTCTGTACAAGATTGTGAACTGCCTCATTGACTCCCCAGCGCTGTTAGAAAGCATTGCATTTCGTTGTCCTGAATGCAATACAAGATCGAATACCTTATTTCATATACATCATATCAAATCGAAATACGCACAAAACTCCTTGCTCGGGCGTATCTGCAAATCTTCTTATGCCCTAAGAGAGATTGCCTTTTTGCATTGTATCCTTAAATCGTTTAAAATTGAACTAACCTTACAATAAGTACTTAAATCAAAACTATTATTTATTTATTTTATTTTTTTTACAAACCTTTTTACTTAACACTGTGTACTATTATAATTACATAACCAGCAACCAGAACAAAATATTATAAATGGAACTTAACTGATTTATGTTATATTCACTATTTAATGTACAATAAGCCACTTGCATCACATTTTTTAATTTTTTTTTTCGGTTTAGGTAATATTACATCTCATTAATATTTTTTTCCTCGATCCATCTTACTGATCAATCAATCATTATAATGTACAACGTATATATTACTAAATCAAATGTAATATACTAGTACTTGTAAATAATAATAAAAATAAAAATAATAAAAAATTTGATTTTGATAAAATCAGCACCATAACCATTATACCTCTAAAACACGTACCGACTTCTAAAATGTACGGTGTTCTCTTCAGAACATCTGTCAAAAAGTCAAACCAAATGATAAATTCGCAGAGAACAAACAATAAATCTAGTGAACGAATTAAAAAATTCGCCTGAAATCAAAGTGATGCCATATAAAAAATATAAATCAGTGTGGAATTTTACAAAATTAATAGGAACATTTTTGGAGACGGAACATTTTCATGAAGTGACGTCACGAGCCCTAATAATGGATTTAATTGTTTAAAAAAAAACTGTAAATTTCTAAAAAAATTTACTAACATTTTCGTAATCTCAATAAAAAGATCTATCCACACGATTTTTTTCCAAATCGTTATGAATTCAAAGCAAATGGCCTATTTAGTACTGTTTATACAATTGTATGATTCCTAAATAAACTTAAATTAAAAATATATAAAGAAATGTTTTTTCTAGTTTGTAGTTAAAAGTAATATTGTAGAGATATGTTATAAGGTTGTACAGCACCCTTGAGGTGATTCTTTACAAAAACGGCGCAATGTACATAAGTTATCAAAGTATTATTATTATTATTAAAAAAATGAACCAATTAGCACAAAGAAAACCTGTTCTTGAAGCTAGTCATATGTGAAAAAAATTATTGTAATATATACCTGCATTATGCGTATTATGAGGTTATATCTCTCGTCCGTTGCAGGGATGGTCAGGGAAAGAAAGTGACTGGCTTGAGAGTAATGGTGATAAATGCATCGAGTAGGATTTTGTTTTGAGGAGTGTATAGTTCCACAGTGATAGATGACAGGGATCTGGAGAAGAAAATAAATAAAAATTTAGAACAGCAGGTACTTACAGCAAATGCCCCGTGTTTTAAATACCTGTAGATTTTAACCACCCTCCCGAGTTCCCCTCCCCCTAATACATCCCCTTCCCCTCCACCGCTCCCCTTCCACCTTCCCCGCCTTTCCTCTTCCCTTTCCCGCTCCCTCGTCCCGCCAACCCTATTCCCGCGATCTATACATTCAATCCCAGTACATTCTGTTTTTAACAGCTCGCGTGCCGCCTTTTGCAATTTTTATTAAAATTTCCATTTTTCATATATATTAAATTTAAAATTGGTACCTAACATATTAAAATATCTTAAATTCTTCATTCGATTCAAACTATAAGGGGATAAATTTTTCAACTTTTCAAAAATAGAATCCTGATTGAACAATCATTCATTGTTTTGCAAAATGTCATTCTTTAACACGCGAACTGTCAAACGTGCGAAATTTTCTGTTATTATCTAATTTTCTGCGCAATTTTCTTAATTTTTCTCTCCGTAAGAACCATCCTCGAACTTCAAATTATTCTAAAAAAAGAATTAGCGAAATCGGTTCAGCCGCTCTCGAGATTTGCGCTTACCAACAAATTTAACGATTCATTTTTATATTATAGATAACTTGAGTGACCTGCCTTCGAAAAACTGCTTCTGTCAAGTGAAGGTATATCAGGGATAGAATAATTCTGACTTTGAAGTGTTGGTCACCTCAAACGGTGTCCTTGTTAAAATTTCATTGTTTGAAAAAAAAGTGTGAAATGTAAATATTTTCAGTGTATATTATTTAAAATTCCAACAAAAAAAGTAATATGTTGACATAAGTCAACCGATGGACATCGATGACAGTCAGCATTTCATCCAAAACACCACTGAGCATCAGGGAAACCAGTTTTTAAGGGTTAAACCTGTAATAACACACGAATATAGCGGGGTTTAAAAAAAAATAGTAATTCTACCTGTGCAGTAGTTGCATTTGTCAAGTCTTAGTGATGACAGGGGTCTGAGATATAATGTGACTGCCTTGAGAGTGCTGGCAAAACAGCCTAAGGTGGTTTTGGTGCTGGTCCTCTCAAATGATGTCGAGGACAGAGATAGAATGCAGCTGGCTTGAGATTGCTTTCCGATGATTGGTGTCAGGTATCTGAAGGTGAAACAAATTATTATTAGAAAACAGAAAAAATTAGTACCTGTATTTATAACTAACTCCGCAGGTATCATAATATGCAATTAGTAAGGCACATCACAAAACACCACTGCAAAAGGCAGAGGGCAAACACGGCTAATAACAAAAGAAAATATCCCCGACAAAATATCGCCCCACATAATATCCCAAGGACAAAATATCCTACGGATGAAATATCCCCCGAAGAGAAAGGAAGGAGACAGAGCAAGGAACTTACGGTTTCAATTTTAAATTTGGCATAGAAAGGTTTGTTAGGTTAGGTTTGGTTACGTTACGTTAGGTGAAAATAGGTGTAAATTTTAAATTTGGCGTCGAAAGGTTTTATTGGGTTAGGTTAGGGAACGTACCCATACTACGTGACCAACTTTTTGCAATTTTTAACCCCCCCCCCCCCTGGTGACCAAAAACCTATGGCCCCCGCCGTTCATTTGTACCAAGCGTGGTATTTTGAAGACCCGCCCCCCCCCCCCCTAAACAGGTCACGGAGTATGGGTACGTTCCCTTAGGTAAGATTTGGATATTATGTCGGGGATATTGCGTCGAGGGATATTTTGTCCGAAGAATATTTTGTCGGGGGATGTTTCGTCATTAGGATATTTGTCGCGGAATGAAAAGTTGCGAAACCACATATGTATTAGACATGGGCAGATTTATTCACAGGAGTGAATGGATTCAGTCTGATTCCCCTGTCCTTTTGAATTGATTCTGGCGCGGGTGTGGAATAGGTATTTTACTTTAGGAAACTTTGCAGCTCGGCGCGCCGCCCATGGATTAATATTAAAATACCTACGAAACATAATAATATTTAAATTGTTTACATATCATTCATTGAAATAATTTAACAGTAAAATAAATGGATAATAAAAACTTATGATGCTTAATATCGTAGAGTGCAAGGCCAAAGATAAGGAATGAAGAATCAATTCCTTTTGAAATTGAGAATCAGATCGAGTGTGTTATAAGATTGAATTTATTCATTTAATTCAGTCATTCAATTTTGCCCAGTTTAGTTGAATCTGAAAGCTTATCAATGCAAGTAGTTCTGGGCTATCAAATGCATCATTTAGAATTAGATACATGAACACCAAGTCACTGTCCGTCTTAGTTAAAAGTAGTTTGACAAAATTAATAGAATACCCATTTTAAAACACTTCAGTATCTTTTACGTGAATATTGTAACATTTGTAAGCCTTTGTTAGAGATTTCTGTTACGTGGTCAAATGAGAGATCAGGGCAGATCTGGATCTGCTCTGATGATGGACACTGCAATGCTCTCCGAAACGTTGGCTCAAAAAAGAGGTAGCGCAACACCCCAAAAATAAATTACGAAAATGCATCTAATATTTGATTTTAATTTTCTCGTTCTATGAAAGTTCTTTTCAAGTTCTGTCAGTTCTGTGATTATTTTGGTTTTATGAAGAAAATAGCCTATAATTGAACTCACACAGAGCATGAAAATTTGCCTAAAAGATTTGATGAATTGAACAGCCCGTCCTTAGTCTTTAATTTGTGAATTTCTTAAGAGCATTGTTATCAATGTTGTTGTAAAAAAATCAGTGATCTTTAATTAAATTAAAGACCTATGTACTTTTTATTTGAGAAAATCTGACTAGACATTTGAAATTATGATATATTTTAAAATAATGTTTTTATTGCTCTAAATTACCAATTTATTGATTTGATCTTGAGGAAAATTACAGACTAAATAATCGAAAAATGATGATGTTATTTCTCTCGTTTGTGATTAGCCTAAGACAATTAATGCCGATATTATTAAGCATCAACATAAACTTTATTGAACCTGCCTTGAAAAGTTGCTTCTGTCAAGTAACATTGCATCGTGGGCCAGGAATAGAAAGTGGTTGTCTTGAGGGTGCTGATCTTCTCAACTAGTGTCCAGGAATATCGATAGAGTATGGCTGGTTTGAGAGTGGTGGTTCCTTCAGTGATGTCCGGAGACATCGATAGAATATGGCTGGCTTGATAGTTCTAGTCCCCTCAAGAGTGATGTCAAGAGTGTTTTTCTAATTTTACTCTGTTGAGTGTGTTGGACCCCATTGATCGGTGGCAGGAATCTGAAGATTAAAAATTATTTTATTTATATTACCGCACAAGAGTCACAACTACTCCCAACTTTCTGTAACCAGTGAGACTATGGAAAGCCTAATTGTGATAGTAAGTGAAGCTGAAGGTAGTGGGGACGGGAAGGAGAAGTGTAATGATGACGGATTCATAGGTTTTTTTTAACAGTTATAAGTTGTCAATAGGCGTAATATTTAAAAAAAATAGAAAACATATTTTTTCGGGTTCTTCGTGTGATGTAGAACCAAAGATATTGAAATATAAGTAGATGTGCTATCTGCAATTTTTACTAGGTGGGACTGCGCTTCCGGGTGTCGCCGATATTGTTCACCAATTAACAAATAAACTAAATGAACGAATAATTAACGAATAAACCAAAGGAACGTTAAACTAAATGAACGAATTCTTTCCGTATTCAAACTATATTGTTAACCAATACTAACGCACACCTTCAAAAAAACAACGAAATAAAAAATTCTTTTCTTATGCAAACTACTCTAATTAGGTCGTAGTCCGGCGACAGTTGCGCGGACACCGTAGCTTATCTCTTTTGTATTTGAATATCTTTGTGTAGAACCATCAGTTTTCCATTTACACTACGAGTTTTCGGCCACCGTGTATTATTTTAAACAATTTAACTTTGTAATAACACAAATTATTAGGCATAATTTAAAAAAAAATTATTTGTACTAAATAATAAAATTTTATTATTGTATTACACACAATTAATATAAACACAGTAATAAGTCATTGTTATTTGTAGATACCGAGTTTAGTTTAAAGTGCCCTTATGGTAATCTAGAATATAGATACACTACATAAAATCATTGCTTTTATGTTTACTGTATTTGTGGAACGTTCCAGTGTGATATAATACTCTCAGTATCGCCCTGACGAAAGACTTCATGGAATCTGCGAAAAGATGTCGGCAAGTTAGTACTTGTGGCTTTGTACACACGACGCCTGCACAATGCACTGAGCCGCTCCCGACTAGCAAATAAATAATGATTCGATCTATAATGATCTACAGGAATTCCAAAAACTGAAAAAATTGGACTAATATCTGTAATAAAACGCAGCTTGTTTCGTGAGAACTGATAAGAGACTTTATTTACGTGAATAACAATGACAATAAATATAGGCCACAAGATGGCGCTAGTAGTAATCTATATTTTACTATTTATAATACTCCCTCTTAAAATACAGATTACAAGAACATATAACAAAATAAAATTATACTTTAACAATTCCTAAAGCATTTAAATGTTTATAATGTTTTACTGCACCTAAGCTGTAATACTGCACCTAAGCTGTACTTTTACTGCACCTAAGCTGTTAGCCCAGTCAGCCTGTGTTTTTAGATGGAACTAAATAGTATAAAGCTAATTTTTTCCCCATCGACTACTACCATTTAGACAAGTGTTTAGCAAAAAGTCCCCGCCCCTACCCCCCTTGCTTCCCCCCCTGTGCCCCCCCAAACATGAAAAGTGTAAGGGTTTTGTAAATCGCTTCTATCTCGATTACTAAACAACATATCGGATTGCAATTTTTTTTATTCTCTTTGGTGTAACATTGTCTACAATTGATGTACAGTTAACTTTCGTCGTAACTTTTACCGTTTGTTTGTAATTCGTATGATAAGGTAAAAATTTGTATATTTTTTGGCAAGTAATTTTACTTTTTGTCACATAACTTTTTACGCCGACATTTTATGAAAAAATATTTCCCACAAAAGTTGTAGCCCCTATTATTACCTTTAAAATTATATATTATAATGTGTACTTTGATATATTATAATGTGAACGGTGCCTCCGAGAAACAAGGTCGCATCTCGGAGTATTTAGATCTCACTCCAGCACTCAGGGCTCTGCTGGAGTGGACCTTCTATTTCCCTGGTAACTCGTGGGACAAAAAAAAAAAATTGGACCATTCGAAAACTAGGGGCCTTTTTGGAACCTAGGAATGCTGAGGCCACCTCTGTGGATTTCCTTCCTGGGGCCGTAAGAGGAACTAAGAGGAGAAACCGTGGAGAGGTGAGCTGAGGCCACCTCCATGAACTCTTCCCTTGTGGGGCCTTCAAGGAACCAAGGGGAAGGGCACCCTTCCAGAGCGGGGCCTTTATGGAACCAAGGAGGAGTGAAGTGGAGAGATAAATGTCCTCTTCCCATGTGGGGCCTTCGAGGAACCATGTAGGAGTGAAGAGGAGAAATGAGGCCAGCACTCAGGGCTCTGCTGGAGTGGACCTTCTATTTCCCTGGTAACTCGTGGGACAAAAAAAAAATTGGACCATTCGAAAACTAGGGGCCTTTTGGGAACCTAGGAATGCTGAGGCCACCTCTGTGGATTTCCTTCTTGGGGCCGTAGGAGGAACTAAGAGGAGAAACCGTGGAGAGGTGGGCTGAGGCCACCTCCATGAACTCTTCCCTTGTGGGGCCTTCAAGGAACCAAGGGGAAGGGCACCCTTCCAGCGCGGGGCCTTTGTGGAACCAAGGAGGAGTGAAGTGGAGAGATAATGTCCTCTTCCCATGTGGGGCCTTCGAGGAACCATGTAGGAGTGAAGAGGAGAAATGAGGCCATCTTGGTGAACTCTTCCTCTGTGGGGCCTTAGAGGAACCAAGGAGGAGAGATGAAGTTCTCTTCCCTCCTGGGGCCCTCGGGGAACCAAGGTGGAGTGGACTCTTCCCTTGTGGGGCCTTTAGGAAACCAAGGGGAGGTGGACTCTCCGTCGTGGATCCTTCGGGGAACTAAGGAGTGGAGAGGAGAGATGAAGCCCTCTTCCGTCGTGGGGCCTTCAGGGAACCAAGGAGGAGTGAAGAGGGGAAATGAGACCTGGGAAGACACATTGTCGGACCAGAAGATATAGCTTCATTTCGAATGACAATCCTGGTGAACTTTATAAAAGGGACTGGGTTACTGTCAAAGGAATGAGGTAAAATGGGAGATAGTACAATGGGTCTATGGCCTAAGTGCTCTCGGGAACTATATATATGTAAACCGTCTCCGATTATTTAAAAAAAAAAAAAAAAAAAAAAAAAAAAAAATGATATAAAATAGTACTTACTTTGTTGGAGATCTAGCGAGATTATCATGGCGGGTTCGGTCGAGGTGGGGCCGGCCGGCGCGACGTTGCAATGCAAATATTGTTGTATAGTGAGAGTGTTTTTTATCTTTAAGGTATACTATTGCATTTTCTATAAATAAACTAATCGAGTCTCGGTGAAACCTAAATTCCTCACTTTTTAAATTTGTTTCAAATAATAATAAGTATTCAGCTAAAATAGGTATTTTAAATAGTTTTTGGTTTGAAAATGCATGTTATCTTTTTTAAAGATGTTATTTTAGAACAAAATAATTGCGGTATCTTAATTTTATGATATCCTAAACTTCCATGAGAAGTTCTTCATTTTCCTCGACTTCAACCAAAGTTACATTGCTGCATGATCAGCCACAGCTCCCGCACATTTCTGTGCAATTAAGTGATGCTGTAAAGCAGTTACAATTATTTTTGCAAGCCTTTTTGCAGTTGCAGGAAACTAAGTTTATAACTTCTTCAGGTGCCGGTGGTTATTTTGAGTGCACTGGGTACAGCATGTTGTCAGTTAAAATCCATCCCCAGTCCGTAGCGCTGATTTCCTTATCTCCGATTCATTTATGAATCTGATAGTATGTTCGATAGGCGTGTTGTTCAGCAGCACCAGATGTTGGAGGGAGGGATGCCATGTTAAATTTGGATTTTAATGACATTTTTGCAATACATTGTATACAATACAATACATTTCCAGGTACATTGAATATCTACTGTCATTCAGACTTGCAGACCTTCTGCATCCATATAGTTTCAAGACAAAAGCCTCTCCTACCTCTTTGAAAATATTTTCGTCTGCCTGTTTTTCATAAAACTGTAAAACTTTTGTGCGGAGATCATTTGATGAACTTGGCAATTTGTACGCGTTAATTTTGCCTTTGCCGAATAAATAAGACGTGGTATCACATCCTGTGATAGCATGCAAAAATAATATCACATCATTCATATTACCAATCTCTTCACGAATCTTGCTGATGTCATACGTTGATGGTGTGCCAGAGGGTTTGTGAAAGAATAATCGCACATTTTGACACTGTGGTAGCCCTAACAATAGAACGAAAAGATCAGTATCCTGTCCAACAACAACTACAGTCACTACTTGTCACTACTTTGAATCTGGGAAACATCTATTGCTCTTCCGACCACTTCAGTATCTGCATCTTCCTCCGCCACAATGGTTGGAATGTTTGCTTCATTAAGCTTTTGAGAGAACTGTTCAATAAGCTGGCTTTTGTTTTTTGGATTTGCCAAAAATTCATTTTGCTTCACAGAGCACTCCATATTAACGTTGAATTTCATTTCTAGAGATGTTTTTTTACTTATCCGCATATGTTCGACCCCTTTTGTGGTGGGATAGTCAGGATACCCATCGAACACAATATGACAATCTTTTCCATACCGTTTCATTACAGTGTCAACATACTTCTCTATGATGCTGCTATATGTTACTTTGTCAGGCCAAATAACACTGTGCAAAAGATACCCTCCATCTACTACATATATTTTTGGGGGCAAATTTTCAAAAACTTCGTTGCTAATTGTCCACTTTTCAAATATTTTCATAAGACTTGATTTAGTTTCCTTTCTTATAATTTTATTGTTTTCAAATAAAGACAAAGGGTAAGGGCTGAGTTCATAGTTGAAGTATTGTTTGAGATTATTTGTTCCTTGAGACATACAAATAACCCTATTAAACAGCTGATCAGGATTAATTGGCACTTCTTCAGATCTCACATTTATGCCACTTACTACGGAGCCTATAGTTTTAACTTTATTTTTTCTTTTCAATTTAACAAAAAAAATTTCCTTCGATGTCTTTCAAGCAGTTCATTCCTACATCATACGCTTCATCGCAGTTTACACCCGAACTTGTCACTACTAGACCAGAGGATAAAGATATTAAATCTTTGCTCTGTCGGAAAGGATTATGGATACGCAGCCATCCGAGAAATTTACTAATATCTTGCAAGTTTCTTTCTCTTCTACTGCATCTTAGTTCAGTGTGCTGTTCGTTAAACTGAGTCAAGCAGCCAGAGAACTTCTCGAAAGCCTCACAAATTTGTAGGGATCCAGGAACGCAAGCAATAAACTTGGTTAGCGTCCTCTCGCTTAATCCTAGTCTATGAGTAAGCCCACCTATGGATTTTGATGATCGAATTAATGTCTGCTCTATGGTCATGTCCGTCCAGATACCGGTAAAAAATCCATCTGTACGCCGAACTGTAAAGAAACCTTTATTGACGAACCTTTCGAAGTCTTCGTTTGACATTTTCGTTTGTACACTCAACATTTGTTGTAAGTATATTTGTGCGGATTTGGCGTAGAGCAAATGTACAGCAGCATGGAAATACGGTATCATTTGCTTGACTGTATTAATGTGCAAATTCCAATCGCCGATACTCTCTGCCAAAATAAAGTCTAGAACCAAATTCACCAATTTAAACTCTTATAGCCACAGTTTTGAAGTTCTACTAGTTTTAACCAAATCTTCATACACTTCTTCTAGTCTTGTCATTATTTCATTTGTTTTACAATCTCTCATGGCGTCTTCAACAGTTGTTTATTGTTTGGTTATGAATATCCCTAAAGTCGTTTGTAATCATTTCTTTAAGAGATGAACATTCCCCGAATAGCAGTAATATCAAAGCTGCCTGGGTCATCATGTGAGCTCTATAAGACCTTGCGTAAGCATGTCCTGACATAAGGTGAGGAATCGTTGATTCCACTACCTTCCATAAACTTTCGTAAGCAACCAAGGAAACTCATTAGAAGATGGAATCCGCCTAGTCTAACGATTACTCCAGATATTTCACTTTCTGTAGAAGAACTTGTAACAATGTCTACTGCTTTCAGGAAAAGTGGCTGGTCAAATGTCACAATACACGGCTGGCCAGCTAACTTCCGAGGAACTGGCTATTTTAGGAGCCAGTTCCTGTTGGATTTACAAAATGGTCACAAACAATCAAACCGGGCGAAGTCGAACTAAAAGCCGCCCGCAGGGCCTAGCAGCAAAGTGAATAACTATTAATTAACGTTCACGATTTCCACATAGCTTTAGTGTACTACAAAGGGCACAGGACAGGCTAGGATAAGTCGGGATGTGAGGGAACAAGTTCCGACATCAGAGGTGCGCACCAAGCATTCCCGGTTGATATCTGGCGTTTACTAGCCATAAAGTACACATTATAATATATCATTTTAAAGGTAATAATAGGGGCTACAACTTTTGTGGGAAATATTTTTTCATAAAATGTCGGCGTAAAAAGTTATGTGACAAAAAGTAAAATTACTTGCCAAAAAATATACAAATTTTTACCTTATCATACGAATTACAAACAAACGGTAAAAGTTACGACGAAGTTAACTGGACATTAATTGTAGACAATGTTATAACAAAGAGAATAAAAAAAATTGCAAAACGATATGTTGTTTAGTAATCGAGATAGAAGCGATTTACGAAACCCTTTCACTTTTCATGTTTGGGGGGGCACAGGGGGGGAAGCAAGGGGGGTAGGGGCGGGGACTTTTTGCTAAACCCTTGTCTAAATGGTAGTAGTCGATGGGGAAAAAATTAGCTTTATACTATTTAGTTCCTTCAAATGGTGTTCTACGACACAGGCTGACTGGACTATGTAGTAAGCATGTCTGCAGGCATATCTGACGTACACAAATAATTAACACTGACAATGTTTTCCAATAATGATATCTGACATCGATATACTTAGTTTTATTATGGAAAACAGGGTTTAACAATAGTTTTTGCGCACTTATGCTGTCATTGTACATGATAATCTTATACAATTTTTTAGTTACTTCGTATTGCAAGTTTCTTAAATATACTGCTTCTTTGCAGGCCTCAGAAATTGACTAGAAAGTGCAACACATTTTTGCTTACTACAGCTTCAAGATATAACAGATCCTGATAAAGTATAACAAAATCCAGAATATGATTTTCTATTGTTAATATCATTGCTCCAGTCTGCATCTACATAGCCTTCAATATAACATCGTTGCCTTTAGTATATTTTAAACCTAAATCTTTCGTATTTTTTAAATATCTTAATACTCTTTTTGCATAAAGCCACTGCTGTTACAATTATTAAATTGACTTAAATATGACACTGACATTACAATATGACATTATTCACCCCATATTTTTGAGAACACCCTTTAGCCACAAGCCTGGCTCGATACCGGACATTATTTTCAGAATCGCACTTCTTTTTTAGGACCCACTCGCACTTCATTATATTTCCACTTACACGAATATCTACAAGACTCCAAGCGTTGTTGTCTTCAAAACTTTTCAGCTCTTCTTTGATAGCCTGTACCCAATGCTCCTTTTCTGGTCCCTGGAGTGCTTCTTCTAATGTCATTTCATCACTGAGAGATTTATTATATTCTTCTGTACAATAAATCCATATCTATCGGGTTGTTTTCTCTCTCTTTCTGGAAATCTTTTTATTGTGATGTCTGATTGTGAGTCCTCTTCTGACCTCATGGATTCCTCATCTGGTACATAGGTTTCATCCATGTCATGAGCACTCTCCATAGAAACAAATGAATCCTCTCTACTTGTATCTGATGGATCTCCCTCTGAAGACTGAGACGGTCTGCTTATTTCCGGTTTGTCATCTATTACTTCTGTATCTATCATATTCTCTTCACGTGAGTTGTTTTCTTTTATAATGATGACATCACGACTTGTTGTGATTACCCGTGTTGAAGGATTGTATACACTGTATCCTTTAACATCCTCAGGATAACCGACAAGAATACATTTGGACTTGTTGATGTTGGCTTTTTCAGAGAGTTTAACTCCCTCCACAGCATTCTGCATTTTATTCAAGCTATAACTGTTTACATGTCCTAGTCTCCGGTGCAAAACATCTGGAGACTCAGCCACTGCTGCGACTAAACAAGTAGAAGCGTTCAATTTATACACTCCATTCACAAGTGAAGCAGTAGCCACTAGAGTGTTCTGTTTATTAAGTATTTTACACCCTTTGTTTGTAAAATGCACCTTGTTCCCCTGTTTTATCAATTGACTCACTGACAACAAGTTAGTAGATAACTGGGGAACACATAACACTTTTTCAACGGTTATGTTAAAATCGCATTCTTCAGTTGACGTAGTTATGTTTACGTTTCCACAACATTCCACTGGGATTTTATTCTGGCTAGCAACCATTATTTCTTTGGCAAAACCAGAATAACACACGTCGATCATCCAATTTTTATTGCCTGTCAAATGTGAACTGGCGCCAGAATCAACAAACCAGCCACTCTTGTCAAATGTTCCATTAAAAAACACGGCACTACACGCGTTAGATGTTTTTGAACCTTGCGTATTCTTAGAAGAATTATCCATAATAGTGCACTGATTGCGATAGTGGCCAAATTGCTTGCAACCATAACATTTGACGTTTGATTTTCCATTGACAGATGTTGACACTTGTGCATCTCTGCGATCTTTATTAACCATAGATTGTGGCATAGACTTCACATTCCTCGAACGCTGATTGGACTTATTGCGGAAACACGCAAATGCATTATTAACATCACTGTCTTCTTCCGGTTCCATATTCAACAACTTTGTTTTAATGGCGTCGGTTGTAATTACCATATTTGAATTTTCGATCGCCATTATCATAGGCGCATATCTTTCAGATAAACCAGCTAACATGATAGAACAAATCCATTCGTCGTTTATTCCAAATCCTGTTCCTTGTAATTTCTGACCCACTTCTATAATCTGTGTCACATACGACGTCATCGAAGTGCAACTTTCTAATCGAATAGATATGAGATTCCTCAGGAGGCTGATTTTTCTACAAAATCCCGAGTCATCAAATAGCATCTTCAATTTATCCCACAATTCTTTCGATGTTCTGACGTTTTTTATATGAACGTAAAGTGCCGGGTCAATTGTCAAGATCAGCTTTGCTTTTGTCTTCGCATCATCTGCATCTGCTGGTGGCTTATCGGGCTCAGGTTTTATACACAAAACCATTCCTTCCAATACGAGATAATTCTGAGCAGCGAAGCTCCACTGCCCATAGTTCTGGCGTCCAATAAGTTTGGGAACGCTAACGAGGTAGTTCGAAATAGACGCCATTGTTAGTCACTGACGTTCACTTTTCGAAACGAAGTCCGTTATAACTCACTTTTTCACTAGACACACTGTCTTTTTGTAAAACACAGAGATTACTGTTCATCAAACTGATAATACTGACAATAAACTCAATAACTGCTAAATTACATGGTGTACGGGACGCTGGCACTGTAATCGCCACCCGCACAGACGATGTAGTGGGAGGGGGACCGGCTGGCCGTTCCGACGCCTTCGGGAGAAGGGGAGAAAGGGTAGGTAGAGGGAAAGGTGGGGTAAATGTAGGGTGAAAGGGAGAAATGGGGAGAAAGCGAGGGAAAACGGGGAGAAATTGTAGGTAGAAAGGGAGAAACGGATCTAGGGCACGGGGAAGGGAGGTAGGTGGAGCGCAGCGGTACCTTCGCCTTGAAAAAGACGTTTCGACAAATTGTATGCAGGGTCTTCTTGGTGGGCGGTGCGGCCAGAGGAGAGAAGAATTCCAACTTGCCGTAGGTATAGGGAGAAATGGGTGAAGGCGAGGGGAAGAAGGGAGGTAGAGGGGAAACCTGCGTCTTGATAAAGACGTTTCGAAAGTATATGCAGGGTCTTCTTGGTGAGCGGTGCGGCCAGGGCCAAGAAGAAGTCCAAGTTTTCCAGTGGTAGATCGGAGAAGGCAGAAGAGAAGGCGAGTTGTTGCTGAGGCGGTGAGATCTGGAACTCTGACTAATTTGGCAAAAGATCGGCCTATTTAACGGGCGTAGTGACGGGAGGCTGCCCGTACTATCCCTTTGTTCTCATCTCGTGAGATGAAATTCTCGGAATTTAGATGAAATTCTTGGAATTGTCATTCTCTAGAGTTGAATGCGCCACTGCGTTCGTTCCGCCCTTGCGTAACGAAGCAAAGAACGCTTCAGCGTTCAATCTCGACCTACTCTCTACGCTTCCCCGATTATTCGTTTATTTTGTATATTGCACATATTATAAACATAGACAGTGTTGTATAGATTAGACTTTTACAGGTTAAAATCAAATCGCTTTTGCACAAATTGGGTGCATGCATACATAGGCTTTGCACAAATTTGAATCTATGCAAAGGCTGTAGGTAGGTACAACGCTAGAAGGCTTTGCACAAATTGCAAATTTATGCAAGGTGAACAGGGTAAGATTTAATTCACGATAGTGGCAAGGCTTTGCGCAAATTGGATCTGCGCGAGGGTCTGTATAGGAACGGATTCGCACAGACCGAATTCGCGCAAAGAAAAAGGTAAAATTACTTTAAAAGGTGTGTAGGTATGTACACATAGGGAGGAAAAGGGGAGTGGAGGGGTCAAGTTTTGTTTTTTATCCCTTTGGAATTACTTGACCCCGGGAGCTGATTTATTGATAGAATCAATCAACTACAATTTTAAATACAATTAAGTAATGGTCAAATCACGTCCCGTACACATGGGTTCCTGGGCCCATGTAATAAAACGCAGCTTGTTTCGTGAGAACTGATAAGAGACTTTATTTACGTGAATAACAATGACAATAAATATAGGCTACAAGATGGCGCTAGTAGTAATCTATATTTTACTATTTATAATAATATCTATGAAAACCAAAGTGTGAACGAATATCTACAGCTCAAACTACTGACTAATATCTATGAGAACCAAAGTGTGGACGAATATCTACAGCACTGGCAGAGGTTGGATTTGCAATTATGTATAGCATATTGGAATAACGTAATATTGCGAATGCAGTTTAAAAAACTTAATTTATTTATGTATGTATGTAAAAATTCCTAATATCGGACTATTGGACAAATTTAGCTGATTATTAAGGATTTGGGTTTTTGTTTTAACAGCTTTCTTTATTTCGAGTGCTTCTAAATTATTTAGTCTGTTGTCATGACCATTTTCAAGTCAGTTAGGTTAGGTTCAATAAATTATTGTCCTCGTAAACAGCAAAATACAAAATATTATGGAAAAACTTCATGCACGCACGTTAAACGTTTAAGCCTTTACGTAATTAGTAATTACGTAATTGAAGTAATTTATGCTTTTCCGTACAACCTCTTGCTCAGCTGCCCTCTGTAGATATTAGTCCAACTTACGCTCTGTAGATCACCACTGGGATCGTCATAGATATTCGTCCGACCTTAGCTCTGTAGATATTATTAGTCCTCACTCTGAAGTTCATAGATATTAGTCTAACATATGAGTTGTAGATATTCTTCCGGCATACAGGTTGTAGATATTAGTATCTGGAGTCATTTTGACGACATCATTCGGTTTCCCATAACGATTTTTTTTCTGTTTGGAATACCAAATAGAGTTATTCTTGACGAGTCACTTTTAGCGAATTTTAAGAATTTGTGTTCTTTAGCTAACATGCAATGTATGATCAATCCTACATTAATTATAATATCCCGTGATTTTTCGTTAGTATGCGCCAGTATAACTATAAAGTTCACAGACAGATGATTAAATTTCTGGCAAAACTATAAAAAAAAACTATTTTAATGATTAAAATTGGATACATTTTGGACGATTTGTTCGGAGAGGTTCTGGTATTAACTGTCCCTGAGAGAGGTTTTTGATGGGAAAGTGACATGTTGTTTTTGTTAACAATTAGGAATCGGGTATGGGTACCGCCGCCCGGGGAACTCTTTATTGGATAACCAACACCTCTGCCATAGGTCACCCAAAGTGGTTATTTACGTTTAGTGACTTAGCAAGGTCGCCCATGTTCATGGGGTGAGGTTTGTCCGGGTCTTGGCGGCGAATGCATCTTCCTACCAGTTGCCTGGCAGGGCGGATCGGGAGAGAATGATCTCTTTAAAACTCTTTGCTCGGGCGTATCTGCAAATCTTATAATGCCCTAAGAGTTATTGACATTTTCCATTGTATTCCTAAATCGGTTAAAATCAACCTAACCTTACAATAGTTGCTTAAATCAAAACTATTATTTATTTTTTATTATTTACTTTGAAAAAGCTTTTTACTTAACACTGTGTACTATTATAATTACATAACCAGCAACCAGAACAAAATATTATAAATGAAACTTAACTGATTTATGTTATATTCACTATTTAATGTACAATTACTGTATAATGTATGTACAATTGAATGTTTCCTAAATAAACTTAAATTTAAAAAAATCTTTTTTCTAGTTTGTAGTTAATAGTAAGATAGTAGAGATATGTTATAAGTTTGTACAGCACCCTTGAGGTGATTCTTTTCAAAAACGGCGCAATACAAGTCATCAAAATATTATTATTATTATTAAAAAATTGAACCAAAAAATTGAAAGTGGCTGGCTTGAGAGTACTGGTGATATACATGACGAAGTGCTGGTGATAAGCATGCTTCTCAAGTGATATGTATAATCGAATAGGATTTTGTTTTGAGGAGTGTATAGTTCCACAGTGATGGATGACAGGGATCTGGAGATGAAAATAAATACAAATTTGGAACAGCAGGTACTTAAAGCAAAAATTGTGCCATGTGTTTTAAATACCTGTAGATCTTCACAGGTATAATAAAAAACAATTATATACATAGTTACAACGCATTCAGAAACACTAAATTAAAATATTGTTTTTAACAGGAACAAGTACTATCACAGCTCATAATGAATTAAATTCCAGAATTTAAAGCATAAAGCCATAATTAAAGACAAATATACCCCAGTAAAGCAGTCTTCGGTAAAAAAACTGATAATTTTATTTAAAAATAACTTGAGTGACCTGCCTTTGAAAAACTGCTTCTGTCAGGTGAAGGAATTGGTCAGGGTTAAAATGAGTTTGACTTTAAAGTGTTGATCAACTCAAACGGTGTCCTTGTTAAAATTTCATTGTTTGAAAAAAAGTGTGAAATGGAAATATTTTTGGTGATACATTATTTAAAATTCTAACATCAAAAGGTATACTGTTGACATAAATCAACCGATGGACATCGATGAGAGTCGACATTTCATCCAAAACACGACTGAGCATCAGGAAAACCAGTTTTTAAAGCGTAAAACCTGTAATAACACACGACCATAGCAGGGTTTAAAAAAACAATGGTAACTCTACCTGTGCAGAAGTTGCATCTGTCAAGTGTTGGTGATGACAGGGGCCTGAGATATAACGTGGCTGCCTTGAGAGTGCTGGCAAAACAGCCTAAGGTGGTTTTGATGCAGATCCTCTCAAGTGATGTCGAGGACAGAGACAGAATGCAGCTGGCTTGAGATTGCTCCCCGATGATTGGTGTCAGGTATCTGAAGGTGAAACAAATTATTATTAGAAAATAAAAATAGTAGATACCCGTATTTGTAATAAAATAACTAACTGACACATTCACCAGAACACCAATGCAAAAAGCAGAGGGCAAAAACGGCAAATAACAAAACAATTCAATGTACGTATGTGGTACCATGCGTTTTCATCCCGCGACAAATTATCCCCGGCAAAATATCCTCCGACAAAATATCACACGATATAATATCCCAAGGACAAAATATCCTACGGACGAAACATCCCCGACAGGGAAGGAAGGAGACAGAACAAGGAACTTACAGTTTCGTCAAAAATTTTCTGTTAAATTTGGCGCCGAAAGGTTTTGTTGTGTTAGGTTAGGTTAGGTCAGGTTAGGTTAGATTAGGATATTATGTCGGGGATATTTTGTTGGAAGATGTTTTATTCATAGAATATTTTGTCGCGGGATGAAAAGTCGCAGAACCATGTTTGTATTCCGTAGTTGATTCTGAAAGATTATCAATACAAGTAGTTCTGGATTAAAAAATGCATCATTTAGAATTAGATACATGAACATTACATCGAGTCTATTTAAATCCTTCTGTTCAACAATTTAAGCATATTCATATCATTTAAAAGTTATTTAACAAATTGCAGAAATAACCATTTTAAAAACACCTCCTCCTATACACACAAGCATTTGCGTATTATGGGAGAATATAATAAGCTAAAAAAAAAACATTTCAATAGCTTGTTCATGAATATTGTAATATTTGTAAGCCTTTGTTAGAGATTTCTTTTATGTGGTCAAATAAAAGATTTTTCCAAAACTGTGAACAATTCATCAAATATTTGATTTTAATTTTCACGTTCTATGAAAGTTCTTTTCAAGTTCTGTGTTATTTTGGTTTTATGAAGAAAATGGCCTATAATGATATAATAACAGAACTCACACAGAACGTGAAAATTAACCTAAAAAATTTGATGAATTGAACAACCCGTCCTTAGTCTTTAATTTGTGAATTTCTCAAGAGCATTGTTACCATTGTTGTTCTCAAAAATTCAGTGATCTTTAATTAAATTAAAGATCAATAGATTTTTTATTCGAGAAAATCTGGTTAGATATTTGACATTATGATATATTTTAAAAGAATGTTTTTATTGCACTAAATTAATTTATTGATATGCTCTTGAAGAAAACTACAGCAATAAATATTTTGACTAAAATACTCGAAAAATGACGATGTTATTTCACTCGTCTGTGATTAGCTTAAGACAACGCCATTATTATTAAGCATCCACATAAACTTTATTGAACCTGCCTTGAAAAGTTGCTTCTGTCAAGTAACATTGCGTCGTGGGCCAGGAATAGGAAGTGGTTGTCTTGAGAGTGCTGATCTTCTCAACTAGTGTCCAGGAATATCGATAGAGTGTGGCTGGTTTGAAAGTGGTGGTTCCTTCAGTGACGTCCGGAGACATCAATAAAATATGGCGGTCTTGATAGTTCTGGTCCCCTCAAGAGTGATATCGAGAATTTTGTTGAAATTTTACTCTGTTGAGTGTGTTGGACCTCATTGATTGGTGGAAGGGATCTGAAGATTAAAAATCGTTTAATTTATATTACCGCACAAGCGTCACAACTGCTCCCAACTTTCTGTAACCAGTGAGACTAATGCATGCCTAATTATAATGACACATGATTTTTTCAAGCTCGTTTTGGAGAACATTCATTTATTTAGTTGTTTATATATTCCTTTTATTTTACACCCAGAGGACTTTTGCATGAATAATAAAGACAGTACCTCCAACTTTAACAAGAGATAAAAAATAGTTTAGATAAAGTAACAGTGGAAATTAAAAGTAAATAAATGAAATAAAAATAAAGCAAAAAAACAAAAAAAAAATGAAACAAAAATTAGTACTGTGAGATATATAATATCAAGATGTTACGTTAAAAAAATACGTACATAATATAAAAATACAACCAAAAAAATTTAAAAGTAAGTGAGCAAAGGTTTGCAAAATTGCAACATTAATCATGTCTTTAACACCTAAGTACGAGTATGTTTCGCTCAGTGTCTAGCCGATGTGTCGATGGTACCTACCTCCTGTACCTCTCTCTCTGTAAATTGCAGGAGTTCGCAACTATCTAATTTAGAACTCAATATTTAGGTAAAAAAGTTAAATTTTTTTTCAATGAAATTACAAAGGCGTTACATTTAATTACATTAATAATTGCATTCAGAATAATAGAATGGTTTCTTTCGGGAGATCACAATTATGAAATTCTTTCCAGGTTATTTCGGAGAACGTTTGTAATTGCATAATTAGAATGTACACATTTATACACCAATATATGACATATGAATTCCCAATGCATTTATGACTTAATTTTAATAAATGTACTATATATGTACCATACATGTACTATAAATGTACAAAATTTTAATAAATGTACTATAATTTTTTTTTGAATTTCCTAAGTTATAGAAATTACCCATTTATAAACCAGAATATATAAATATGAATTTCCAATGTATTAATAGGGAGAATTTCATAATTTATTTTTTGAAATATTTAGTCGTTTTTTTCAAAAATCAAAGACCAGTCGTTATTTTACACGGATCAAAAATCAGAGCATAAGATTTATTTTTATTTTTATGTATTAACATAAACTTTTTAGTACATATTAGGTATGTGAGATTGTGTTAGCATATGTTCGCTCTCGACTCTCCCCATGACCAGAAGCCAATTGCTAACCCATTTAAAGTTTTTGCACTTTTCAGTTTCCATGCATCGGGTATAATGTTGAACAATTTAGGTTCTAGGTAAGAGTATTGTCTTTGGGCATGTGATGTGTTTGTGGTAGGTGGAACTGCTGGATTCCTCACTTCATGGCGGGTGCTGTGGAGATGATCAATGGATGAATAGTTGTGTCGGTGTTTTTGTGTACGTAAAATAATTTTTCTTATGTATAGTTGCCGTAGATCAAGAACTCGTATCTCTTTAAATAATAGATCACTGGGATAACTGAATGTATGATCAATAATACATTAATTATGATATCCCAGGATTATTCGTTAGTATGCGCCAGTATTACTATAAAGTTCACAGAAATATGATTAAATTTCTGGCAAAACTATAAACAAAACGATTTTAATGATTAAAAGTGGATACATTTTGGACGATTTGTTCGGAGAGGTTCTGGTATTAACTGTCCCTGAGAGAGGTTTTTTATGGTAAAGTGACATATTGTTTTTGTTAAGAAATAAGAATCGGGTATGGGTACCGCCGTCCCGGGAACCATTTATTGGATAACCAACACCTCTGCCATAGGTCACCCCAAGTGGTCATCTACGTTTAATGAGTTAGCAAGGGTGCCCATGTTCATGGGGTGAGGTTTGTCCGGGTCTTGGCTTTACCATTCATAATTCATCCAACCACCCCATGATACATCGTTTGATTACGGTACCATTAAATAATAATAATTTTAATAAGGAATTATCCATAATTTAACAAATCGCTATAAATAACGGGTATGAGACAAAACTAGTAGACAATATTCTTAATAAAAAATTTAAAAAAGTAGCATCAAATAAATTTCTTTTTAATAATTCTTCCAATAATAATTTAAATATTAATCACCAATTCCATTGGCGTAGAGTAGTGTATTTATTTGTTTATTTATTGTTTGTTTGTAAATATTACATAATACAAGATAATGAACTTAAAATGTCCAACTAGGCATATGCCCATTTTAGGACATTCGTATTGTATACGAATAACTTCTCTTCTTTAAGCGTAAAAAAATTCCCTCCGGAAATAAAACCCGCCTTTTACACTAATAATAACTTAGGTAAATACTTAAATAACACTTAAGATATTGACGATAATTTTAGCCACTCTGGCGTATATAAACTAAATTGTAATGATTGCTCTGCATTTTACATCGGAAAAACGGCCCGGAACGTAAACATAAGAATTAAAGAACAGCTTAGATGTTTAAATAGTAATGCTTTTTCGGAATTTGCAAACCATCTACTAGAAACTAACCGAATTTGCAAACCATCTACTAGAAACTAACCACTCTATGATAAAACCCCCGGGACTAAAATATTACATAAAAATGGAATTGGAATTAGGTTAAACAATCTAGAAGCCCTCGAAATCAAAAAAGCCGTCAATAATAAATCAAACATCATTAATAACCAAATCAATTAATCTGATAGTCCCATTTTTAATTTATTCCGTTAACCTCTTCTTAAACAATTCCCTCCCTCTCCCCCCCTTTACTTACCCACCCTACAATTATTTTTGTCTCCCTCTTTTCTATTTGTATCGCTTTCTGGCACCAATAGGGTGTTGCCTATTCTGTTGCTAGCTCTTTCACTCATTCTCTTAATTTCTTTTATATATGTATGTCTGTAGATTATTATCTTTAGTTGTTATAATAAGCACTGATGAAGCATGAGCTGAGCGAAACCTGGTTGGCTGTTAAATATCAATTCTAATAAAAAGTGTTGTTTTACAAAGTGTGTTTTTTCATTTAATATATAATGACACACCACAAAGTGTTTGCTTCCTTCGATAAAAAAAAAACAAAATATTATAAATGAAACTTAACTGATTTAAATTATATTCACTATTTAATATACAATTACTGTATATACAATTGCATGTTTCCTAAATAAGCTAAAATTTAAAAAAAAATAATTCTAGTTTGCAGTTAAAAGTAAGATTGTAGCGATATGTTATAAGTTTGTACAGCACCCTTGAGGTGATTCTTTACCAAAACCGCGCAATCCAAGTCATCAAAATATTATTATTATTATTAAAAAATTGAACCAATTAGCAAAACGAAAACCTGTTCTTGAAGCCAGCCATATGTGAAAAAAATGATTGTAATATATACCTGCATTATGCTTATTTTGAGGTTATATCTCTCGTCCGTTACAGGGATGGTCAGGGAGAGAAAGTAGCTGGCTTGAGAGTACTGGTGATACACATGACGGAGTGCTGGTGATATGCATGCCTCTCAAGTGATATGCATAACGGAGCAAAATTTTGTTTTTGAGGAGTGTATAGTTCCCCAGTGATGGATGACAGAGATCTGCAGATGAAAATAAATAAATATTTGAAACCGCAGGTACTTACAGCAAAATCGGGCCTCGTGTTTGAAATACCTTTAGATCTTCACAGGTATAATGAAATGCAATTATATGGTGAAAACGCATTCGAGAACACTAAAATAAAACATTGTTTTTAACAGAAACAAGTACAACCATAACACAAAATCAATTAAAGTCCTAATTAAAGACAAACACACCTCAGTAAAGCAGTCTTCGGTAGAAAAAAAATTGTTCATTTTATTTAAAATAGCTTGAGTGACCTGCCATCGAAAAACTGCTTCTGTTAAGTGAAGGAATGGGTCAGGGATAGAATGAGTCTAACTTTAAAGTGTTGGTCACCTCAAACAGTGTCCTTGTTAAAATGTCATTGTTTGAAAAGAAAAAGGGAAATGAAAATATTTTCAGTGACATATTATTTAAAATTCTAACAACAAAAAGTAATATGTTGACATAAGTCAACCGATGGACATCGATGACAGTGAAGTCGGCATTCATCCAAAACACCACTGAGTATCAGGAAAACCAGTTTTAAAAACATAAAACCTGTAATAGCACACGAACATAGCAGGGTTTAAAAAAACGATAGTAATTCTACCTGTGTAGAAGTTGCATCTGTCAAGTTTTAGTGATGAGAGGGGCTAAGGTGGTATTGGTGCTGGTCCTCTCAAGTGATGTCGAGGACAGAGACAGAATGCAGCTGGCTTGAGAGTGCTTCCCGGTGATTGGCGTCAGGTATCTGGAGGTGAAACAAATTATTATAAGAAAACAAAACAATAGTAGATACTTACCCGTATTTGTAATAACTAACTCCGCAGGTATGATAATATGCAATTAGTAAGACACATTCACCAAAACACCACTGCAAAAGGCAGAGGGTAAACACGGCTAATAACAAAACAAATAAATGAACCTATGTGGTACGGTGCGTTTTCATCCCGCGACTAAATATCCCCCGCGAAATATCCTCCGACAAAATATCACACAATATCCTAAGAACAAAATATAATACGGACGAAACGTCCCCCGACAAGGAAGGAAGGAAGGAGACAGAGCAAGGATCTTACAGTTTCGGCAAAAATTTTCGGTTAAATTTGGCGCAGAAAGGTTTTGCTAGGTTAGGTTAAGTTCGGTTAGGTAAGGTTAGGTTTGGTTAAGTTTAAATTTTAAATTTAGCTGATTTTAAATTTTGTGGCCAAATTTTAGATTAGGCATCGATAGGTTTTGTTGAGTTAGGTTGGGTTAGGTCAGGTTAGGTTAGATTAGGATATTACGTCGAGGAGATTTTGTTGGGAAATGTTTTGTTCATAGAATATTTTGTCGGAGATATTTTGGTGCGGGATGAAAAGTCGCAGAACCATGTTTGTATTCCGCAGTTGATTCTGAAAGATTATCAATACAAGTAGTTCTGTACTTACAAATGCATCATTTAGAATTAAATACATAAACATCAAGTCTATTTAAATCCTTCATCCATCATTATTCAAAAGTAATTTAACAAATTGCTGAAATAACCATTTAAAAATACCTCCTCCCATACACACAAGCGTTTGCTTATTATGGGAGGATATAATAAGCAAAAAAAAATACTTCAATAGCTTGTTCATGAATATTGTAATATTTGTAAGCCTTTGTTAGAGATTTCTGCTATGTAGTCAAATAAAAGGTTTTTCCAAAACTTTGAACAATACATAAAATATTTGATTTTAATTTTCAAGTTCTATGAAAGTTCTTTTCAAGTTCTGTGATTATTTTGGTTTTATGAAGAAAATAGCCTAAAATAGAACTCACACAGGACATGAAAATTTACCTAAAAAATTTGATGCATTGAACAACCCGTCCTTAGTCTTTAATTTGTGGATTTCTCAAGAGCATTGTTATCAATGTTGTTGTCAAAAAGTTCAGTGATCTTTAATTAAATTAAAGATCTATGGACTTTTTATTCCAAAAAATCTGACTAGACATTTGAAATTATGATATATTTCAAAATAATGTTTTGATTGCTCTAAATTAAAAATTTATTGATATGATCTTGAACAAAATAACAGCAATAAATATTTTGACTAAATAATCGAAAAATGATGATGTCATTTCTGTCGTTTGTGATTAGTTTAAGACAATTAATGCCGTTTTAATTAAGCATGAACATAAACTTTATTAAACCTGCCTTGAAAAGTTGCTTCTGTCATGTAACGTCGCGTCACGGGCCAGGATTAGAAAGTGGTTGTCTTGAGAGTGCTGATCTTCTCAACTAGTGTTCAGGGATATCGATAGAGTGTGGCTGGTTTGAGAGTGGTGGTTCCTTCAGTGATGTCCGGAGACATCAATAAAATATAGCGGTCTTGATAGTTCTGGTCCCCTCAAGAGTAATGTCGAGAATTTTGTTGAAGTTTTACTCTGTTGAGTGTGTTGGACCCCATTGATCGGTGGCAGGGATCTGAAGATTAAAAATCATTTTATTTATATTACCGCACAAGAGTCACAACTGCTCCCAACTTTCCGTAACCAGGGAAACTATGGAATGCCTAATTTTGATATTTAGTGAAGCTGAAGGTAGTGGGGACGGGAAGAAGATGAGTAATGTTGACGGATTCAAAAGTTTTTTTAACAGTTGTTAGTTGTCAAAAGGCGTAATATTAAAAAAATAGAAATACTTTTTCTACGATTCTTCATGTGATGTAGAACCATCAGTTTTCCATTTGCACTACGAGTTTTCAGTCACCATGTATTATTTTAAATTATTTAACTTTGTAATAAGACAAATTATTAGGCATAATTAAAAAAATAAATTATTTGTGCCAAATTATAAAATGTTATTTTTGTATTACACAATTAATATGAACACAGTAATAAGTCATTGTTATTTGTAGATACCGAGTTTAGTTTAAAGTGCCCTTATTGAATGTTTCCTAAATAAACTTAAATTAAAAAAAATCTTTTTTCTAGTTTGTAGTTAAAAGTAAGATTGTAGAGATATGTTATAAGGTTGTACAGCACCCTTAGGGGGATTCTTTACAAAAAACGGCGCAATACAAGTCATCAAAACATTATTATTAATAAAAAAATTGAACCAATTAGCACAAAGAAAACCTGTTCTTGAAGCTAGTCATATGTGAAAAAAATGAGTGTAATATATACCTGCATTATGCGTATTATGAGGTTATATCACTTGTCCGTTGCAGGGATGGTCAGGGAGAGAAAGTGACTGGCTTGAGAGTAATGGTGATATATGCATAATCGAGTAGGATTTTGTTTAGAGGAGTGTATAGTTCCACAGTGATGGATGACAGGGATCTGGAGATGAAAATAAATACAAATTTGGAACAGCAAGTATGTAAAGCAAAAATTGTGCCATGTGTTTTAAATACCTGTAGATCTTCACAGGTATAATAAAATACAAACAATTATATACATAGTTAAAACGCATTCGAAAACACTAAATTTAAATATTGTTTTTAACAGGAATAAGTAATATCACAGCTCATAATGAATTGAATTCCAGAATTTAAAGCATAAAGCCATAATTAAAGACAAATATACCCCAGAAAAGCAGTCTTCTGTAAAAAAACTGATCATTTTATTTTAAAATAACTTGAGTGACCTACATTCGAAAAACTGCTTCTGTCGTGTGAAGGAATGGGTCAGGGTTAAAATGAGTTTGACTTTAAAGTGTTGATCAACTCAAACGGTGTCCTTGTTAAAATGTCATTGTTTGAAAAAAAGTGTGAAATGGAAATATTTTCAGTGATACATTATTTAAAATTCTAACATCAAAAGGTATTATGTTGACATAAATCAACCGATGGACATCGATGAGAGTCGACATTTTATCCAAAACACCACTGAGCATCAGGAAAACCAGTTTTTAAAGCGTAAAACCTGTAATAACACACGAACATAGCAGGGTTAAAAAAAACAATGGTAACTCTACCTGTGCAGAAGTTGCATCTGTCAAGTGTTGGTGATGACAGGGGCTGAGATATAACGTGGCTGCCTTGAGAGTGCTGGCAAAACAGCTTACGGTGGTTTTGATGCAGGTCCTCTCAAGTGATGTCGAGGACAGAGACAGAATGCAGCTGGCTTGAGATTGCTTCCCGATGATTGGTGTCAGGGATCTGAAGGTGAAACAAATTATTATTAGAAAAAAAAATAGTAGATACCCGTATTTGTAATAAAATAACTAACTCTGCGGGTATGATAAATTAGTAAGACACATTCACCAGAACACCAATGCAAAAAGCAGAGGGCAAAAACGGCTAATAACAAAACAATTCAATGTACGTTTGTGGTACCGTGCGTTTTCATCCCGCGACAAATTATCCCCGTCAAAATATCCTCCGACAAAATATCACACGATATAATATCCCAAGGACAAAATATCCTACGGACGAAACATCCCCCGACAAGGAAGGAAGGAGACAGAACAAGGAACTTACAGTTTCGTCAAAAATTTTCTGTTAAATTTGGCGCCGAAAGGTTTTGTAGTGTTAGTTTAGGTTAAGTCAGGTTAGGTTAGATTAGGATATTATGTCGGGGATATTTTGTTGGAAGATGTTTTATTCATAGAATATTTTGTCGCGGGATGAAAAGTCGCAGAACCATGTTTGTATTCCGTAGTTGATTCTGAAAGATTATCAATACAAGTAGTTCTGGACTAACAAATGCATCATTTAGAATTAGATACATGAACATTACATCGAGTCTATTTAAATCCTTCGGTTCAACAATTTAAGCATATTCATATCATTTAAAAGTAATTTAACAAATTGTAGAAATAACCATTTTAAAAACACCTCCTTCCATACACACCAGCATTTGCTTATTATGGGAGAATATAATAATTTAAAAAAAAAACATTTCAATAGCTTGTTCATGAATATTGTAATATTTGTAAGCCTTTGTTAGAGATTTATTTTATGTGGTCAAATAAAAGATTTTTCCAAAACTGTGAACAATACATAAAATATTTGATTTTAATTTTCAAGTTCTATGAAAGTTCTTTTCAAGTTCTGTGAATATTTTGGTTTTATGAAGAAAATAGCCTATAATAGAACTCACACAGAACATGAAAATTTACCTAAAAAATTTGATGAATTGAACAACCCGTCCTTAGTCTTTAATTTGTGAATTTCTCAAGAGCATTGTTATCAATGTTGTTGTCAAAAAATTCAGTGATCTTTAATTAAATTAAAGATCTATGGACTTTTTATTCGAGAAAATCTACTAGACATTTGAAATTATGATATATATCAATATAATGTTTTGATTGCTCTAAATTAAAAATTTATTGATATGATCTTGAAGAAAATAACAGCAATAAATATTTTGACTAAATAAACGAAAAATGATGATGTTATTTCTGTCGTTTGTGATTAGTTTAAGACAATTAATGCCGTTTTTATTAAGCATGAATATAAACTTTATTAAACCTGCCTTGAAAAGTTGCTTCTGTCAAGTAACGTAGCGTCGTTGTCCAGGAATAGAAAGTGGTTGTCTTGAGAGTGCTGATCTTCTCAACTAGTGTCCAGTGTCCAGGGATATCGATAGAGTGTGGCTGGTTTGAGAGTGGTGGTTCCTTCAGTGATGTCCGGAGACATCAATAAAATATGGCGGTCTTGATAGTTCTGGTCCCCTCGAGAGTGATGTCGAGAATGTTGTTGAAATTTTACTCTGTTGAGTGTGTTGGACCCCATTGATCGGTGGCAGGAATCTGAAGATTAAAATCATTTTATTAATATTACCGCACAAGAGTCACAACTGCTCGCAACTTTCCGTAACCAGGGAAACTATGGAATGCCTAATTGTGATATTTAGTGAAGCTGAAGGTAGTGGGGACGGGAAGGAGATGAGTAATGATGACGGATTCAAAAGTTTTTTTTAACAGTTGTTAGTTGTCAAAAGGCGTAATATTTAACAAAAATTCTTCATTTGATGTAGAACCATCGGTTTTCCATTTGCACTACGAGTTTCTGGTCACCGTGTATTATTTTAAATTATTTAACTTTGTAATAAGACAAATTATTAGGCATAATTAAAAAAAAAAGTTGTTTGTGCTAAATAATAACATGTTATTTTTGTATTACACAATTAATATAAACACAGTAATAAGTCATTGTTATTTGTAGATGACGTGTTTAGTTAAAAGTGCCCTTATGGTAATCTAGAATATAGATACACTACATAAAATCATTGCTTTTGTTTACTGTATTTGTGGAACGTTCCAGTGTAACATAATACTCTCAGTATCCCCCTGGCGAAAGACTTCATGGAATCTGCGACACGATGTCGGTAAGTTAGTATTTGTGGTAAGTAAAAACCATTTTGACGACATCATTCAGTTTTCCGTAATAATTTTTTTTTTCTGTTTGAAATACCAAATAGAGTTAATCTTGACGAGTCACTTTTAGCGACTTTTAAGAATTTTTGTTCTTTAGCTAACATGCAATGTATGATCAATCCTACATTAATTATTATATCCCGTGATTTTTCATTAGTATGCGCCAGTATTACTATAAAATTCACAGAAATACGATTAAATTTCTGGCAAAACTATAAACAAAACGATTTTAATGATTAAAAGTGGATACATTTTGGACGATTTGTTCGGAGAGGTTCTGGTATTAACTGTCCCTGAGAGAGGTTTTTGATGGGAAAGTGACATATTGTTTTTGTTAAGAAATAAGAATCGGGTATGGGTACCGCCGTCCCGGGAACCATTTATTGGATAACCAACACCTCTGCCATAGGTCACCCCAAGCGGTTATCTACATTTAGTGACTTAGCAAGGGTAGGGCGGATCGGGAGAGAAAGGTCTATTTGACTTCTCCAGCCGTACTCTCTCAGAACATCACCATGCACTAATGTTTCTGTACAAGATTGTGAACTGCCCAATTGACTCTGTTAAAAAAGCATTGCATTTCTTTGCCCTGAATGCAGTACCAGATCGAATACTTAGACAATTAATGCCGTTATTATTAAGCATCAACATAACTTTATTGAACCTGCCTTGAAAAGTTGCTTCTGTCAAGTAACGTCGCGTCATGGGCCAGGAATAGAAAGTGGTTGTCTTGAGAGTGCTGATCTTCTCAACTAGAGTCCAGGGATATCGAAAGAGTGTGGCTGGTTTGTTGATTGTGTTAGACCCCATTGATCGGTGACAGGGATCTGAAGATTAAAAATCATTTTACTTATATTACCGTACAAGAGTCACAACTGCTCGCAACTTTCCGTAATCAGGGATACTATGGAATGCCTGATTGTGATATTTAGTGAAAATGAAGGTGGTGGGGACGGGAAGGAGATGAATAATGATGACGGATTCAAAAGTTCTTTTAAACAGTCGTTAGTTATCAAAAGGCGTAATATTTAAAAAAAAAATAGAAAAACATTTTTTTTTTCGGATTCTTCATGTGATGTAGAACCATTAGTTTTCCATTTGTATTACAAGTTTCCAGTCACCGTGTATTACCGTACTTGCAAATTTGATCTCAAATATCTTCTCTTTGATTAGGAATTCCAAATTCAAATTTATACAGCTATTTGCTCATGTATTTGTGTTTCGAAAATTATAATTCATTTGTTTTTTTCCTTAATTGTTTTTTTTCTTTGCGTCACTTAGTTTACAAAATGGAAAACTTGAAATATCACGTTATTTATTACGTATTTTATTAACGGACCACCGCTCGACTGGTTTATTAGTTATACTAAAAATAGAAAGCAAATAGTAGAACTAAATAAATGCTTCAGTGAACCGGAAGAAATCAAGTATGGTGTCCCTCAAGGAAGCGTCCTCGCTCCTCTTCTATTTCTCATTTACATAAATGACCTTACTGATCTTAAAATGGCATCTATCGACTACAAGGTAATCAGTTACGCAGACGACACGGTAATTCTATTCAAAGCTCCAAGTTGGGTAAAGGCTTTCAAAAGTGCGGAAACCGGTATGTTAGAAATAAAAAATGGCTCGACAAAAATCTACTTACCTTAAACATCGCCAAAACAAAATACCTAACATTCAGCAAAACCATCACTGGGCAACCAAAAACCCTTCCACCTCTATACCTACACCCTTATATTGCCTCTAAACCCTCAAATCACAACTGCGAAAAAATAGAACATACTGATAATTAATATCAAGTATCTAGGATTAACAGTGGACTATAAATTAAACTGGGAACTTCATATCAACTTGCCCATTAAAAAAATCCGTAAACTATCATTCATTTTTAAAACGATAAGAAACATCATGTCTTTAAAACAACTAAAAAATGTTTACTTCGCTCTATGTCAAAGCCTTTTAACTTATGGTATTTTGGCCTGGGGGGGAGCCGCTGAAAAGTATATTAAGACACTTAACACAACTCATAAAACACTAATTAGGATCATGTTAAAAAAAACCCTACCTTCATCCAACGGAAAACATCCTAATAACTAACAACATACTAGACATCAGGAAACTCTTCATTAAGAAGATCATTCATATAAACTGCATAAAATCCTCACCATGCCACATAATACACCCTCAAATCACAAGAGCAAACTCGCGCAATCAACTTATAGTGCCAATAATTAAATCAACTTTTGCCCAAAAGCACGAATCCTACCTCGCACCTCTCATTTTCAACATCTTCCTAAAAGAAACCTCCTATTACGTCACTAAAAATAACAAAAAATGGTTACATAAACAGTTCACTACATGGTTACTGTTCAAAAAAGGGCATCCATCACCAAGTTATTAGGAATCTCATCTTAGTCTCTATTCCCCATTCTTAATAAAAATATGTATTAATAAAATATAAATATGTGTTATTTACATGTGTAGAGATTAACTCTTACTTATTACTACTGTTTAAGGTTTACGCCTGCTTATATTATTATCACTGCCTATGTTTATTTGAATTACGAGAATTTTGTGGAAATTTTAATATTTTTAGTTTTAGATGTTTCCATTACTATGTGTATCTTTAATGAATTTTTGGTCATATGATACTATGTAAATTCCAACAATTATTGTTCTTTGATTATATCATTCCGTTGAAATTTAATTAGTTTTAGTTCTAGACGCTTGCTTAACTATGTGTATCTAATGAATTTTGGTTATATGAAACTATGTATATGCCATTTATTCTTTTTTGATTATATACACTGCTGTTTTTATTGTATCTGTATAATTATGTGCATTATACGAATGTGTATGTGTATGCGTATGTGTATGTATCTGTGAACGTATGTGTATATATATAATGTATGAGTATATATATGTTATGATTAAGGTTTTCACGGGTGTAAGATGTAGAACAATTTTCTCGGTTTACCCGCGTAACGTAGTCCTTAAAAGGACTTTTTAACTCCTGACGTTTCGGACAGATCACACTGTCCATCTTCAGAGGCCTTATGTCTTGAGTTTGTAGCAACCACGCATTGTTGCTACGTCACGTGTTGGATTACGCCCGAAACGTATCGATATTTCCAGAGGCGTCGCCGGTGTTCAATTGTATGCGAGCGAAATTACTAGAGAGATCGACTGCCGCCGGGCATGGTCGATGCACAACTGAACGTAGGTAATACCTACTTCGCCGGGACAGAGGCGTGGATTTACCTACCCTAGCGCACATTCCAGAAAAGGAACGAACCATTGTACGCTTGAAATGCACAGGTTCTAGTGCCTTCCAGTGACTAGCCGAAGTGACGATTTACTACTAATACTCTACTCGTCGGGCCATATAAAAGGACGCCTAGAACAGCGAAAATTCAGTATTCATTCAACTTACCACGGAGCAGTTGCCTCGTCTATCCGCGATCAACCTTGACCCAGTGTGTACTATTGATATCGTAAAATTGTACGCTAACCGTTTATTGTGCTCACGTATTATAATTATTGTGTGGACTCATTAAAGGCTATTATTACACGCAAACTCGTTTCCTTCATTCAATCATCAGCCACGACACCTGAGAACCCACATTGGTGACACCGACGTTCACATTAGTGACCACGAAGTTTACATTTGTGAATCCGACAGTGAGCACGACGCGTGCAAGTACGTCTACCGCGAGCACGTCGCGCACGAAATAAACTCTTCGGTGATAAATTTCGCGCACCAATCATCATCATGTCTCTTGTGAGCGGAACATCTGAGGACAGCCAGCAACCAATAACCAGCAACAAGCAACCAACGACAAGTAACCAGCAACCCAACATCAGGAATCCACCGCCTGAGGTCAACCGAGTGGCAGTACGCATTCCGCCTTTTTGCCCTACTGACCCAGAATTATGGTTCGCTATGGTGGAGCGCAGCTTCGAGGCAGCAGGAGTGACCGTGGATGCCACAAAATTTGGTTTCATTCTCGGAGCCTTGGATCCCGCCCACGCCCAAGAAGTCCGGGACATCATTGTGAAGCCCCCTGAGGTCGGTGCATATGCACTATTAAAATACGAATTAACCAGACGCCTCAGCTCCACGCAGGAGCAGAAGACAAGGAGACTTCTGGAACATGAAGAAATCGGAGACCGTAAACCCTCCCAATTCTTGAGACACCTGCGCACCCTCGCCGGCAGCGCTGTGCCCGATGAGGTTTTGAGAACCCTATGGATGGGTCGTCTTCCTAGAAGTATGCAGGTGGTCCTGGCTACGCAGCAGGATACTCCGCTTGACAAGGTGGCCAGCCTGGCAGACGCCATAGCAGACTACGCTGGTAGACCGGCAGTTAACTCAGTGGCTGTTCTATCGTCCGAAGACTCATTGGTTACACAGATGGAGCGGTTAATGCAGCCTCTCCAACAAGAGCTCGCTACCTTGAGGCGTGAAGTTTCGACACTACGCTCTGGCCAGCGTAGGAGGAGCGCCACACCGCATCGTTGGAACAATCGTTCCCGCAGTCGGTCCAGAGGTCGTCAGCCCGAGGGCATATGCTGGTACCACTGGAAGTATGGGACGAAGGCAAGCAAGTGCACCAAACCCTGCAACTTCCAACAGGAAAACGCGCGGGGCCCAAACTGATGGCGACCAGCGCCAGCCCCAACCAAGTCAGTCGCCTTTTTGTTACCGACAGGGTAACCCGTACCCAATTTCTTATAGACACCGGCGCAGATCTCTGCGTTTTCCCACGACGCCTTGTCCAGGGACGCCCCACTAAAGCGACATACGAACTGGCAGCAGCAAATGGCAGCACAATCGCTACTTATGGCAGCCTAACGCTCAACCTGGATCTGGGATTGCGACGCGACTTTACTTGGAGCTTCGTCATTGCAGACGTCTCCAGGCCAATCATCGGGGCAGACTTTCTCGCCAAGTACGAGCTACTGGTGGATGTCCGAAATAAACGGCTGCTGGACCAGGTGACGAATTTGACCATCACGGGAAAACGAAGCGACAACAAGATCGCTTCCATTAAGACGGTCACAGGAACGTCCCCGTACCATAAGCTTCTTCAACAGTTTCCTGACATCATTCGCCCTGACGGTGCCAGGAGGGAAGTTCGTCACGCAACACTGCACCATATTAACACCACGCCAGGACCTCCAACAGTCGAACGCCCACGACGCCTTGCTCCTGACAAGTTAAAACGCGCCAAGAAGGAGTTCGAGGCCATGGTCCGTCTCGGAATCGCTCGACCTTCCGAGAGCTCTTGGGCATCTCCCTTGCACATGGTACCCAAGAAGGACGACCAGTGGAGACCATGTGGCGATTATAGAAGATTGAACGCCAGAACTATTCCGGACAGATACCCCGTACGCCACATCCAAGATTTTGCACAGGCACTGAGCGGCACCAAGATCTTCTCAACGATTGATCTGGTGCGGGCATATAATCAAATCCCTGTGGCTCCCGAGAACATTCCGAAAACAGCAATCACTACGCCATTCGGACTCTTCGAATTTCCGGTGATGTCTTTCGGCCTCCGCAACGCAGCCCAGACCTTCCAACGCTTCATGGACAAGGTTACCAGAGGCTTAGATTTCTGTTACACCTACATAGACGACATCCTTATTGCCTCAACGTCAGAGGAAGAGCACCTAGCCCACCTCAAGATATTATTCCAGCGCCTGCAGGAATATGGTGTTGTCATCAACGCCACCAAATGCCATTTCGGCCTGACTAAGGTCAAATTCCTAGGATACCTGGTGTCTGACGCTGGCACTTCACCCCTCCCAGATAAAGTGGAGGCCATCAACAACTACAGCCAACCAGCTTCCATCAAGGATCTCCCCCGTTTCCTGGGAGCTATAAATTTTTACAGGAGATTCATTCCCAACGCCGCGAGGACACAAGCTCCACTCAATGACCTCCTAAAAGGGAACCAAAAAGGCAAACAACTCGTGTCTTGGACTGCCGAAACAGTAAAAACTTTCAGCAAGTGCAAGGAAGCTCTGGCCCAGGCAACCCTGCTCGTTCACCCGAAGTGCGACGCCCCACTCTCTATCGTCAGCGACGCGTCTGATACTACAGCCGGTGCCGCACTCCACCAATTCGTCGCAGGTCACTGGGAGCCTCTAGCATTCTTTTCGAAGAAGTTTTCGGCAGCTGAAAAGAAATATGGCGCATACGACAGAGAACTACTAGCCATCTATCTCGCTGTGAAATACTTTCGCCATATGGTGGAAGGCAGGTCGTTCACCATATTTACAGACCATAAGCCTATCACGTTCGCCTTCCAACAAAAAGCAGACAAATGCTCACCAAGGCAATTCCGCCATCTGGACTATATCAGCCAGTTCACAACTGACATCCGACACGTCTCCGGAAAAGACAACATCGTCGCGGATGCTCTCTCCAGGGTCGAGACGATAGATACTCCTCTGGACTACGCAGCGCTGGCAGCTGACCAGATGTGCGACCCTGAACTGGAACAACACTTGCAGGGAAGTTCTTGCCTACGCGCATCTCTACTGTGACGTCTCAACTACCATAGCCAGACCCTTCGTCACGAAGAAGTTCAGACCTGCGGCATTCAATGCGGTCCATCAGCTGGCTCACCCAGCAATTAAGGCCACGGTTAAGCTCATAACTCAACGTTATGTCTGGCCGGCCATTAAAGCTGAGACTATTAAGCTCGCACGCAATTGCCTTCAATGCCAACGAAGCAAGATTACACGGCACGTGTCAGCACCCCTGGGAGCCTTTCCCAGACCCTCCGCTAGATTCGAGCACGTCCACATCGACATAATCGTCATGCCTTCTTCAGAAGGATGCCGATACTGTCTCACGTGCGTAGACAGATTCACGAGATGGCCAGAGGCATTCCCGATCCCAGACCAAGAGGCTGAAACAGTGGCGCGTGCTTTCTACAAGGGCTGGATAACAAGATTCGGCACTCCACTCCGCATTACTACGGACCAAGGGAGACAATTTGAGTCGAGGCTGTTCAGGCAGTTGAATTTCCTGGCAGGCACGACGCAAATCCATACAACTGCATACCACCCCGCAGCAAATGGCATGGTGGAACGATTTCATCGTCAAGTGAAGGCAGCGATCAAGTGCCATCAGAATAACCGTTGGACGGAAACACTTCCCACCGTACTCATGGGAATCAGAGCAGCTTGGAGAAATGATCTCGCTACAACCTCAGCCGAGCTAGTATACGGCGAACCGCTCCGATTACCCGGCGAATTCCTATGTAAAGCACGACCTAATGTCAACGACGATACTGGAAGTTTCCTCAAGGAACTAAGGAAACATTTCAACGAGCTGAGACCAGTTGAAGGTACCCGCCATGGTGATGGACATCATTTCGTCTTCCAAAATCTTCCCACAGCTTCTCACGTCTTTCTGACGGACGACACAGTCAAGAGCCCGCTTCAACAACCCTACAGCGGCCCTCATAAAGTCGTTCGTCGGCACGAACGAACATATACCATACTGGTAAAAGGGAAGGAAATCACCGTGAGCATCGACCGCCTCAAACCAGCATACATTGCTCAAGATCTTGAGAGATTCACATCACACTCGCAAACCGCATCAGAGTCACCAGCCGCCACATCACAACCAACCATTCCGTTGTTCGATGGCAGTCAGGATCGGACACACACAACCACTCGTTCTGGAAGGCGGGTTCGATTTCCCGATCACCTCGGTATCTGACTATTCCTCTTTCCACCGCAGCCATGTCTGCGTTGTCTGGGGAGGGAGTCCTGTAGCAACCACGCATTGTTGCTACGTCACGTGTTGGATTACGCCCGAAACGTATCGATATTTCCAGAGGCGTCGCCGGTGTTCAATTGTATGCGAGCGAAATTACTAGAGAGATCGACTGCCGCCGGGCATGGTCGATGCACAACTGAACGTAGGTAATACCTACTTCGCCGGGACAGAGGCGTGGATTTACCTACCTAGCGCACATTCCAGAAAAGGAACGAACCATTGTACGCTTGAAATGCACAGGTTCTAGTGCCTTCCAGTGACTAGCCGAAGTGACGATTTACTACTAATACTCTACTCGTCGGGCCATATAAAAGGACGCCTAGAACAGCGAAAATTCAGTATTCATTCAACTTACCACGGAGCAGTTGCCTCGTCTATCCGCGATCAACCTTGACCCAGTGTGTACTATTGATATCGTAAAATTGTACGCTAACCGTTTATTGTGCTCACGTATTATAATTATTGTGTGGACTCATTAAAGGCTATTATTACACGCAAACTCGTTTCCTTCATTCAATCATCAGCCACGACACCTGAGAACCCACAAGTTTTTGTCTCAAACTGATAGCTTTCGCATGTCTGTTCAATCCAAAAGCTAAAACTTAAGTGAGTGCAAGTCACTTCTTATGTCTAGAACGAAGTACCCGGGTTGCAGGTGATTGATGGTGGAGGGGGTGGGGGGCGGGGCTGGCAGTGGATACCTGATTGGTTAAGCTAATTGGAGACTCTACTGGTAATTTTGAAAATGCCGTTTTTGGGGGATTTTCATCGATTAAGACTTTCCAGGTGTTGGGAATTCTGAATTCTCAAGACATAAGGCCTCTGAAGATGGACAGTGTGATCTGTCCGAAACGTCAGGAGTTAAAAAGTCCTTTTAAGGACTACGTTACGCGGGTAAACCGAGAAAATTGTTCTACATATATATATATATATATATGTTATGATTAAGGTTTTCACGGGTGTAAGATGTAGAACAATTTTCTCGGTTTACCCGCGTAACGTAGTCCTTAAAAGGACTTTTTAACTCCTGACGTTTCGGACAGATCACACTGTCCATCTTCAGAGGCCTTATGTCTTGAGTTTTTGTCTCAAACTGATAGCTTTCGCATGTCTGTTCAATCCAAAAGCTAAAACTTAAGTGAGTGCAAGTCACTTCTTATGTCTAGAACGAAGTACCCGGGTTGCAGGTGATTGATGGTGGAGGGGGTGGGGGGCGGGGCTGGCAGTGGATACCTGATTGGTTAAGCTAATTGGAGACTCTACTGGTAATTTTGAAAATGGCGTTTTTGGGGGATTTTCATCGATTAAGACTTTCCAGGTGTTGGGAATTCTGATTGAGTCATTTCTAGTATTCATATTATTTTTATGTTTATAAATTTCTATTGCTTCGCGATAAATTCTTTTTGGTTCATTGTATATACTAGCTATTGTTTTTGTATTATTAAAGTCTATTTTATGACCTTCATTAAGGACGTGTTGAACTATGGATGAAGTTAAGCGTTTATTAGTGACATCTACTTTATGTTCTGCAATTCTACATGATATTTTTCTATTGCAACGTCCGATATACACCTTTTCACATGCCCCACAAGGTATTTTATAAATACCATGTGACTCAAGTGGAATGAACAGACATGCGAAAGCTATCAGTTTGAGACAAAAACTCAAGACATAAGGCCTCTGAAGATGGATAGTGTGATCTGTCCGAAACGTCAGGAGTTAAAAAGTCCTTTTAAGGACTACGTTACGCGGGTAAACCGAGAAAATTGTTCTACATATATATATTTACTTGCCGACATCGTGTCGCAGATTCCATGAAGTCTTTCGCCAGGGCGATACTGAGAGTATTATGTCACACTGGAACGTTCCACAAATACAGTAAACATAAAAGCAATGATTTTATCTATATTCTAAATTACCATAAGGGCATTATAATAAATCATTGTTATTTGTAGATACCGAGTTTAGATTAAAGTGCCCTTATGGTTTTTTTTTTTTTTTTTTTACAGTGAATACCGCACAAGAATCTCAACTGCTCCCGTCTGGAGCCAGTGAGACTATGGCATCCCCAATTGGGGTATGTTGTGAGGCTGAAGGTAGCGGGGAGGGGAAGGAGGTGGGAAAGAGGAAGGTTGGAAAGTACCTGGCTATTCAGATCTGGTCACTAAACACGGCTAAAGCCATTTTCAAGCAACGTTTCAATTCTGAATGGTGGTCTTACACCAGGGCGATACTGATAGTATCTTCCACTCTGGAACATGCCGCAAATATACTATATATTATTTTAAATGAATTAATTGTGAAATTACACAAATTAATCAAATAAAATTTATTTGCGCATGCCGGGTTCGAACCCGCGACCTCCGGAATGTGAGTCAAGAGTCTTAGCCACTGGACTACGGAGGTCGTCGTCGTGGTAATTTAGAATATAGATAAAATCATTGCTTTTATGTTTTCTGTATTTGTGGAACGTTCCAGTGGGACATAATACTCTCAGTATCGCCCTGGCGAAAGACTTCATGGAATCTGCGACACGATGTCGGCAAGTAAAAAACAAATATCTGTAACTAATAAAAATTTTATGAAAAAAAAAAAAAGTTAGTAATTGTGGTTTTGTACACACGACGCCTGCACAATGTACTGAGCCGCTCCCGACTAGCAAGTAAATAATGATTCACTAATCCAAAGGATTAAATAAATTACAGCACGAAATCAGTTGGGACTATAATAGTGTTGGATGGCCTTCCCATCAAAGTATTAACCATTTCGACGACATCATTCAGTTTCCTTTAATGTGTTTTTTTCGGTTTGCAATACCAAATAGACTTATTATATATGTTATATTCACTATTTAATGTACAATTACTGTATATACAATAGGGTGTGTCAATTATTTCAACTATTGAATTCAGAAACGCCCGAGGTCTCAAAAGTTGCGTCGTACAAAGAAAATGAGAGCTGCATTTAATTTTTTTTTAAATGGTTATTAGCCCGCTAAAATGCATTGAAAATCCGAAAACAAACCTGGAATCATTTTTTTAATTATTAACATTTTTTTTCAGTAATTTAACTTTCTAACGTTTGTTTATTATTAAAAAATGCATATAATTGACAAAAACGAAAAAAAAAGTATACTAATACAAGTTAGTCAACAAGAATTCTGATTTTATCCAGAAAAAGTGTTAATTTCCCCTTTTATATATTTACCAACACATCAAATATGTTTAAAAAAATTTTTTTTTTGGTTCTTTGAACTGCAGTTATGGAATGAAAAATAAGTTTGGTCCAAAATATAAAATTTGAACCCATTTTTTTCTAAAAAGTCATTTTAGCGGGCTAATAGTGAACAATAATTTCATTTATTTCTACGTTTTCGAATAGCTACAAATCATTCGAAACTTTTGAGACCCCGGACGTTTTAATATAAGGCCATTATATGGCCACTATGGAGAGTGACATACGCTAGAATTCATTTATTTATTTATTTTTGAAAAACATTACATATTACATTGTTATAATGAACTTTGTTTTTTTTTTATTCAATTGCATGTTTCCTAAATAAACTTAAATTTCGAAAATAATGATTTTTCTAGTTTGCAGCTAAAAGTAAGGTTGTAGAGATATGTTATAAGGTTGTACATCATCCTTGAGGTGATTCTTTACAAAAACGGCGCAATACAAGTCATCAAAATATTATTATTATTAAAAAATTGAAACAATTAGCACAAAGAAAACCTGTTCTTGAAGCTAGTCTTATGTTAAAAAAATGATTGTAATATATACCTGCATTTTGCGTATTTTGAGGTTATATCTTTCGTCCGTTGTAGGGATGGTCGGGGAGAGAAAGTGGCTGGCTTGAGAGTACTGATGATACACATGACGGAGTGCTGGTGATATGCATGCCTCTCAAGTGATATGCATAACGGAGTAGGATTTTGTTTTTGAGGAGTGTATAGTTCCCCAGTGATGGATGACAGAGATCTGCAGATGAAAATAAATAAATATTTGAAACAGCAGGTACTTAAAGCCAGGCCTCGTGTTTGAAATACCTGTAGATCTTCACAGGTATAATGAAATGCAATTATGTAGTTAAAACGCATTCGAGAACACTAAAATTAAACATTGTTTTTAACAGGAACAATTACAACCATGACACAAAATCAATTAAAGTCCTAATTAAAGACAAACACATTCATATCATTAGAGCAGTCTTCGGTAGAAAAAAAAGAAGTTAGGTAATTTTATTTAAAAATAACTTTAGTGACCTGCCATCGAAAAACTGCTTCTATCAAGTGAAGGAATGGGACAGGGAATGAATGTGGTTTACTTTAAAGTGATGGTCACCTCAATGGTGTCCTTGTTAAAATGTCTGTGTTTGAAAAAAAAGTGTGAAATAAAAATATTTTCAGTGATATATTATTTAAAATTCTAACATCAAAAGGTATTATGTTGACATAAGTCAACCGATGGACATCGATGACAGTCGGCATTTCATCAAAAACACCACTGAGCATCAGGAAAACATGTTTTTAAAGCGTTAAACCTGTAATAACACACGAACATAGCAGGGTTTAAAAAACAATAGTAATTCTACCTGTGCAGAAGTTGCATCTGTCTAGTCTTAGTGACGACAGAGGCCTGAGATATAATGTGGCTGCCTTAGAGTGCTGGCAAAACAACCTAAGGTGGTTTTGGTGCTGGTCCTCTCAAGTGATGTCGAGGACAGAGACAGAATGCAGCTGGATTGAGATTGCTCCCCGGTGATTGGTGTCAGGTATCTGAAGGTGAAACAAATTATTATTAGAAAAGAAAAAATAGTAGATACCCGTATTTGTAATAACTAACTCCGCAGGTATGATAATATGCAATTAGTAAGACACGTTCACCAAAACACCACTGCAAAAAGCAGAGGACAAACACGGCTAATAACAAAACAAATCAATGTACGTATGTGGTACCGTGCGTTTTCATCCCGCGACAAATTATCCCCGTCAAAATATCCTCCGACAAAATATCACACGATATAATATGACACAAAAAAAGATAAGACTAGACTTCTCTAAAAAGATACTATCTTTAATTGATCACCATGAAACAGGCAGCCGCCTAGTATGGTGATTTAATAAATCTAATCTACTTAAATGTCTAATATATGTAACATGTATTTTATAAATAAATAAATAAAATAAATATCCTAAGAACAAAATATAATACGGACAAAATATCCCCCGACAAGGAAGGAAGGAGACAGAGCAAGGAACTTACAGTTTCAATTACATTCAATTACAGTTTCGGCAAAAATTTTCGGTTAAATTTAGCACCGAAAGGTTTTGTTGGGTTAGGTTTGGTTAGGTAAGGTTAGGTCAGGTTAGGTTAGATTAGGATATTATGTCGGGGATATTTTGTTGGAAGATGTTTTGTTAATAGAATATTTTGTCGGGGATATTTTGTGGCGGGATGAAAAGTCGCAGAACCATGTTTGTATTCCGTAGTTGATTCTGAAAGATTATCAATACAAGTAGTTCTGGACTAACAAATGTATTATTTAGAATTTGATACATGAACACCAAGTCTATTTAAATCCTTCTGTTCAACAATTTAAGCATATTCATATCATTTAAAAGTAATTTAAAAAATTGTTGAAATAACCACAAAAATACCTCCTCCCGTACATACACGCATTTATTTATTATGGGAGAATATAATAAGCAAAAAATAAATTCAATAACTTGTTGATGAATATTGTAATATTTGTAAGCCTTTGTTGGAGATTTCTGTTCTGCGGTCAAATGAAAGATTTTTCCAAAACGTTGAACAATTCATCAAATGTTTGATATTGATTTTCAAGTTCTGTGAAAGTTCTTTTCATGTTCTGTGATTATTTTGGTTTTATGAAGAAAATGGCCTATAATGATACAATAATAGAACTCAAACAGAACGTGAAAATTTACCTAAAAAATTTGATGAATTGAACAACCCGTCCTTAGTCTTTAATTTGTGAATTTCTCAAGAGCATTGTTACAAATGTTGTTGTCAAAAAATTTTGTGATCTTTAATTAAATTAAAGATCAATAGATTATTTTTTCAAGAAAATCCGACTAGACGTTTGACATTATGATATATATTAAAATAATGTTTGTATTGCTCTAAATTGACTATTTATTGATATAATCTTGAAGAAAATTACAGCAATAAATATTTTGACTAAATAATTGAAAAATGATGATGTTATTTCTCTCGTTTGTGATTAGCCTAAGACAATTAATGCCGTTATTATTAAGCTTGAACATAAACTTTAATGAACCTACCTTGAAAAGTTGCTTCTGTCAAGTAACATTGCGTCGTGGGCCAGGAATAGAAAGTGGTTTTCTTGAGAGTGCTGATCTTCTCAACTAGTGTCCAGGGATATCGATAGAGTGTGGCTGGTTTGAGAGTGGTGGTTCCTTCAGTGATGTCCAAAGACATCGATAGAATAATGGCGGTCTTGATAGTTCTGGTAAATTTTACTCTGTTGAGTGTGTTGGACCCCATTGATCGGTGGCAGGAACTGAGGATTAAAAATCATTTATCAATATTACTGCACCAGAGTTACAACTCTTTTTTTTCATGAGCTCTAAACAGGAGGCCCTGAGGAAAATGATTTCCCTTTGATTTTCATCTTTGTGGATGCTGTGTGGAGGGTTTTTTTAAAGGAAAGGAAGTAGGGGAGAGTTCTGGGAAGGAACAGGGTTTTAGGGGTGGGTAGGAATCTGGGGTTCAGTGTGTCCTGGTCATTCGCCTCCAAGACCAAGACAAACCTCACCCCATGATCCCGGGAACCCCTGCTAAATCATCAAACGTAGCGAACCACTCGGGGTGACCTATGGCAGAGGTGTTGGTTATCCAATAAAGGTTCCAACAACTGATCGCAACTTTCCGTAACCAGGGAAACTATGGAATGCCTACTTGTGATATTTAGTGAAGCTGAAGGTAGTGGGGACGGGAAGGAGATGAGTAATGATGACGGATTCAAAGTTTTTTTAACTGTTGTTAGTTGTCAAATGCAAAATTCTTAAAAAAATTAGAAAAACTTTTTTTCAGATTCTTCATGTGATGTAGAACCACCAGTTTTCCATTTGCACTACGAGTTTCCAGTCACCGTGTATTATTTTAAATTATTTAACTTTGTAATAAGACAAATGATTAGGCATAATTAATAAAATAAGTAATTTGGTCTAACTAATAAAATAGTGTTTCACAATTTATATGAACGGAGTAATAAGTTATTATTATTAAAGTAGCTAACTCAAGTTATTAATTTATTGTAAAGTGCCCTTAAGGTAATCTAGAATCTAGATACACTACATAAAATCATTGTTTTTATGTTTACTGTATTTGTGGAACGTTCCAGTGTGATATAATACTCTCAGTATCTCCCTGGCGAAAGACGTCATTGGACTTCATGGAACCTGTGACGAGATATCGCCAAGTGGACAAATAATGTTGTTAGAACATGTGGATTTGTACACACGACGCCTGCACAATGAACTGAGCCGCTCCCGACTAGCAAATAAATAATGTTTTGATAGAAAGCAGTCACTTTGTGGTTTGACAAATTGAATGAAATAAAACAATGACTTCGTTTGTAACCACGATTTGTTTAATTTTTATAATACCGACCGGTTTCGCTTTACTCAAGCATCTTCTGGGTATAAAATTAAACTGATCAAAAATACACATAGTGTGAGCTTATATAGATGAAGACAAATTCAGCGACAAATCATGAATATATAATATGGTAATTCATTAAATATCACCCATCTCTTTCACTGTTCCTTTGAATTATGTTTTGTCTCTTTCCTTGTATATAAGCTCACACTATGTGTATTTTTGATCAGTTTAATTTTATACCCTGAAGAAGCGAAACCGGTCGGTATTATAAATATTAAATATATCGTGGTTACAAACTAAGTCATTGTTTTATTTCATTCAAATAAATAATGATTCAGCAGTCCAAAGGATGAAATAAATGAGTGTATGAAATCAATTGTGACTAAAATAATGTTGGCTGACCTTCCCATTAAAGGATTTACCATATTGATGGCATCACTAAGTTTCCTATAATGATCTTTTTATTAACATTCGAAATACCAAATACTTGAAGTTAATCTTGACGACTCACATTTTTTTTACATTAGCTCCACACAGGAGGCACCGAGGAAAACAATTTCCCTAGGGGCCTATGTCATCTTTGATGATGCTGTATGGAGGGTCTTTTAAGAGAAAGGAAGGAGAAGAAGATAGGGGAAGGAAAAAGGTATGAGGGGTGGGTAGAAATCTGGGGATCAGTGTGGCCAGGAGTGATGGACGTATGAATCTATTCCCCACACTACGGTGCAAGGCGAGAGGTCAAAATCTGGCTGGAGAGGTCAAAAGGTCTCCTCCGATCCAGTCCGCCACGCAGTGGTTGGGCGAACCTATCCTCCACCAATACCTAGACAAACCTCATCCCATGAACTCGAGCACCCCTGCTAAATCACCAAACGTAGCGAACCACTTGGGGTGACCTGTGGCAGGGGTGTTGGTTGTCCAATAAATGGTTCCCGGGGCGGCAGTACCCATTTTTATTGGCTCCCTATTTTTAAGGGTTGGCGCTCTTTAGGTAACATGCAATTTTTAATCAATACTACATTAATTATAATATCCCATGATTTTTCTTTGGTATGCGCCAGTATTATTATAAAGTTCACAGCCAAATTATTAAACTTCCGGCAAAACTATAAACAAAACGATTTTGATGATAAAAAGTGGATACATTCTGTATGATCTGTGATTTATTGGGAGAGGTTCTGGTACTATTTGTCCCTGAGAAAGGTTTTTGATGGCGATGTGACATGTTGTTTTTGTTAACAATTTGGGATCGGGTATGGGTACCGCCACCCTGGGAACCATTTATTGGATAACCAACACCTCTGCCATAGGTCACCCCAAGTGGTAATCAATGTTTGATGACTTAGCAGGGGTGATCGGGTTAATGGGGTGTGGTTTGTCCGGGTCTTGGCAGTGAATACATCTACCTACCAGTTGCCTGGCAAGGCGGATTGGAAGAGAATGGTTGAGGGATTCACTTTGACTTCTCCAGCCGTACTCTCTAGGAACATCACCTTGCACCGCAGTGAGAGGGATGAATTCATACATCTGTCACTCCTGGACCTACTGACACCCAGATTCCTACCCAGAACTTCCTCTCCTTCCTTTCCTAAAAAGACCCTCCACACAGCATCCTTAAAGATGACATAGACCCTGAAGGGAATTATTTTCCTCAGGGACTCCTGTGTGGAGCTAATGTAAAAAATCAAATAGCCTGATAATTCCTTTTGAATTTTTCCTACGTTCAAACTAAAAGATGTAATTAGGTAGATATTCTATATAAAAGCCTTTCAGGCGATTAATAAAACACATTACTTAAGAATCTTATTAAATTTGACTGTTTGCTTAAAATTTGGGTATTAAAATATAGTTACCCCCTGCGTCCAAATTAAGAAAAATATTCAGCTTTTAAGAAAATGAAGTTGGTAGTTCAGTTTAAAGAAAGATAAGTTTACCTGTTGAAGTGAGTTAAGCAGGAGGTTCCTGGAGCATGTGTTCAGTTATTCAGTGTTCAGTCAGCAGGCGCTGCATCTGCCTTGTCTCTTGCTTGGATTGCGTATTGCATAGACTGCCCAGGGTAGCCATAACTTCACTATTTTACTCAATACTAACCCCTCACTTTACTACATGTTTCATGGGGACATTCTGTTACAAGTAAATTAACCAACAACCACTTTTGTAGTAGTTTGGAGTAAAAAGAGAGCACTTGATTAGATTGTCATTACTATTTAATATATATACAGTTCTTATACGTTAGACTATTAGACAACAGATCACTTTATTTATTTAGTATTCACAAGTTTTATTATTTTAAACTTTAAGAACGTTTTAATGTCGATCAAACTTTGATGGTTTTAACATTTATAATAGTTTTACAGAGATACTGTTTCAAATATTCACATATTTTTAAACATTATTATTGTTTGTTGTTTATATTATTTCTTCTTATTTTATAGTGAAATGGAGGGCTGGTGGCAGTGCCCTTAAAGACTGTTTTCACGATATGGTGGTACAGTCTTGTAGAAGAGGAGACTCACTCCGTCGGATGGCTTCCTGGTGACTGCGAATGAGTGCGATCACCTCTCCGTGTCCCTTTTCTTCCGCCCAGGAGAGAGCCGTCTTCCCATCCTTATCCTGACAGGAGACATCGGCATTGAGCTGTAGAAGGACCTCCACAACATTTAAACGTCCTTCGTGTGCTGCCCATGATAAGGCTGTTCTGCCATCATCATTCTGAGAGTTGACATCAACACCGCGCTGCAGCAGGTGTACCACCATGTCAGCTTGCCCAGCTTCAGCCGCATGGAGTAGAGCGGTGTCACCATCTACATCCCTCAAGTTTAAATCAGCTCCATTTAGTAATAACAGTTTGATCATCGCTAGATGTCCGATACATGCAACAAAGTTTAAAGCAGAATGACCAAAATTGTTAATTGCATTGATGTCTGCTCCTTTCAGCAGTAGGTGTTCAAGGATCTCTAGATGTCCCCTACCTGCAGCTAGCATTAATGCAGTCGAGCCGTTATTATCTCTCATGTGGATGTCTGCTCCTTTCTCCAACAGCTTGCAGACTGTTGCAAGGTGACCATTTTGAACTGCAAGAAGAAAAGCCGAAAAACCGTTTTCTTTCTGAGAGTTTAATTCAGCACCACATAACAGTAGGTGTTCAACGATCTCTAGATGTCCTTTACTTGCAGCTAGCATTAATGCAGTCCAGCCGTCATTATCTCTCATGTGGATGTCTGCTCCTTTCAACAGTAGGTGTTCAACGATCTCTAGATGTCCCTCACTTGCAACTAGCATTAATGCAGTCCAGCCGTTATTATCTCTCATGTGGATGTCTGCTCCTTTCTCCAACAGCTTGCAGACTGTTGCAAGGTGATCATTATTAGCTGCAAGAAGAAGAGCCGAAAAACCATTTTCTTTCTGAGAGTTTAATTCAGCACCATTCAACAGTAGGTGTTCAACGATCTCTAGATGTCCCTTACTTGCAGCTAGCATTAATGCAGTCCAGCCGTAATTATCTCTCATGTGGATGTCTGCTCCTTTCAACAGTAGGTGTTCAACGATCTCTAGATGTCCCTCACTTGCAACTAGCATTAATGCAGTCCAGCCGTTATTATCTCTCATGTGGATGTCTGCTCCTTTCTCCAACAGCTTGCAGACTGTTGCAAGGTGATCATTATTAGCTGCAAGAAGAAGAGCCGAAAAACCATTTTCTTTCTGAGAGTTTAATTCAGCACCATTCAACAGTAGGTGTTCAACGATCTCTAGATGTCCATTACTTGCAGCTAGCATTAATGCTGTCCTGCCGTCATTATCTTTCATGTGGATGTCTGCTCCTTTCTCCAACAGCTTGCAGACTGTTGCAAGGTGATCATTATTAGCTGCAAGAAGAAGAGCCGAAAAACCATTTTCTTTCTGAGAGTTTAATTCAGCACCATTCAATAGTAGGTGTTCAACGATCTCTAGATGTCCATTACTTGCAGCTACCATTAATGCAGTCCAGCCGTCATTATCTTTCATGTGGATGTCTGCTCCTTTCAGCAGTAGGTGTTCAACGATCTCTAGATGTCCATTACTTGCAGCTACCATTAATGCAGTCCTGCCGTCATTATCTTTCATGTGGATGTCTGCTCCTTTCAGCAGTAGGTGTTCAACGATCTCTAGATGTCCCTTATATGCAGCTCCCATTAATGCAGTCCAGCCGTCATTATCTCTCATGTGGATGTCTGCTCCATTCAGTAGTAGGTGTTCAACGATCTCTAGATGTCCCCCCCATGCAGCTGCCATTAATGCAGTCCAGCCGTCATTATTTCTCATGTGGATGTCTGCTCCTTTCTCCAACAGTCTGCATACTGTTGCGAGGTGACCATTATAAGATGCAATAAAAAGGGCCGAATAACCATCTGTTTGCTGAGAGTTCAAATCAGCGCCATTCAACAGTAGGTGTTCAACGATCTCTAGATGTCCCCCCCATGCAGCTAGCATTAATGCAGTCCTGCCGTCATTATCTCTCATGTGGATGTTTGCTCCTTTCAGCAGTAGGTGTTCAACGATCTCTAGATGTCCCCCCCATGCAGCTGCCATTAATGCAGTCCAGCCGTCATTATTCCTTGTGTGTATGTCTGCCAGTTTCTCTATCAGTATGGACACTATTTCGTAGTGCCCTTCTTTCGCAGCTAACATCAGGGCGGTAGAACCATCTGTAGATTTCGTAGAAGCAAACATTTGATATATTCCAGTAAATGGAAATGCGATTGCCTCTTCATCGGTTTGATTAACATCTTTGATTGTTTGCTTTAAAAAATTCAATGATTTTTTTTTTAATCGTTCAAATAGTGTGGCCTTTTTCAATCCCTTAAATGTTTTTTTCGAGGGATTTAGTAAATATTTCACAATACCAAGGTTTCCTTCTTTTGCTGAGCAGTGTAAGGGATTCTTTTCATATTTATCAAACGACATACAAACTCCTTGTTTAGCAAATAATTTAAACAACGTATGATTTTCTTTACTTGCAGCGAGATTGATGGCAGTATCACCCTGACTATCAATGGCAATCAATAAATGAGTGCGCTCAGTATCACTTTCCAAGCCATATAAGAGCTTATATACAGTGCTGTAGTCATTGTCTCTCACTGCTGCAATTAATGGATTTATTTGTGTTCTAATATGTTTAGTTCTACTTAAGGCTTTGTTTACACATGTTAATTGCTCGTCATTTTTCACTGCTCTGATAAATGGTTTTAAATTTTCTTCGACCGGTTTAGATCTTCTTAAGATTTTATTTGTACTAGTTCTTTGTTCATTTAACCAAAATTCTAGGAATAAGTCGCAATCTTTGTCTCGTTCCATATCCATGAAAGTAGAAAGCATAATTTTAATTAGTGAGTCGAATGAACTTCCCACCACATTTTTCATAGTTTGTTTTACAATATTGATATTTCTATTCTCTAATGCTATGTTTAGTGCTGTCTTCCCGGCCTTGTCTCTTGCTGCCATAAAGCAGATGTAGTCTTCCTCAGATATCCTACTGCTCTGGCCACTGAGGAGGACTGCAAATGTGTGCTCATTCTGCTCTTCAGCCGCTACATGCAATGGTGTTTTAACACGATCATGAAAGAATACCTGACGATGTTCAGACCAGTGTTTGTACAATATCGGATTACTTTCCAGTGCATCTCTCGGAATCGGTGGTGATATAGCAAGCTGGGACTCTATGAACTTTCTGATTAAATAATAATCTGGCCTGAGTAAAAAAATGCAAAATTCACTTTTAACGAGTTTGTTATTTTCTTTGGTTTGTCTTCCCTGCCTCAGCCACTGGATGAAGAAATCTGCGCAAAAGTATTCTTCAAACGTGCGATGAATGAAAGTAGCGGTTCCATCAATTCTAGCCTTGATTAGCCCTAGACCGCTTATGTCTTGCAAGTCTTGGATGGAAAGTATTAAATTTGAGAAATATTCTGCAGCAAACTTTGGGTCGAGGGACTGGAAAGCCAGGACACAATGCTTTTCCATTATTTTCATGACTATATCATTTAGAAAGGAATCCGGAAAACCTTTGTCGAAAATTCTTTTCTGCTCAAAGTATATTGATTTCTTGACTTTGATAAATTGTGTATACAAATCATGCAGATTGGTGATTTTGCATAAGTTCTTCGCTTGTTCAGGAGACACCACAGATTGTATGGCCTGCTGGAGAAACACTTCGGCCAGCATACGGATCTGCAACGGGATTCCCATGAAGCTAGCCACGTCTTTTCCCAGCACTCCCTCCACCTCCTCCCGCAGCTCTTGGGCGAACTGACGCAGCCTCCCTTTCTCCGACTCTCCATACTCTGGAAATTCCAAAGCCAGGTGAGGAAGCCAGGAATTCACCATGTACTCATCCTGTTCTGTTTTCGTTATTTTTTGTAACTCAGCGGAAAATTCTGACAATTCATTTTCGAGCCATTCTTGCGGATGCACCCGTGTGGTGACTATTGTTTTACAATTTGTGAAATTTTTTAAATATTTCAGAATCTCTAACATATTGACTTTGGTATTTTCTTTAGATATTTCATCAAACGCATCCACCAAAATACAAACTTGCCTCGAACTATCTGATTCAAGACAATGCTGTAAAAGGTTGTGCAGAAAATCATCATCAGTAGGTAAACCCGAAGCATTAATTAAATATTTAGTAACCAATTGCAGGTTAAGTTTCGAAGGCAGTTTATCAAGACCGGAAGTCAAGCGATTGTGGTCTATTCTCAGCACCCAAGAGTCGCGGATGAGCTCGGACATGCGCGTCAGGCTAGTGGTCTTTCCCATACCAGGGTCATCAGCGATGATGGTCAGGTTCTTTCTCGTGTTGCTGAAGGTAACTTCATCAATGGGGTCGCTGTCATCCCTGGTGATGAAGGGACGCAGGCCATCCAGAGAGCCGTGGGAGTATTGCCAGACCAGACACGGGCTACCTCTGATCTCCAGCTTTTTAAAATAATGTTTGTTGAATTTTTCTTCTTCAATTTTTTTTCCTATATTCAATCCATGAAACCGATTATTTTGAATGTGATCTCTCGAGACAAATGATTCCTGAGCTTCACATGGCCTATCCCCGATCTTATGCATTTTGAAATTATGTTTGCTGAATGTTTCCTCTTTCATTATATCTTCAGTATTCAATTTAAAATGTTCTTTTGAAACAAATTTTTCTTCATCTTCCTTGGATAAATTAAAGGAACTAATAAGTGATATTTTATCTCTCGCATTGTTGAATATAAAAATATCTTTATTTCCGCTGTAGCCAACAAATTCTTTCATGGATTCAATTACAAAAAGAGTGTGGAACTTCCTGCGCATATAGAGGCCGCCATTGTAAATTTCCCTCAGGGAAAGACCTTCTGCACATAAATGAAGCCAATAGATAATTCTAGCTGAGGACTCCTCCCGACACTTTTCCTTAAATAGGTCCTGTCCATCGTCCTCGGTCTTGAAGATCCTCCCCCACGCGGGCTCTGCCCCCTCCCCCCAGAAGTCCTGGCTGCGTTGCTCCGGATCACTGATCACCAGCAGTGGTCCGGCAGCCCCACTCCTCTCTAGTAGTGCGCTTAGCCTCGCTTTATCTACTAGCCTGTTCTCTTTGGAGTACAGGGCTTCTAATTCGCAAAGCCTGGGAAGTTTTACTGCGATATTAGCTCTATACATGGTGTCTATTGCGATTTTCTTCAAAATTGGCGATATTAAATAATCGATTTTATTTCGACCCTGCTTATCGTCAGATTTACAACAATCTCCCAGTATTGTATTAATACTAAGAATTTCTTCCCCCAAGGCTATTGAATCCCTTGCAAATATATATTCTCTAGATGTAATAGTCAGGTCGCTTAATTCGAAATCTTTGAAAAACTTAGTCTCAACGACCAGTTTTTTAAAATATAATATAAATAATTGTAAATCAATCGGTTGTGGTAGAATGATCACGAGCTTCTTGTGGATGTGTGTTTCCAAAGTTTTAAAAATTTTTATCAAAATTTCGCCATTTTGGTTTAAATCATCGATCGGAGAAGCGAAAACAAGAACGAGCAGATTATTAATAATAACATTGCTCTCGTTTAAACCTTCCATGTCTATATCCTTAGCGATTCCAGACAAATCATTCCAACTGAGAATCGTATGGCAGTTGTCTTCCAAATACATTGAATTCACAGGTGTGTTCTTAATCTGAAGCAAAATATTGTTTAATCTGGCAGCTTCGAATTTAGGATCATTTGTTTCAATTAGTAAAATACGTACTGAAGATTGTAAGAATTGATTTAGCCCCAATGTGTCCTCACAGTCCAGGATATCAGGCATCGTACGAAGATAAGCCTGACCAGCCATGTATAAGGGGGCTCCCTTTATACTCCTGTTCTGTTGTTCCACAGCCTTCATGATTTCTATAGGAAACCAGCGTACTAATTGCTTTGTTTGTCCAATTGTCTTCACCAAATCCACCTTTGATAAGCAATTGATTGTGTTTTTTTTAGAATCAATTGTAAATTCGGGGATGTCTATTTTATCAAGTTTTTGGTGGGTTAGAAATTTTTTAATTTCAGTCAGTTTTATCAGTGCATATGTTTTAAATAAACTCCAATTCTGCAAAAATTTTAACTCTTCTGCGGAAAACACACCCAAGTGGCAGGTATTGCCAAGTGATGGAAGAGTGTGGTATTGTGAAATTGCTGTTTCTTCTTCTGAGTACATACTGTCGGTATTTCCTTCAGCTGGTTGTGTATTCCTGTAGCTGCCACTAGAACTCGCAGAACTCGCAGAAGGGACTTGTATCTCATCCATACTCAAGATGTAAGAATTGCTGATTACCTCCAGCTCGTGGTGATGTTCCAACTCAACAGGTCCCTGTGGCCAGACATGTACCGCATACTTCTCCTTCCCTTCATCAAAAGCTTTGATAAAGTTGTCTATACTGTGGGTGTCTAAATTGAACCCCGAAGTGATCCCTTCCAAGTATCTTGCAGGAGCGGCGCGATTCATGTGCACCTGATATATATCTCCCATGTGCCAGCCAGATGTGTTTATCAGATTTGGTGCAGCAAAGATGGTAGTGATATCCAAGTGCTTTGCGCACATGGAACGGTTGTATCGTACGTCGTTGTCTCTGCAAATCTTCAACAGCATCTCCTCAACCCCTGGACTGTCCAAAGCCAAAGTGTGAGCGTGGAGGCCTTCACATGGGTTGGTGATTCGGCGGAAGTCATTACCCTTTCTCTTGAGGTATTTCACGGTAAGGGTGGTGACTCCGGCCAACCAGGCTCCGAGAGAATGTCCTGTGAAAGACAAGACGAAACGACTGCCAAGTCGTTGATTTGTTTCAAGAATCACCTTCTTGATGTCATCAGCAAAAGTTACACACGAGCTCAGGTGATTGGTGTAGCGATTGCAGTACACACCCTTCCCATCGACCCAGAGTGCTCCCAACTTCTTGGGGTCCGTCCCTCTATGGGCAACAACCACCTGCTGCTCAGAAGGGTTCCACAATGCACAGCCGAAGTATGCATTAGTCCATGAGTTGCTCCGTGCCGTGGTAAGAAGTTGCCATCCTTTGGGCAGGTTGAGCTCTCCCGTACAAGCAGTGTACGACAACTGGGCGAAGGTTGCCAGTACTTTTTCATCAGGGAATGGTTCGAGAAGAATTTTTTTATTGTTATCTTCAATGGCTTCGAATGATTGCAGAGTTTTCTGCCAGTCGGGTTTACAATAAACCAAGCCCGTGTCCGCCTGCATGTTGAGGAGATGGAGAACAATGAATTGGTGACTGAATCTGTAAAATGACAACAACAGCCGGAGTTGGTATTGTATTCACACAAGTCATTAACAGACAGAAAGCACAATATGTATTACCTCGAACCAATGATTTATCCAAACAAGCTTTCTGAGAGAAACAGAAAATATCAGTTATTATTGGAATGGTAAGTAAATAGCTGAATTTCACTTATTGTGCAGTGCACAATATCTGCTCATCTCTTCATATCTCTTCATATTATAAATTAAAGTCCTCCGCGTCGTCTGTCTGTCTGTTCGCGATAAACTCAAAAACTACCGAACGGATTTTCATGCGGTTTTCACTAACAGATAGAATGATTCATGAGGAAGGTTTATGTATATAATTTGTCAAGGTTTTGTGTAAATTGGTTGAAACATAACGATAATTGTTAGAAGTGTCGGAAAAAGTCAAGCCGCCTGGAAGTTTTCATCGAAAACACTGCGTAATCCCTTTAGATATAACAAAACAATGCATGATGAGATATTCCTCTTTTAAAGATGTACAAGAAAGTCCACGACGGCATATATCTATCTTTAACGGATAGTTTTCTATACCCATTCTATCCTCTAAAAAAATGGTCACGTAAGTACATTGCGGTAATTGGAAAGTTATTTAGACGGATACAGTATTAATCCTTATTAACGTTAGTTAACTCAAGCCTTTCATGCACATTATTATAATCTTTTGCACCATATCTATGTATTATAAATTAAAGTCCTCCGCGGCGTCTGTCTGTCTGTCTGTGTGTCTCTTCACGATAAACTCAAAGATGGCGGTGGTTATAAAGGTTGGATAACCATCCAGTAGATGGCGTTGTGTTTAGTTAGCCATGGCAACGCGTAACCGGGTCAGCTAGTTAAATAATAGTAATAAAATAATATAGCATTATGAAATATTAAATTCCAAAATACTTTTCCAAAACACTAACCAATTTAGCCGTGAACACATTAATACTTCAATTAACACATAGAAATACTTAATAAGTTCAATTCACAAAATAACCTGAAACAAAAAACATTTCAAGATTTATAAAAAAATCTTAATTCGTGAATAAAATAAAATTACAATACATAAAATTATACCAACGTAAAATGTAAATTACATAGCGCACTAGCGACATTATGGTAGCCCGACAACTGATAACAGTGACAAATCAACACATATTTTTAAAAGGTTAAACAATTTGACCCCTCAGGCCTCAACGGGTCAAAATACATCCGCTTTGCAATAAAATCCAAATAAATGGAATATTTCTGAATGTATTCAAAACTAAAAACTCTCTTTGAAAGGTGATAAAATTAGTGTCCGACCGAAACAGGACTGTCTGTCTCAGTTTCAGCCGAAACCAAAACTTTTTTAGACGTGTTAAAAATCGACTATTTACTGTTATTTGTCTTATTTTTTTACACTTATTCAGACAGTTAACACATGTTAAATTAAATAAATAAATTAAAAAAACCATATTTGAAGTATGCGAAATAATAAAAAAAATATATATTTCTTCTATAAAACAAACCAAATTTATAAAAAATAATAAAAAATGTTAACTAAGTAACATGTCTTGGAACAAACATTTGTCAATAATCAACACTTAAATTATAAAGGAAGGACCTCATTAATAATAATAATAATAATTGGATTATTTGTAGAGCGCCGTTTTTGTGAAAAATCACCTCAAGGGCGCTTTACAATATACCTATCTATCTATATAAATAAAAATGAATCGCCGAAATGTATGTACGCGCATAACTTACGAACGGATTGTCCGGACAACGTTTGTTTAAGACTACTGATGAGCTCTGGCATTATGAAAATTGTATAAAAAGTTGCAATAGGTGGCACGCGAGCTGTTTGAAAACTGAATATAGCGGACTAAATGTATGGAATGCGGGCGAGAGGAGGGGGGAGGGGAACTCAGTTAGGGGGTTTGCGGGAGGAGGGGAAGGGATCCCGGGAGAGGGAAAGGGAACCTGGGAGGGGAGAGGAGAACTCGGAAGTGGGGTTCACGGGACAGGGGAAGGGGAGGCGGAAGAGGAACGGGACGAATAGGAAAGGACACGCAGGTAGAAACAATTTCTTTGTTTAATGGCATAGCAACGCATGCCGGGAACCAGCTAGTTTATAATGAATCTTCAGCTCTATCTAATTTTATTATTTACAAATAGATACAGAGACATACTTACCTGCAGGACACTTCCGATAAAACAAACTACTTAATTGAGTATTTTAATGGCATAGCAACGCACGCCGGGAACCAGCTAGTTTATAATGAATCTTCGGCTCTATCTAATTTTATTATTTACAAATAGATACAGAGACATACTTACCTGCAGGACACTTCCGATAAAACACACTACTTAATTGAGTATTTTAATGGCATAGCAACGCACGCCGGGAACCAGCTAGTTTATAATGAATCTTCGGCTCTATCTAATTTTATTATTTACAAATAGATACAGAGACATACTTACCTGCAGGACACTTCCGATAAAACACACTACTTAATTGAGTATTTTAATGGCATAGCAACGCATGCCGGGAACCAGCTAGTTTATAATGAATCTTCGGCTCTATCTAATTTTATTATTTACAAATAGATACAGAGACATACTTACCTGCAGGACACTTCCGATAAAACACACTACTTAATTGAGTATTTTAATTTATATTGCGTTTACAAACACAAAATTCTTTTTATACGTGTTAAATGAAATAAAAAAAAACAATAATTGAAGTTTGTAAATAACAAAATATTTATTATTTTGATATTACTGCTATAAAACAAATCGAAATTAACATGTTAACTACTTATTGGAACAAACATTTGTCAATAATCAACATTTAAAGGAAGGACCTCATTAATTGAATATTTTGCTGACGATGGCGGGTGACAAACGAGCCACGAACTCACCAGAAGTCAGCAGAACGAGAAATTCCAAGAAGTAGTTAACATGTTTTGTTTTTTTTTTATAAATTTTGTTTGTTTTATAGAAGTAATATAAAAAATGTTATTTTTTCACACACTTCAATTACTGTTTTTTATTTAATTTAAAACGTATTAACTGTCTAAATAAGTGTAAAAACTAAGCCAAATATCAGTAAACGAATCGATTTTTAACATGTCTAAAAAAGTTTCGGTTTCGGAAACTGCTGCCGAAAGTAGATTTTTTTGCCGAAACTTGCCGAAACCGAAAACGAAACCGAAACCGAACCTTCGGTCGTTCACTAGATAAAATATGCATTCAAATTTTATTAATCGAAATAAACATATAATTTTTTAATTAAAAAAAAATTCCATGCAAACATAAATATTTTTTGAAATTGGCACACCTTAAGTTTTTTCTAACTAAAATCACTTGTAACGAAAAAAAAAAAAACCTACAAATTTTCTTAGACAAAAATGTATTACAAATTTTAATGTAACATCACTTTTTTGTCATCCCATGTAAAAATAATTAATAAAAATTTCCAAAATTTCATAAATTCATTTCCAATAACGTTTCTATACATTGGTTTCATAGAGTTCTACATTTTACTTCTTTTGTGTTAAATTTTTACATTTGAATATAAAGTGTGGTGTTTTCTCTTTCTAACACCGTTCATAACACATTTGTTAATATAATAGTACGGGAGACATAACAATTTCTATGGAGTGTATGAATTGTTCCGAAAACCGAACAAAAAAGCTTGACGGGTTAAATAGATTGTTTTTACAGGTTATTTTTTTATTAGTCACTTTAATGTCTGTATCACTTTTCAAGGGTGTTTTAAGATTTGTCACTGTGTTAAATTGAACCTGTCATTATACCACAATTAAAATAATAAAAATAAATAAAAAACACTTTATAAAACAACCTGATAATAAAATTTTGCAAGGCATATTAAAATAAATTAAATATCCTCAAGATAAACAGAACAACATTAACATTGAACACAAATAAATAATATACAACAACTATCTGGAAATAAAACATTTCAGTGCAAATAACAAATAAACTTTACAATAAACATTAACCAGATGTAATCGAAATTGATAGTCAAAGCGCTCATTACAGCGCTCTTACAGCGCGAAAAACAGCACTAGTCTGAAAAAATAATAAATTATTAATCTAACTGTCTAAATTACGCACCAGATTTAAATATCCGGGTTAAATTTTACCCACAGGAAAAACTAAACCCTTTCACACACTTCCCCAAATGAGCATCTAGTCAATCCACGCTATGCAATTGCACTATATAAGTATTATAAATACAAAACAATACAAGAACAACATGTCAACCTACCAGAGACCAAATGGGAAAATAATTCACCGACTCCAGATATTTTGATATCAGAGGGTTCGGCTCTGTGGAATTCCTAATTGAACCTATAAATCCTACTGATCCCTCAATATAATTATTTAAAAAATCTTTTATAATCCTACATGCATTTAAAATGACAGATTTTTTGCATTTTTATATGTAAATTCTTTGACAAATCTAATATGCCCAAATTTTTAATGAGAGAGCTATGTATAATGCTAGTAGCCGAAATAAAAAATGGTAATATTTTTATAGTCTAAGGGCCAGTTTTATAAACGAAATACCAACTTTCAGTTACTTAACGAATCATTTTTCGTTAACGGACCGCTATCCGTTCGTTATCTTATTTTACGTATTATAAACAAATGTGCATTATTAGCGGTCATCGGTTACATTTAGTCCCAAAGTTTTATTACTTGGGTCCATAGACATCCAAATGGATAGACGAGAAGATACAGGTGAGGGGTAAAACCAAACTATGGGGGGGCGAAGAGGGGAAGATGACTGTGATTAGTTGAAAAATCAAGCTTACAGTATATAGGCATCTCGCATTATAATATCACCATTTAGTTCTTAAAAGCAAAATCTGCTTTGAACGAATAGACCTTTTTACATGGGAGCGCGAATTGCTTGCCACGTTAATTAAATATTTGCGTAGGCCAAATGTACACCCCAAAAAGATTCGCCCGTTTTCATATAGGAATATTTTGTTGTCGTATTTAGTTAAGACACTTTTACAAATGTTTCATAATTTACTTACCCCTGTAACCAGCGACGAGCACACTAACCGCCCACATTCGCTGTGTGCACATTGATATGTAGGTATGTTGTATAGCACAAGCTACCGTTTTGACGTGTTATTTCGTTAAATGTATAGATGTTAGCTTCGCGCTGCCCACGGCAAGAATGATGACGTCACACATTTTAGATTAAAGCGAGGCTTTATCCCCTCCCCATGGGGCGAACTGGCGCCAAGGAGGAGCTCCAGCCGGTTCCATGGCGAGGGGGAAATAATACGTTTTTATCACTTAGGGCAGGTCCAGATATATTCATATGTCCATGTCTCCGTATAACAATGCACTACTTGCATTGTTATACGGGTGCGTCGACTTGGAGATTCCTGTAAAATTGCCAGTTGCTTGCAGCATTGATCTCAGAGCTTAGAAACGTAGCGTTAATAGTAACTTATTTATTGTTATTAAGTTTAATTTGTAGAACCCAATTTTAATTTTTATTTCTTTTATATATTCTAATATTAATTTAAAAAAAACTATTTATTTATAAACTGGAAAACGAGTTCATTTATGCAATTATTAATTATTATTACGCGTGACAGATGTTTCGCCTTCTGAAGGCATTACGAAACTAGGCGGAGCAGGTGTCACGAGTAATAATAATTACATAGCAGAACTTGTTAACAAATAAACTGTTTTTATAAATTGAATAATAATATTATTGAACATATAAAAGAAATAAAGCTTGACTGGCGTTACTGACTGATTTCGATAATAAATAAATAACCAAGCGCCGAGAACAATTTCCAACTTACAACTGTCAAAAAACGTCAGCAAACGGATCGTTATCCATTTAACTCACCAAAATCGGTCCGTAAAGCATTAACCGCTACATAACCGACCGGTAGCCTTGCGAATGTTTATAAAACGGCAAAATCAAGCAGTAGACCAAATATTAGTTTAAAATGGTATCAAGCGTGACGAACGGATGGTTATAAAACTGGCCCTGAGAGTGCTAAATTCTTTTAATCTCATTTCCTAAATCTATGTATTCTCAAATTTTTTCAGGAACTGTTTTTTGTATATTACAGGAATTTGGAATAGCTACGTCAATAATATAAGTAATTATTATTATAAAGCATTTGCTTAATAATAAATTGGATAAAATTATAATACAAAATACCACACAAATATAAAATAATCACCACATTTCATTAATTAGCTGTAGGTAGCACTTTTAGGAAAAACCTCGCTAATTAAATACAACACTCGTCCACTCCAAGTGAACCCAACTCACAACAAAATTATCTAATGTACTGTTTGTTTCTGTTAATAAATAGAATTAAAATAAAATTAAAATAAAATAAAAATAAAAATAAAATAAAAATAAAAATAAAAATAAAAATAAAAATAAAAATAAAAAAAAAATAAAAATAAAATAAAAATAAAATAAAAATAAAATAAAATAAAATAAAAATAAAAATAAAAATAAAATAAAAATAAAAATAAAAATAAAATAAAATAAAAATAAAATAAAAATATTACGTGATTTTATATCTATAACATGAAGGACGGAGTAGTGCAGCGGTAAGGCGCTTGACTTGCATTCCGAAAATTTTATTTGATTAATTTGTGTATTTCACAATTTATTCGTCTAAAATAATATATAGTATATTTGCGACACGTTCCAGAGTGGAAGGTAATCTCCGTATCGCCCTGGTGTAAGACCACCATTCAGAATTGAAACGTTGCTTGAAATGGCTTCTGCCGTGTTTGGTGACCAGATCTGAATAGCCAGGTAGTTCCCCACCTTCCTTTTCCCTATCTCCTTCCCCTCCCCACTGTCTTCAGCCTCACAACATACCCCAATTGGGGTTGCGGAAAAAAATCGGTTTACGGGAGAGAGTCCTAGATAATTTTTTTTTTTATACTAATTATGGGCCGGAAAATCCGAATCTGAAAGAATTAGGCGTCGGCAAGCAATATTAACTGAATTACACGACTTTAAAATTTTCTATAAACACTAAGGAAAAATCGTCATTTTTAATGCACTGACATAACAAGTCATAGAAAAACAAGAAATGTAAAAAATGTGCCGGCAGTGTTACCAACTCTCAAAAATATTTATCCCTATATCAATAACGTAAAACTTTCCGACACGATACTTCCTCACATGATAATTAATCACATAACACACTAACCTGATGAATTACGACTATCTCAACGGCCGTATTCTTAAACCAAAAGTATTAAAAATGCGTAACCTAACCTAACCTAACGCTAGGTTTGTGTAACATGGTTTGTGCCCCTTTATACCGCCTGCTCGCGTCCCTAACCTAGCCTAACCTAACCTAACCTAACGCTAGGTTTGTGTAACATGGTTTGTGCCCCTTTATACCGCCTGCTCGCGTCCCTAACCTAACCTAACCTAACGCTAGGTTTGTGTAACATGGTTTGTGCCCCTTTATACCGCCTGCTCGCGTCCCTAACCTAACCTAACCTAACGCTAGGTTTGTGTAACATGGTTTGTGCCCCTTTATACCGCCTGCTCGCGTCAAGGCAAGAAAACATCCCATTTTTCAACTAGTTTAGCGGCTACGCTAGGTTTATGTAACATGGTTTGTGATACAAAAGTGAGTAAAATTTATAAAAAATAATTACTTAAATTAGTTATTGATATTATTGCTTAATGGCAACACTTAATTTTATGTGGTGTAACATCTTTCTTGTTTTTCTATGTTTATAGAAAATTTTAAAGTCGTGTAATTCAGTTAATATTGCTTGCCGACGCCTAATTCTTTCAGATTCGGATTTTCCGGCCCATAAATAGTATAAAAAAAGAAAAAAAATATATCTAGCACTCTCTCCCGTAAACCGAACTTTAGCCGGGGTTGCCATAATTCCACTGGCTGCAGACGGTTTGAGACATGGATTATTCATCGAGCAGTGAAAGTGAGGATGGGCGTTTGGCAATGCTTGAAGATGACACGCCATCGTCGTCATCTAATAGCAGTAGCAGGGAAGACGAAGCTGCGGGAGGACGGAGACGTCTACGTGTTTTTATGCATAGACCGGATTATTTTAATTATGATGCGGACATCGATTTTGTCACGGTTGTCAAAGAGAACCGTGGCTCAAATTTTAAACATAATTGAAGCTCAATTAGTGCCGGCGACACATCGAAATCAGCCAGTTACGCCTGCACAGCAGTTGTCACTGACACTACGACTCTACGCTTTGGGATCAATGCTACAAGCTGCTGGCGACTTCACGGGAGTCTCCAAGTCGACAGCGTGCATTGTTGTATGGAGAGTCACTAAAATAATAGCCTCCTTGAGAAACAATTACATAACCATGAATAGTGACACAGTTCAGGACTTCTGCATAAATAACAATCAACTTTGACAGCTAAAGTAATACCCATAGATAAAAACAATATCAGAGACAATAATTTACCAAAAACATTGCCAGTAAAACAAATTTAGGACTAAACGTAACCGATGACCGCTAGTAATGCAAATTTGTTTATAGTATGTAAAATAAAATAACGATCGGATAGCGGTCCGTTAACGAAAAATGGTTCGTTACTTAACAGAAATTTGGTACTTCGTTTATAAAACCGGCGCTAAAATACTTTAACTAAAATTGTTAAATAGATTACGAAAATTCGTCTTTGCACACGAAACCTTAAAACATGGTAAGGTGAAGTTAGAACCCTATCCAACCAAAGTGGCGATCCGTAATGCACCTCGTAATAAAGATCAACTGTCAGATATGAACAAAATAGAGAGTGTGAGTTAGAACTTTGTCATACATATATCTACAAAAATACAACGCAGATGGTTCTGAAAATTTTGTTGGGTATAGAAATGAACAAAAAAAATGTTTTGGCATTCAAAGATCATTTTTGAAAAAAATGTCAGTTAGAACCCTATCCAAATGAGGTGACCAAACGGCGTCTATTATTATGGTACCCGTTGGGAGGTGTCCATTAATATCTACAGGAATTCCAAAAACTGAACAAATCGGACTAATATCTATGAGAACCAAAGTGTGGACGAATATCTACAGCTCATGGGCTCTCCACACAGCACTGCCTGCAGAGAGCATGGGTTTGAGCGAACTAGCGCTGTCTCGTTTGTTATAGGGCCGCTAGAACGAGACGCATGCAGAGACTCTCTGCGGCAGAGTCCCTGCATGCAGTGTCGTGAGGAGAGCCCATCAAACCGCTTACTAATATCTATGAGAACCAAAGTGTGGACGAATATCTACAGCACTGGCAGAGGTTGGGTTAGGTTAGCTTAGCTTAGTTATTACGTATATGCTATGCCGTACAACCTCTTGCTCAGCTGCCCTCGGTAGATATTAGTCCAACTTACACTCCATAGATATTAGTCACCACTGGGACCGTCACAGATTTTCGTCTGACCTTAGCTCTGTAGATATTAGTCCTTACTCTGAAGTTCATACATAGATATTAGTCCAACATATGAGCTGTAGATATTCGTCCGACATTTACAATTACAGTTACTGTAATTGACAATTACAGTAACTGTAATTTTCTGCGTGTACTCACGGAATATGAATAAATAGTTTGGTCCATGTAAAAACTCTATTCCTTTTACTTTTGATATTTCTCGATAGAAAATGTTATGTTTGTTTAGACTCTAGTTAAATACCCACCCGCGGGTTTTTGCTGCTAAGGCCTGCGAGCCTACACGACAGTAGTAGTTTTGTAACAAACTCCACGTTCAAAAATGGTTTAGCGTAAGGCCGGCGTCAGAGATGTTCTTAAATTACAACTGCGGGCACTGGCGACACAACAGTATTTTTGTAACTGACTCCATGTTCGAAAACGTTTTGTATAAGGCGCGGCGTCAGAGTTATACTCGAAGTCGGATTCTTAAATTTCAACCGTGCAGTCGCTAGGGTAATAATAACATCAGATATTTTACGAAAAAAGTGTTTTTCCCAAAAAAAATAAATTAGCGCCATCTATGAACGAGCCTTTTATAAGTAATTATTTCAAGTTTATCTAAGGATAATAAGGTTTATCTGACGGATAATGTTTAAATATGAATTAATCAGCACTGTCATGGAGTTAAACCCTTTCCACTCCAATTTCGAGTGTCACTTGGCGTTGATTTTGTTCCACGAGCTCCAATGTCGAGTGTCACTCGACGTTGATTTTGTTCCACGAGCTCCAATGTCGAGTGACACTCGACATGGTGTAAATCTTCTTTTTGCGGACAATTTTAAAATAGGAGGGATATTTCTTCCAAAATCTTTGAATCACGATTGAAAGACATATTCTAGAATTGCACGATACTTTAGTCCCTCTTATGGTCGAGGGATGGATGAATTTTGTTAATCGATGTTACAAAGGTACACTAGTAATTATCGCACCATGCTGTCGTCAACATCTTATCTCCATCTGTGCATTATCGTGTTTGTTTTCATGCAAATATTCGTTAAATGGGTTATTTGTGATTTCTATTTTCTATAGCTTGATTGTGTATTAGTGAAATAATCCTCGATTCCGTCATGTCTAAAAAAAATAAAGCGAGTTGTGTTGAAAAGGCCAAAAGTCGAAAATATAAATCTAAATGAAAACAAATCATTATTTTGGACTAAGCCTCTTAAATTTTTTCAAATATTTTTTGTGGATGGACTAATATCAATTTTATTTACAACAAAAAAACTAAAACTTAAAAAAACACAATTTTGGTCTGGAGTTTGTGGAAAAAAACAAAAAAAAGACTTGGAGTGAAAAGGGTAAGACAAAAATTAAATAAATCTAAAAAAAATAAATAAATAAATATAAAATTAATTTAGTTTAATTGGTTGAATTAAGGATTTTGGTATTCAAACAAAAAAGAAAAAAAAGTTTTTCGTAAATTTATTCCTTCTTGTCGAAACCAAGGTTTTGATTGGATAGTCCTTTGTATCGAGACATAGCAGGCTCCCTTGGATTGACTTGCAATGACCAAACATTGCAAATCTATTTATTGATGATAAAAATAATGTCAGGTAGGGAAATGTGGTTTACGAGGGTAACAATAGGATTGGACGTTCTTTTTTGCAAAGGAATTCACAGTATCATTTCCCACAATGCCAACATGTCCAGGAATCCAAATCAGAGTTACGATGTTTCCAGAGCTTTGAATGGAGGCTATCAGCACTCGAATAAGGCATACAAAGTGATCATCAGGATGAAGAAGAGGACTGGATTTAAGTTTTTGTAGAGAACGGGAGAGTCAGAGAGAACAAGGTAATTAAAAAAATATTTATAATTACATATTTGAGAGATTCAATTGAACAGGCTGAAAATATTGAAAATTGGTTGGAAATTAGAATTATTGTGGTAACAATAAAACCTTTACCACAGTTAGGAAAGTCTAGAGATTTGCAGCCATCAGAATAAAAGAAGAGCGTTGGGCCATTTAGACGAAATAATGTAATTGAACATATTTATTGAAAATATGGACCGGGAGATTGGATCAACTTTCAAGGATGCCGATCCCTTATCAATTTGTTGGCGATAGGGTAATACGACTATATTTTAATTTATACGGAGGATTGTCATTTAGTTGGATTCAGAATTGGGTGATTCGTTCGATTTTAGGATTGGGATGATTATTTAAGAACTCCAGTCATCAAGCATTAAGCCAACTTGGAAGATTTTATTTAATATGCTCAAGAAGTAAGTGTACACAATTCCCGTCGCAAATAAATAGTATTTTGGAGGAAACAGTCACACATATTTTGAATGCCTCGCCAGTATTTAACGCATAAGAGAGAGCTGCAGCATTTTAGCGATAAGAAAATTATGTTCATTGCCCTTTTTTGCCGTCATGGTACCGTAACCGTGAAAAGTCATTTTAATTATAAAAGCGCTCATTCACATAACACGAAATTTGGTATCCCGCAGGGAACTGTTCAGAGACCAAATAATTTCATTATTTAAGTAATATTTTTAAACTCACCATTGAACCAAAAGTAATCTCATACGCTGATGACAGCAATTTTAACTGATGGGGTAAGCTGGGACGAAACTTAGAGAATGGCTGAATTAGATATAAACTTAATAAAAAGATCAAAACTTACTATCGCTAAATACTGGTAAAACATTTGTAATACCTTTCACTCTTAATAAAAATGCTATCCCTGATAATTTAAACTTATGTATGTATACGCTCATATAATTGTTACACAAATTCCTATCTGTGTATTAATTTTTTTATTATTTTATAGTTTTTTAGAGAAAAATGTGTCCTTACTGGGGTACCCCATTCTAAGGACACATTGTACAAGTTTTCTTGTTTGAAATATAAGTAAATACATATCTTAAAATATTAAAGACGAAAATTATAAAGTTAAATCTAAAAGAAAGTACAATATGCAAAATTGTATCTATATTCTTCCTTCTCATGTCCATAATCCATATCTTTGTGCTTCTTTATGCCATATTATTGTTACTTTTATTAGAAAACGGAACATATTAAATATTGGACCTTTAAGAATCGTGTACTTTTCCCTAACTCAATCTGTGTTGCAATATGGAATTGTTGGATGGGGTGGTGGTTTGAAAACTTTTATCTTGCCCTTAGAAATTATATAAAAAATTTTAATACAAATAATTTCTAAAAAGTGATATTATCACCATACCATATCAGACTATTTAAAAAATTTAAAGTTTCTCCACTATCAAAAATAACGCTTTTACAAATCCACAAAGACCGTTTCAACAATGAAAACTTAACACTTCTTTAGGTCAAGTGTTCTTGGTTCCATAATCATCCCGTGCTGTAATACCACCACAGCTCAGCAGTTTTATAAATACATTTGAGGGTTTAACCAATTACCCGTTAACATAAGTTTGGAAACAAATTATACAAAATTTTAAAGTATAATAAAAAAACCCTATCATTAGTATTTCACAACTATTGTACTTAGTTATATAATATAATATATCTCTTTAAAAATATTAAATATCTCTTATCCCTTTTTTCTCTTACTCTTTAATCTCTACTTCTTTTTTCCATTCTGTTTTATATTTATTATTTTTTTGTTACACTTAGGTAGATTTTTTATCTTTTTTTCTTTTCTTTTCTTTTCTTTTCAAAAATGTTTGTTAAAATGTTATTTACATATGTTTCTCTACATTTTTAACACAAGCATTGGTCTAAAAAAGGTGTAACACGATTTATGTTTTATGTTTATAAATGTTTAAATATGCGAGTTGAATTCGTCCCATTTGGTGTGTTTTGTTTTCATTTTTGTCGAATATGAGACTTGTCTGATTGGAAAGAAGTTTGATAAGTGATGGTTATTGTGAAATGATTACTCAAGGCAAGGATCGGGGAACACTACCCACGAGGAGACTAGTAAAGCACATCATGGAGAGATCCACTGCACTGGGGTTTGTATTTGGGGCGAGAGATTCTAGTAGGAGATTTGTCATTCAAAAGGAAAAAAGTTGGCTTCATCTGGGAATTCACCACACTTCGACCATCTTGGTCCGAGAAAGCACAACCCCAGACGGGGGAATGGGCATTAAAATCACCTAATAATATAAAGAAAGGAGGGCTTATTTGGTGGTCAATTTGCATAAACAAAGATTGTTTATTGAAGTGGGCTGTTAGGGGAAGATAGGTTAAAATAAAGGACGTGTCCTTTATTTTAGCTGCAACTATTTGGAAGTCAGCATTGCAGGGTTTTGATATTGTTTATTGGGAAAAATGGTAGGATTTTTTAATAAAAGGGCAGCACCGCCGCCCTTACCTTCCGGGCGATCATCGGCGGAGACAGGAGTATCCTCCCACATTAAAGTGGGTGGATGGAGTAAACCATGTCTCTGAGATAGCAGCCACAGAAACGAGGATTGAATTTAATAAGTTTATAACTCAGGTACGTCTCATACGTCATAAATAGGTCTAGTAATGTTGCATCAACGTGTAAACAAGCTTATGGATCCAAGTGGTTTTAAGGAAGTTAGATTCATTAGAAACAGCCCTTCGGCTATTCCACAAAAGTATTCTGACATCTTGTTGAGTCATTTTTAATAAATGATTTTATTGTGGAAATAATAGAAGCAGCGTTGAACGGCAGTTTAGTTTGAGAAGAAATTAGGTCAATTAGAATCATAATAAGAGCTTGGATAAATGAAAAATTGGCTTGGGAGAGTTTTTCAGAAAGCTTTAGAGAGTTTATTGAGGACGGATAATAATTGTTCGCTCATTTGTGCTCAATTCGTTGCATTTAAATGAGATAAATCGTTGGGTTTAAGAGTTGTGAATTGTGTTGTTGCTTATTGAATCCAGGAGATTGTTTTGAGATAGGGTTTTTTTTATGTCAAATTAGTTGAACGAGAATTTTTTTGTTGAGGAGGGTAGATGGTCAAATGAAGAGTTGCTGGATAAGGCCTTAGCAAATGATTTTTTGACGGGAATAATTTTGAAGTCTGCAAAAAAGACCAGTATTGATAGGCCATAGATAATTTAATATTATTTTGGCGAGATTGTTTTGGTCAAGAAGTCAGGAAGAGTTGATGTCGGAATGAGAGGCTGAGCAGTTAAAACATTTAGATGGCTAGGCAGAAGGTCATTGGTCAGCTGGATTGTTTTCTCCACGTTTAAGACATCTGGGTGGGGATCTGCATGCAGCTTTGGTATGACCAAAACGGCAGCACTTGAAACATTGAGTGGAGGTAAAGGTATACATTTCAACCGGTAATGAGTTGAAGAATAAATATACATAAGTGACAACAGATTGGGAAAGCTTCCAGGAAAAGCTTTTAGTTTAGCCTCCTGGCTATGGGATTGCCGATATGTTGGGAAATATTTCTGCGATGGACAGATTGGTCGAGACGCCTCTGAACAGGCCCATGCGAGTGACATTAAATGTTGGAATATAAGTGTTGAATTTTGAATTTGATGAAATGTAGATGTTTTTATTGACGGCTGATGTTGGCGGCTGACCCTGTTAGGAATTCAACAGAGATTCGGAAAAGACCCTTGGCTTTTACACATCAAGGCTTAATCGAAAGGTTCTCGCTATTTTTCATATGAATTTTACCTTGCTTAGTTTTTTGGGCGTATACTGCGAGGAGGTTGAGGAAGAGGTGGTGGAGACTGTGAAGTCGAAGGCGAGCCTAGTTTTATTGGAGAAGAGGGACATACTTTCCTTTTTTAAATTGATGTCAGAATGACAAATTCACCGTCTGAAATTTCAATATTATAATAAAATAATATTATAAACTGGAGGGTCAAGAAGAGGTTTTGTAGGGGGTCCAGGAGGAAAATTCTCCTCATTATTACAAAATTACAAACAACAAGAGTATGTAAAGTGACAGAAGTAAGAAAGGTTTTATAAAACGTGAAACTTGGAGGCAAGAACTGATTACTTGAAGATCAGGGGGAGAGAATCCTCAAGGCATAAAACACTTCATTTTTTTGGACCAGAAATCAAAAAAGTTTGGAAAAATTCTATTATTTTTAGATGGAGCAAAATAAAACAAATGATGACAGCCAAATGTAATTGTTGTGAGTCCAGAATAAACAGTTTTGTCAGTATACAAACTCAATCTTGTCAAAAGAGGCATTCGAATACAATATTGGAATGCCTTTATTGAAAGAAATGAGTTGAGTTAAGGGTCTTTTTATGGGAAACGATTTAAACCGAGTGCCTCGATCTCAACGATCTAATTGGCTTTGTGATAACAGGTTCAAGATGAGCGGTAAAGTCTCTGGAACCTTTTTAGAGTATTAAGTGTGCTTAAACTGTGCAAAGTTACCAGCTGATGATAATCTACACGTGGATACCAATCAACGCAACATCCCCGATGAGAGACTCCAGATACTAATATCTACAACCTGTATGTCGGACGAATGTCTACAGCTCATATGTTGGACTAATATCTACAAAGCTAAGGTCGGACGAATAACTATGACGATCCCAGTGGTGACCGATATCTATGGAGCGTAGGTTAAACTAATATCTACAGAGGGCAGCTGAGCAAGAGGTTTACGGAAAAGCATAAATTACTTCAATTACGTAATTACTAATAACGTAAAGGCTTAAACGTTTAAAGTACGTACATGAAGTTTTTGCATAATATTACGTATTTTGCTGTTTACGAGGACTTTCGAGGAATTCATAATCTACAAAATCTACACATATTTTTATGAAAATAAGAAAACGGAAATTTTATTCGTTTTTTATATTAAAATTTAAGTTTATCCTGATGATGAACTATTGGTTTCGAAACATTTTTGATAATATTGATTAAATAAGTGGTGTATATATACAAAGTGATTTGTTTTAATTTATAATAACACAAAATTGAATTTGCTACTATTAAAGAAGTATAAGTAATTTAATTTTTTCATGCTTCATTTACATGAAATAACGGTAAAGGTAATTTCCAACCAATGTTTTTTTTTATTAGTTTTTGGGATATTATGCCGTGTTGCGCTACCTCCTTCTTTAGCCAACGTTTCAGACAGCGTTACAGTGTCCATCATCAGGGCAGATGGCTGATGATGGATACTGTAACGCTGTCCGAAACGTTGGCTAAAGAAGGAGGTAGCGCAACACGGCATTATATCCTAAAAACTAATAACAACAATACTTTTGGCCGTGAAAATCTAAAATCGTATCTGTCCAACCAATGTTGATTTTTTTGGTTGGTTAGTGTTGATAAAGTTAGAAGAATTTTAAACCTTGATATTGCAGCAGGCGATGATGACAAAGTTATTGTTAATTTAAACGATTCAATCGTCTTCCCCGACAGGGAAAATGTTTTTTTTTTATACCTCACAAGAGTATCAGCTGATCCCGTCTGGAGCCAGTGAGACTATGGCATCCCCAATTGGGATATGTTGTGAGGTTGAAGGTAGTGGGGAGGGGAAGGTTCAGTAGCGTAGCTACCGCCGTATCAGCCGTATCAATGATACGGGGCCTTTATATATAATTACAAGATTCAACTCGAACTAAATGCAATCTACATAGTGTCTGGATAAATTTTTATCCACTTTATTTGTAATACGTGACATCTATTGACTTTTTCTGCAAGTCTAGGATGAATATTTATTATTAATTTTTTAAACTTTATGAGTAAAATCTCAAATTATAATATTTAATTAAATGAAGACAATATTAGCGAAACTCAATCGAAATCTGGAGTCTATCTGGAGATATAAAGATAGCAGCCAATAATATGTGCGTTAAGTAAGTGAAGATAATGTTGGTAGTTCTTAGTCGAAATATGATACAGTTAAAAGTGACCGAATTAATATGGGCTCCGTAGCTTAATCGGTAGAGCTGTTTCCATGTAAGAAAAGGGTTCTGGGTTCGAGTCCCAGCGGAGCCAATATATTTTCTGATTTTTCTGGCTCCAGATTTCGATTGAGTTTCGCTAATATTGTCTTCATTTAATTAAATATTATAATTTAAGATTTTACTCATAAAGTTTAAAAAATTAATAATAAAAAAACTCAATGTGTATAATTTAACAGGCCATTTCATTCAAAATAAGACTGTATAAATATTTTTAACAAATGAGTGAGTGGGAGGTCTGGCAATGATTTAGCCAGTGCTTTAATTAAGGTATTTGAGAATGTTGTTCAAGATTTACCTCATTTGAAGAAACTCATTATAGTTGGACAATTGCCTTTCCCAAAATCGAAACCCATTTATGAGTACTGCCATTTTTTTGTGTTCTTCTGTTCAACCGCATAAGTTAGAAGCACAGGTCAGAAGCAATAGAACAAAAGAATTCTGAGCCTGGCCAAGAAAATTTACAAAAGGTGGATGCTGTGCACAGTAACATGACCATTTATTTTTTCTCCCAACTCAGAAGCACCTCAGAAAGGACATTAAGAGTGATGATAAAGAAATATAAGAAAATTGGTTAAATAGGTTAAGTGAGGTTAGGGTTACCGGCTATTTTAAAATAATTTTTTCATATCTTTGACCTTTCTGAGGTATTTCTGAGTTGGTTTCATTCTGAATTGGCATGGAACCATCTTATATAGCGCTGTTTTCGCGAACAATCGCCTCAAGAGCTCTGTACAAAAGAGGCTATATTACAAATGGACGATTTGAGTTCTAGACCCTTGTTCAAAATTTAATAGCTGGTGCGACTAATAATGTCAAAATATGGACCGCTTTTACTTTTCTGCGTTTGACAGCCGTCCAAAATTAACCAGATTTTTTAACCAAAGTTTTTGGACCGACCGATTTTATAAAATGTTTTTTATAAATCCTACTACTCAATGATTATTGAGTACCTAGTAGGATTATAATCAATAAAAGATAGGTGAATTCATTGGTTATATAGAACTATAATCAGTTTGTATGTTATGTTAAAATTCGGAGACATGATTTTATTAATGTGGCCGGAAAATAATCAAAATTATATCCAAAAAATCACGAGAAATCGGAGGAAAAATTTTCAAACCGCGCTGTCGCTGGACTGGTTTTACAGAGACTTTTCTTTACTTAAAGAAATAAAGCAATGTGTTATTTGACTAAAGTAAGTATTGATTTTACGAGTAAATTTACTTTTACTATGTAGAAGGCTAGATCACAACTCGTCTTGTAGTTACCAAGGCATGGATTATTGTAATTCTAGCCCTTTCATAAATTAAATGAAATATCTATATTAAAAACTTATTCGTTTTACTAGCCTCACACTTTCGTGCATTACAATTGACAAGAGAATAATGTTTTTTCATGTCATATTAGGGTTAGTTATTTTTTATATTTATGTATTTCAAGATTACCGGTATGGTTGTGAAGGCGCATAACGCTTTCTTTTGGAAAGCGGGACATTTTGGCGCCCCGAAGCTGGGTTCGGGGTCACCGGGACACGCAGCCTGGAAACGGGACTGTACGGTGAAAACGGGACGTCTGGACAGATTGTGCATAGCCTCATTAAAAGGAATTAATTTAAAACTTAAATCTGTAAAAATGAAGTTCATGCAAATGCAACATAATGTATTTTTATTGTATAATTCACAGGCAGTGAAATTTTCGTTGTATAAAATCCCTTACGTAAAGGTAAAAATGTTGAAATGTACGAAGAGTTATTGTCATTGTTTAGAATTTAAACTTCGATTTATTGGAGATTTTTTTAGGGTAAATAACAGGCATTCGTTAAAGTTTAACATCATTTCATATATATAAGTGAAACCGTTTCTTACATACAAGTGAAACCATTTCCTATATACTAGTGAAACCATTTCTCGTGCAAGTGAAACCATCTGAAACAACAGTTTCTTCAAAACAATTTGAAAATATCAAAAGCATGACAAGTATACGCCTTTAGATGACAATATTTTTTTTGGCTTTTTTCTCTGAAGCACTTAAAAGGGGTTCAATAACAACCTGTCGTACTTGCGTACTTTGGTTTTCTTTATTTGCTTTTGTGAATTTCATGATTCGTTCGAACCATCTTTAGGTCTACAATTTGTTTTAATAAAAAAGATGTTAATACTATCGGGGGCACTACCGGATACCCGATCCTGCGGAATGGGATGTCAATAATACAAAAAAATGCATTCCATTTTGCACAAATTCGCAAAAATAATTTATAAAATCATCTACCTACCTACATTAACCCCTTTGGACTCCTTGAACCCCTTGGATATTTTGTCAGATGGTCTGATTATTTCCGCTTTGCAATAAAATACATATGAACTTAGTATATGAAAACTAAAAACTGTTTTTAAAACGTGATTAATGACGTTTTTAAATATTTCTTTTAATAAACAAATTTTGATTGCAAACATAAAAAAGGTTTAAAATTTTTTTAACTTTCATTTTTTAACTAAAATTAGGTACTGAAAACTAAAAACTGAAAATACACATGATATATTTATTAATGTTTTATAAACATTATCGTCATTTCACTTTTTTGTCTTTTCATATAAAATAATTATTAAAATTTTCGAAGATTCATTAATTTTTCAAATTGCAGTTGGGAACCTTGGTTTCGTAAAGGTGTACAATTTAATTATTTTCTTGTTATCCTTTAGATTTGAATATAAAACGTGGTATTTTTTACTTTCTTCTCACCACGTTAGTAAGGGAGGAACAACAATTTCTACGAGACCTATGTCAGTTGTTCCAAAACCGAATAAATTAGCGTGAGGACTCAAAACTGGTGCAAACATGAGAACAGCGATATTTGTTATGTTCGCAGAATGTTAACGACCATAAGCAGGGCGATGAAACTTTGTCAGATTGACGCAGATATTATCAGAAACTGACGCAGATATCAGAAACTGACGCAGATATCAGAAACTGACGCAGATATCAGAAACTGACGCAGATATCAGAAACTGACGCAGATATCAGAAACTGACGCAGATATCAGAAACTGACGCAGATATCAGAAACTGACGCAGACATCAGAAACTGACGCAGACATCAGAAACTGACGCAGACATCAGAAACAGACGCAGATATCAGAAACTGACGCAGATTTCAGAAACTGACGCAGACATCAGAAACTGACGCAGACATCAGAAACTGACGCAGATATCAGAAACTGACGCAGCTATCAGAAACTAACGCCATGATTGATTATTATTGATTCTTAATTGTGAATTCTACCACCGCGTGTCGCTGCGATTTACTGAGAAGTCATGCTACCCACTCATGTTTATCTATATTCAAAATTATTATAAATTATTTTTCGATGCCTGTCTCACTGGGGTATTACCTTATCACTTGTAACATAATGTGTAAATAAAATAATAATAACATAAGTACGTGTATAGAAAGGACAGGGCCGGACCTAGCGGGACGCAATTAGAGCTGTCCACTCCGGATGCAGAATTAATAAGGCGTTGATAACATCTAACACATCGCTCCTGAGATTAATTTTCATAAAACGCTGTAACATATATACAACTCATGGGGTGAGGTTTTGTCCGGGTCTTGGCGGCAGATGCATTTGCCCACCTACTGCATGGCGGGCCGGATCGAGAGAGACTAATAGGGTCTCCAACCGGACTCTCCTGACCCATCGCTTTGCACTGCGGTTGGAGAGATGGATCCTTACAGCTGACCCCCGGATTCCTACCCACCTTTCGTACCGTTTTCCTTCCCTGTACTTCCATTCCATAAAATAACCTCCACACAGCATCCCTTAAGATGACTTATGTGTGGAGCTAATGTAAACAGACAGTACAATTCAAATGTGGTCGAAGCGAAACTTTCAGAAAACTAAAGAAGAAAGTGGGAGGCTACGAATCACCGCACAAAGAGGAGACTGATAGGCTACAAAGCACCGCACAAAAAGGAGACCGATCTCATTTTCTCGCAGGCTAAATCCTATAGATGTATGAGTTTGTCTCTTTTTAGTGTCGCTATTTTTCGTTTCATCGAGTTTCAAATCACTACGGTACTGAAGAAGTCTTCATTTCTTTAAATCAGATTGTGCAATTCACACGCGGTAGAAGAGCGGTGATATCTTCAGAAAACTTAAGTAGACAAGAATGGGGAAGCTACGAAGCACCGCACAAAGTGGAGACCGATTACACTATCTTATTCTCTCGCAGGCTTAATCCTATAGAATCTATATATACAAACATACATACGATGTCGATGCAAGTCTCTTTTTAGAGTCGCCATTTTTCGTTTCATCGAGCATCAAATCACAACGGTGCTTAAAAATGTTTTCACTTAAAAATAAAATTAAAGATAAGTAAAAATCAAAAACATTATTACTAGCTGACCCAGTCAGGCGCTTCTAACGAAACACAACGCCATCTACTGGATGGTTACCGAACCTTTTAATTCACACTGCCATCTGTTAATTTGCATACAAATCAAATCCACACCGCCCGCTTGCCATCCCACTCGTCCACCACATACAGACATTTTCCTTTAATTATATATTTTAACCAATTTACACACAACCTTGACAAATAATATACTTACACCTTCATCATGAATCACTCTATCTATTGGTGAAAATCGCATGAAAATCCGTTCAGTCCTTTTAAAGTTTATTGCGAACAGACAAACAGACGCGGCGCAGGACTTAAATTTATAAAATGTAGAGATTACAGTGAGGACGTCTACTGGTTTTATGAAGGGACGCCAAAATGAGAGTTTGTCCAGGCGAAGTTTGTCTCTGTGCCGGCCCTGACTAAAGATAAAGGTGTCGTCGAATAAAAAAGATTACATACTTATTTGCAAGTGCATAAAAAATGGAATTAAAATAGATTTTAAATCGAGTTATTGAGTTCATAAATACAATCCATTGCATCAGTTAGTTTAAAAAGGACTTACCGGAAGACGTTGAAGATTCTTGATTGATACGGAGCAAAGTCAAAATCACTTTAGTTTATTGTTATTTTAAAAACTTTAATTTTATCACAACTGAACACTGGGAATACAAACAGGCAGGTCACTAATTGTGAGGTTTGGTTGAAATTGTTTTGCACACAACAAGAACTCACAGCTTGACACAAGTAACTAATTTATCCACTTAATATGAAGAAGATATTAAATTTTACACTAAGCGTAAGGAAATATTAGAAAAACACAAGGTGTGAGGTGTTTTAACAAGGATGAACTTGATAATAAGAAATGTGTTCAGGTATTTGCAGTATCAGTAGTCTGTTACTAACTTATCAATAGCTATCAATGGCACCTGCTTAATCTTATCTGTCTCAATAGATAAACACCAAGGACCGAGCAGTTCGATCACTTTAATATTTCATAATTTGATTTTACATTTTCACGGCCAAAAGTATTATCGTGATTTTTGTATTTTTGGGGTTTTATGCCGTGTCGCGCTACCACCTTCTTTAGCCAACGTTTCGGACAGCGTTAGAGGACAAACGTGTAATAAAGTCCTTTTTTTCGTTCTCTAGATTTTTATTTTAAATGAAATGGGAATTATTTAAATATACTGAATTTAAATACATATATGAAAAATGAATGTATGTTTGCTTGCTTGTTTGTTTGTTCCTTATGTGTTGCTAAACCATTCATTCGATTGCGATGAAACTTTGGGAATTTGATATGCACGTGCCCGCGATGGTTTCTATATATAAAAATGAGCCCTGGCGTTATGAAATTATGTGTTGCTAAACCATTCATCCGATTGCGATGAAACTTTTGGGATTTGATGTGCGTATGCCAGCGATAGTTTATATATTTCTCATGGATTGATTGAATTGATTATTATTGTTTTACCTCACTACATCATACAAATACTAACTTATAACTTCTTTAACAGACGGTAATCTTGATTGAGACAAAGTAAGTGTACTGTCCAAAACATAAAAAAGAGAAAATAGGTTGAAAGAAATATCAGTAGAAAGAAATATGAAATAAATTCAAACAAAACAAAAAGAGAAGAGAAGAGAAAATGTTATAGGAAAAGACACGCATAAGAAATATTATAGTGTTATTATTTTTTCTTATAAATTGGGGGAAGTTCCTACAAATTCCGGCAACTTTTACCTCGTGTGGGTGTTTAATATGGGAGGCGGGTATGGGTACCGCGGGAACCATTTATTTAACCATTATTCTTCCCAGAACTTCCTTTCCAAAAGAGACCCTCCACACAGCGTCCCTATTCCTCATCTAAGATGACATAGGCCCTGAAGGTAAAGGTTTTCATCAGGGCCTCCTGTACGGAGCTAATGAAAAAAAGAGGTGTTAAGACAGAGAGAAACTAAAAGAAAAAATTTATAAAGTTACAAGAGTTAGCAAAGTTAGAAATTAGAAAAAGGTGAGAATAAGAAAACATAAAAAGGCACACTGAAAAGGTCCAAAATATTTCATAAGAAATTGGTCACAAAAAAATAAATGTTTAAATAACAACTTCTGCAATTGCCATTCTCTAGAAAGAACAGAACAACTAAAGTATCTAGGAATCGTAATTGACCATACTAAACATAAGGGAACGTACCCAAACTACGTGACCAACTTTTTGCAATTTTTAACCCCCCCCCCCCCCCCCCCCCCGGTGACCAAAATCCTAAGGAACCCGCCGCTCATTTGTATGGAGCGTGACCTTTTGAAGACCCCCCCCCCCCTAAAAGTGTCACGTAGTATGGGTACGTTCCCTAAGGAACATTTATAAAATAAAACAAATGAAAACAATATAATTTGCACTTTGTCAATCAATAATAGATTACACAGGTCTACAAAAAAATAAAAATTGAGAGCTGTTTTGGTTTTAATGCGTAATTCTTATGTTTTTGGGTGTGCTGAATCCGAAAATGTCTTTCATTTTGTCACAGAACGTCACGTTTTCTGACAATGTAGGTATCTATGTTAAACAAGTTATCATCTTAAAATAAAAGATAAAAAACTAAAAAAAAAAAAAATATTTATAATTGCTTAACAAAACTTTTTTTTATCTAAAATACATTGATTAGTAAGCACTCAACACATTTCTTTTTCCCAGTGAGACTCCTTTTGATACATTTTCGCTTATAGGAAGCATCTGGAAGGCTTCTCTGAAGCGTCCAACAGTAGTCTGCAATCATTGAGATGCTCCATCTTCCCTGGTATCTTTTTTCCATCTCCTTAATATCTTGGTGAAATCGTTCATTTTGCTCTTCACTCACATATCCTAAATTATCTGGAAAGTAGTCGAGGTGGGAATGAATAAAATGTTCTTTTAAACTCATTAGGCAACCTAAAGCTTGAAATGCTTTTAACGATTTGTTTGTAGTTAGGGTCTTTGTTATTGCCTAAAAATTCAGGTTAAACCTCCCCGATCCATAGTTCCCCTCCCCCCTCCCTCGAACCCCCTACTCGAGTTCCCCTCCCCCTCCCGCATTCCATACATTCAGTCCCAGTACATTCAGTCTTCTCAGCTCGCTTGCGACCTATAGCAATTTTTTTACACAAATTTCATAATGCCAGAGCTTACCAGTTGTTTTATACAAACCTTGTCTTGACAATAACGAACACAAAAAAAAGAATTATCCAATTTGGTGCAGTCGTTCAAAAGTTATGCGCGTACAAACATTTTTGCGATTCATTTTTATTTAATTAATTGATATTTCATAATTTCATGATGCCAGAGCTCACTATTGTATACAGAAATCATCGCGGGCATGCACACATCAAATCCCCAAAGTTTCATCGCAATCGGATGAACGGTTTAGCAATGATATGTTTATTGCCAGAGCTCACTATTGTATATATTATCTATATCTGTATATATTTGTATACCGTTTTGCAAAATAACCTGACGTCCTGGAATTTTTTCGGTATTTTTCTAATTTTCAGAACACCTAAATACATAGAAATCAGTTGAAAACATCCAGACAGCATTTTTGTTGTAGACCTGTATTATGAAATAATTGTCTGGGGAGGAGCAACAAACCCAGCTATCGATCACTTAGAAATCGCACAGAAAACGATCTTAAAAGTAATACTTAAAAAACATAGACTACCTGATACAGACCAATATTCAACAGTTGTGACGTACTAGATATACGCCAATTATACGTTAAAACTCTACTAAACTACATTTTCGACCAAAAAAATAAATTTCAACAATCTCAAAATATCATTAACAGACCAGTTAGACAATCGTGCAAAAATAACATTGAACCTCCCATAATGAATACAAACTTTGGACAAAGGCACTATAAATATCATGCTATAAAAGCATTCAACAGTCTTACCCTTGAAAATAAAATAGAAGAAAACAAAAATAAATTCATACTCAAAATTAAAAAGTTGATTAAAGAACAAAAAAGACAATATTCTCAAAAAATCTCATAACATAATAAGAATAAAAGCCATGCACGTAACACACAATATAAAACACATCATGAAATAATTCATTTTACCTGTAATTTTACCTTACTTATAAATTTTTATTTTTAGTTTAATTTTAGCTGGCGTAGTCCAGCGGTAAGGCTCTTGACTAGCACTCCGAAGGTCGCGAGATCGAATCCCGGCGCGGCAAATAAATTTTATTTGATTAATTTGTGTATTTCACAATTTATTCATTTAAAATAATATGTAGTATATTTGCGGTACGTTCCAGAGTGGAAGATACTCTCAGTATCGCCCTGGTGTAAGACCACAATTCAGAATTGAAACGTTATAGCCAGGTAATATCCCCACCTTCCTCTTCCCTATCTCCTTCCCCTCCCCACTTTTTTTATTTTTTTACAGTGAATACCGCACAAGAATCTCAACTGCTCCCGTCTGGAGCCAGTGAGACTATGGCATCCCCAATTGGGGTATGTTGTGAGGCTGAAGGTAGTGGGGAGGGGAAGTGGGGAAGAGGAAGGTTGGGAAGTACCTGGCTATTCAGATCTGGTCACTAAACACGGCTAAAGCCATTTTCAAGCAACGTTTCAATTCTGAATGGTGGTCTTACACCAGGGCGGTCTGGTGGTCTGGTGGCAATGGTGGTCTTACTACCTTCAGCCTCACAACATACCCCAATTGGGGATTTTATAGTCCCACTGGCTCCAGACGGGAGCAGTTGGGACTCTTGTGCGGTATTCATTAAAAAAAGTTTACTTTTTTTATGCACCATTATTTTAATATTATTTTTAATGTATTACGTAAAAATGTTTGTTTTGTAAAATGGAGGTCTCAGCACAGGTGAGCTACCACCCAGTGAGGCCGACATTGCTGAATTGTATTTGAAATGTAAGATATTATATCAAATAAAAAATATTAAAAATAATAATAATATACAGTCGCATCTGCCGCCAAGGACAGAATACACCTCACACGATGAACCCGGGCACCTCTGCTAGGTCATCAAACGTAGCGAACAATTCGGGGTGTTCTGCGGCAAAAGTGTTGGTTATCTAATAAGCGGTTACCGGGGTGGCAGTACCCATACCCGTTTCCCAAATTGAAGTAATAATATATCCTTCATAAAACTGAACGTAAACCACGGACACTTCTCTATATCATACTAGCGTCACAGGGCTGGGCGAAATACATGCTTTGCTGTAAAAAATTGCTATAGGTCGCAAGCGAGCTGAGAAGACTGAATGTACTGGGACTGAATGTATGGAATCCGGGAGAGGGGAGGGGAACTCGAGTAGGGGGTTCGAGGGAGGGGGGAGGGGAACTATGGATCGGGGAGGTTTAACCTGAATTTTTAGGCAATAACAAAGACCCTAACTACAAACAAATCGTTAAAAGCATTTCAAGCTTGTTACATAACGACGGGCTCGAACCGCCTGGTTACGAACAGGTACAAATTAATAATATATAACGCCACAATGTTCAAGACAAAAAATGGTTCCATTTAAATACTTACAAAAACCAAGTTATAATACTTACTTTATATCCCAAGCTAGCTCGTCAGGGGAAATTGTGTTCTCAGTTCGTTCAGATTTTAATTCAAAACGACTGTCGCTTTATTGTTGGAATAATTATATATATAGGGTTTTAATAAATGAAAAGATCTCTGGTCGCTTTTAAATAATTGGTGAATTTATTAATGACTCGACGCTTCTAGGAAAAGCTTTTAATCTCTTTGTGAACTCAAGGTTAATGATTCTAACATATAATAAAAGGGATGAATGATAACACATAATTATATAAGTTTTACGTACGTTACACTGTCACGGGCAGCATCTGGGCAGAGGACCTGATCCGGGAACACCACTGAGTTGATTTAAATATCCCAAATTTAACTATCTTTAACATTACGTGTCCCAAACAAATGTTGGAATCAAAAAGGCGGTCGCCAATATGCCAAGAACCGTCCCTCACCACAGTTAAAACCAGAAGAAAGCGCTTGGGCTCTCAACGCCGTCCAAGGGTTTTCGGGCTCCTCCCCCACCGAAAATCGGGCCAATCAAAACTTTTAGACAATGTTGTCAACTTTTGAAAACTAATAGCAAATATTTAGTACTTGACGACGGAAATACTCATATAGGGGTGGGAAGTTATAATTCAAGAAAGTACTTCATAACAAGCTTTAGGTTGCCTAATGAGTTTAAAAGAACATTTTCTTCATTCCCACCTCGACTACTTTCCAGATAATTTAGGATATGTGAGTGAAGAGCAAAATGAACGATTTCACCAAGATATTAAGGAGATGGAAAAAAGATACCAGTGAAGATGGAAGATGGAGCATCTCAATGATTGCAGACTACTGTTGGACGCTTCAGAGAAGCCTTCCAGATGCTTCCTATAAGCGAAAATGTATCAAAAGGAGTCTCACTGGGAAAAAGAAGTGTGTTGAGTGCTTACTAATCAATGTATTTTAGATAAAAAAATAAGTTTTGTTAAGCAATTATAAATATTTTTTTATTTTTTTTTATTTTTTATCTTTTATTTTAAGATGATAACTTGTTTAACATAGATACCTACATTGTCAGAAAACGTGACGTTCTGTGACAAAATGAAAGACATTTTCGGATTCAGCACACCCAAAAACATAAGAATTACGCATTAAAACCAAAACAGCTCTCAATTTTTATTTTTTTGTAGACCTGTGTAATCTATTATTGATTGACAAAGTGCAAATTATATTGTATTCATTTGTTTTATTTTATAAATGTTCCTTATGTTTAGGAAAATAGGTATTTTTTTATGAGTTTATTTGTGAATTATTTGATTTAATGTGTCCAACTAAGGTTATGGTCAATTACGATTCCTAGATACTTTAGTTGTTCTGTTATTTCTAGAGAATGGCAATTGCAGATGTTGTTATTTAAACATTTATTTTTTTGTGACCAATTTCTTATGAAATATTTTGGACCTTTTTCAGTGTGCCTTTTTATGTTTTCTTATTCTCACCTTTTTCTACTTTCTAACTTTGCTAACTCTTGTAACTTCATAACTTTTTTCTTTTAGTTCTCTCTGTCTAAACACCTCTTTTTTACATTAGCTCCGTACAGGAGGCTCTGATGAAAACCTTTTCCTTCAGGGCCTATGTCATCTTAGATGAGGAATAGGGACGCTGTGTGGAGGGTCTCTTTTGGAAAGGAAGGAAAGAATGTTCTGGGAAGAAAAATGGTTAAAATGGTAAAAATTAAACAACCACGCGAGGTAAAAATTTCCGGAATTTAAAGGAACTTCTAGCATTTACCCCCCAATTTATAATTGTATCAGAAAAATAATTACTCTTTAATATTTCCTATGCATATCTTTTCCTATTACATTTCATTTTCTCTTCTCTTTTTGTTTTGTTTGAATTTATTTCGTACTTCTTTTCTAGTGATATTTCTTTTAACCCATTTTCTCTTTTTTATGTGTTGGACAGTACACTTACTTTATCTCAAATAAGATTACCATCTATTAAAGAAGTTATAAGTTAGTATTTGTATGATGTAGCTAGGTAAAATAAGAATCAATCAATTCAATCAATGCGTGAGAAACAGTTAGGGAGCAGCTCACTCTGCTATTATTGTTTTATATATTCTTGTTAATTACTACCTGCATCTGTGTTTTCTGCACAATGAAAAAATAATAAAGAAGTAAAAAAAAAAAACTAGAACTTCTACTGCGTGCGATGTTCTACAAAAATGGGAAAAGGCATTCAATTTATATAATGAACTAGCGACATGCGTTGCAATGCAACTTAAGAGGAATATAAACGCTAGAAATATTTCGAATCTCAAAATACAAATTACAAAATACATTTGGTTTTGGTAGATTGCAATAAATTGTCGTAAGTGCCCATATAGTGCGTTTCCGTAGAAGCAAAGCTGAGCAGAGTGAAACAGAGACGTGCTAAAATTGACCAATCATATATCAGACACATCTCGTCTCCGCTCCACTTGTAAAGTTTTGTAGTATAGGACTTAGGTATTAGATTATAATAATAACTATTATAATAACACTAGCTGGTTCCCGGCATGCGTTGCAATGCCATATTCAAAGAAATAAATTGTTTCTCCCTGCATGTCCTTTTCCGTGCGTCCCCGTTCCCCTCCCGCATCCCCTACCCATATTGCATTCCCCTTCCACCTTCCCTTCCTAACCTCTCCCCTCTCCCGCTCCCCCATCCCGCCAACCCTCCCGCGTTCCATAGATTTAGTCCCAGTACATTCAGTTTTCAAACAACTCGCGTGCCGGCTATTTATTTTTTTTAATTCAAATTTTAATTTTTCACATATTACAAATATTCATTTTTGTATATTATAAGAACAATCAATCAAATCTGGTACCTAACATAGCCTATTTAAAATATCTATAATTTAAAAAATCCATAGACAATTCTTTTGTTACAAAAAACTAGACTGCCTGCTGAATTCAATTTCATCAAACGCGCGAACTGTCAAACGTGCGAAGATAAAATAATCGTTAAGTTTTCTGAAATTATCCAATTTTCTGCGTAATTTTCTTAATTTTTCTTTCCGCAAGAACCTTTTACAAAGTATTAGAAAACTTTAAAAAAAATGAATGAAATAGGTAAAGTCATTCTGAAGTTATGGCGTGACCAAGGGAAACAAGGATTGATTTTTATATATACATATATAAATGGACGACATTTGTATAGCGCAGTTTTGTTGTCATTTCACTTCAAGTGCGCTCCACAGTAATTAACTTAAAAATAATCTAGTATTCAGTCAAATTATTCCTATAGTGCTTGATCTAATACTATGAATTAGCAGCAGGTAATTGAAATACCAATTACCAAATACATTTTTAGGAAGTAATTGAAATACAAAAACAACATACGTATTTCAATTACAAGTATTTCAAATACTGCCCAGCACAAACTAGCGAGTACCCAGCATGCGTTACAATCCCATTCAAACAAAGATTTGGGAGGCGGGAATGGGTACCGCCGCCCCGGGAACCTTTATTGGATAACCAACATCTCTGCCATAGGTTACTCCAAGCGGTTTGCTACGTTTGGTGACTTAGCAGGGATGCCCGGGTTCATGGGGTGAGGTTTGTCTAGGTCTTGGAGGCGGATGACCAGGACACACTTAACCCCAGATTCCTACCCACCCCTTAAACCCTTTTCCTTCCCAGAACTCTCCTCTCCTTCCTTTCCTTAAAAACCCTCCACACAGCATCCCCAAAGATGACATAGGCCCTGAGGGAAATTATTGTCTTCAAGGCCTCCCGTGTGGAGCTCATGTAAAAAAAAAAGAAATTGCTTTTGTTGTGAAAAGTGAAAAATTCTTTAGCACCGTTGTGATTTTAAACTTGATAAAGAGTTCATTCGAAAATCGATCAATCAAATTTGGTACCAAACATAGGTACCTATTTAGAATATCTATAATTTTTTATTCCATTCAAAGTATTAGGTGGGTACTTCAAATAAATTCCTTGAACAATCATTGTTTCGCAAAATGTCATTCTCAAATTGTGACATTTTTGGCAGTTTCGCAAGAGTTTTCGTAATGATTAAAAAACTTTTAAGATGTATTGTCATGAGGTTATAATAATGCAGAAAGTTTCGCGGGGTGGAAAGAAGGTATTTTGTAAAGTAAGTTTCAAACAACTCCAATGCTTATTATACTCGTACAAGTAGCAATACATAGACAACTCGTAAACTCATATCTCTATCTTCTCTACATATTATAAAGTAAAGTCCCCCGCGCCGTTTTTCTGTCTGTCTGTCTGTCTGTCTGTTCGCGATAAACTCGAAAACTACTGAACGGATTTTCATGCGGTTTTCACCAATATATAGAGTGTTTCGTGAGGAAGGTTTAGGTATGTAATTTTTCAAGGATTTGTGTAAATTGGTTGAAACAATAATTGTTAGAAGTGTCGGAAAAAAGTCCAGCCGCCTGGTAGCTTACATCAAAAACGCTATATTTCTCTTTTATAGATCTACAAAAAAGTCCGCGATGGCATACATCAATCTTTTACGGACAGCTTACTATACCCATTCTATCTTCTAAAAAAGAAGTGACGTACTATGGGATAATTGGAAAGTTATTTAGACGGATACAGTATTAATCCTTATTTACTTAAATACGTTAGTTACCCCAAGCATTTCATTCACATTATTATAATTTTTCACACCATCTCTATGTATTTTAAATTAAAGTCCTCCGCGCCATCTGTCGGCGGTGGTTACAAAGGTTGTATTTTACAAAATGTTTTATTAGCCACAGCAACGCGTGGCCGGGTCAGCTAGTAAATATTTATTATTGAGCATATTTCGATTTTTATAAACATTAAGAGGGAATGCGGGCGGCGTTTTTTCCGTTCAAACGTATTCCCCGTTTATTTCTCTGGGTTTTAACACGAGAGAAAGTTTTTTTTTTTTCATAATATAGATATTGATCATTAGCTTGTTGGTACGTTTTGCTTTTTTGATAATTTACTTCCTATAGAAGTTAGGACCCTCCAAAAATTAATAAAATTCACGTTCAGTATATGAACTAGACAATGTATTTTTAAAAAAAAGCAAAACGTATCGACAATATCGACATAGAATATTTTCTTCTAATACAGTTAGTGAAAAAATAAAATTAAAATCGGTCCAGGTTTGGGGAAGAAAAATGAGGAATGTAAAACATCGATTTTGAAGATTTTGTTTAAATATTTTCGGCCCGATGTGCAGTTGTCCCTTTCGCTCAGTTCCCCTGGGGGGAGCCGGGGGAAGAGGGTTTTTACAATTACATATATATAGCGAAGTGATGTGATCGAATTGAATCGATACCTAGTGTTGTCTTTTCCCGAGTTATCGATATTTTTTTTTCGTTTTTTTCTGTTTAACGACGTATCTCGAGTATACCAATACTTAAGAGGGCATTACCAGAGAAAAGCAGAAATATGTCATTTTCAAATCAGATTTTAGACGTATTGACTCTTTTCCACAAAAAAATATAAATGGATTTCGAAAGATTGTTCTTTTATCTAGTAATTTTAAGAAAATTTATTTAATTTTAAAATAAGGTTATTCTATAGAATACCGACCTATAGGTCGTTGGAAGATTTGTTAAATTTTCAAAAAAGATTTTATATTATACCACACGCATTTCAAATAATATAATCATGCAGTAAAATAAATCAATATATTATCTAGCAAACGCATGTTTTCAAATTTTAATTTTAGTTTCAATAAAATCATTAAAAAATATGTACGTACATGTGTTTCTTGACGAAAATTGGTCCATTTGTGTATTTATTTGCGCACTTACAAACTAATATATTTCAGATGTTTTTTAACATTCTTATTAAATTTAGACATTATTGAAAAATAATAAATACTTATAATCAAAAAATAATTACAAAAAGTACATTATTTTAATAGTTTTATCATCACGCCTTTCAGCACTTTTGGATGAAGGTATAATTAAAGATAATTTGGATTGAAATTAACTCGATATTGAGTCATAATTTAAAAAAAGCTGGTACGGAGAATAATTAACCTTTCTCATTGAAACCGCCCTGCACGATCGTAAGAATAACTTTCGACGAAATGTGGATTTTCGTCCGCTGGCTGGTTAAAGACTCTTAACGAGTTTTCTTACTAAAATTGTTCCAACTTTAATGTGTTTACGTCAAGAACTATAATAAATTTTTAATTTGAGAGGCAGTTATGGGTACCGTCGCCCCGGTAACCATTTATTGGATAACCAATACCCCTGCCATATGTCACCCCAAGTTTGGTGACGAAGCAGGGGTGCCCGGGTTCACGGGTGAGATTTGTCTGTGTCTTGTGGCGGATGATTTTGTCCACCTACTGCGTGGCCGAATCAGTCCTGGATTTGTCAATAGGCCTTATAGGCCGTGGCCTAGGGGCGGCAGAGTTCAGGGGGCGGCACTCGCTCACTTAGCCGTTAAGTTTGTGAACGATTATAAAAAATAAAAAAAGTAACACTGGGTAGATAGAGATTTTTGTTTATGAACCTTTAGACGCCCAGTGGTCCCGTACGGGACCGCGGATTTGTGTACTTCAATGCCCAATACGTGACCGTTGATTGTGCTGCGAATATTTCACAAAAATGCTTTGGCAGTGGGCTACCTTTAATGCACGCGGCGCACGAGCGTTTCAGGGGGGAAATAGTTGTAGGACGGCGTATTTTTAGTGATGTTCACGATTATTTTTACACAATGAATATAAATATTTTATTTATCCCTTGAGGTCATTTTACACATACATTCAAGAGTATATTTTAAATTTTTCAAATATTTTCCTCAGAAAATAACGGAGATATCAGCTGCCGCGCATTGTAAGTCGCCATCCGGCTGGACAATTTGTGTAAATCCTGTAGATCACAATTTTCATCCGAAATTAATTTCTCAAAAAATTTACTTCTTTTAAAGTATTTCTTCTATTTGAACCTCACTCCTTACAATTTTTTTTTTCAGTAATGTGAAAATTTAGAATGATTTTTTTAACATTATTGTTCACGTTTTTGTGCCATAAAAAAGGTTAAAATGTATATACCGTTTAGGATTTATATAAAGAAACTATTTGCTGAGTTTGATAACGATTGATCAAAAACTGTAGGAGCTAGAGGTTACATAAATTCGAAAAAAAGTAGTTTCGAGAAAAATGCGTTTGAAAATAAGAGCGGCAGTAAAATAGTTGTATTTCGACCGAGGGACACTCACTCAAAAGTATTTAACTTTTAAATTATTTGGAATTTTGGTTTGAAATATTTAAAATATATTTTTTTATTTAATTAAATAAAGACAATATTAGCGAAACTCAATCGAAATCTGGAGACAGAAAAATCAGAAAAGATATTGGCTCCGCTGGGACTCGAACCCAGAACCCTTTTCTTACATGGAAACAGCTCTACCGATTAAGCTACGGAACCCATATTAATTCGGTCACTTTTAACTGTATCATACTTCGACTAAGAACTACCAACATTGTCTTCACTTACTTAACGCACATATTATTGGCTGCTATCTTTATATATGATTACAAGATTCAACTCGAACTAAATGCAATCTAGATAGTGTCTGGTTAAATTTTTATCCATTTTATTTGTTATACGCGACATCTATTGACTTTTTCTGCAAGTCTAGGATGAATATTTATTATTAATTTTTTAAACTTTATGAGTAAAATCTCAAATTATAATATTTAATTTGATTTTTCTGTCTCCAGATTTTCGATTGAGTTTCGCTAATATTGTCTTCATTTAATTAAATATTATAATTTGAGATTTTACTCATAAAGTTTAAAAAATTAATAATAAAATATATTTTTTAATAGTTCTATCATCGATTTATGAAATTTTTTTTTGAAGCCTCTACACCTATTTCCCCCCTTAAAGGGACCTTTAGACGCCCTGTGAACCCATACGGAACCGCGGATTGTGTCGATTGGGCTGCCTCTATTAGGTTACTAATCGTATTTTGGAAAGACTAAATAAAGTGAGTGCTCAGATTCAGAGCTCATCTATCGATGTACTGACGGTATCTGATTTTTATGTATCTCTTCTCTAGTTTATAATAGAGCACGAAAACTGATTATTTCGAAGAAAGTGCAATTGAAATGAGCGCACTTTAGCAATATCAGGGAGAAAAAACTTTACAGGCGAAACATCAAATGAGGATATTGAAACAACCTCCTGGCTGAGAGCTGAATTAGAGAGAATGCTTAATGGGTATATAAACTTCAAAGAAAAAAAATCATTTAAAAAAAAATGGGTGAACTTCCATATACGAATAATTATTTTTAAAATTGTGTCACCTAAAAAAAGCCTACAAGTGAGTGATTGTGATAGGTGGCAACTTCTAAGAAGGAGGGAGGGGCGGCGCAAATGAAGTGGCCTATACTAATGAAAAGTGTAAATACGGCGCTGGGCCGAATCGGGAGAGACTGAATGAGGAAGACCTTTTCGTCACTCCTGAAAACATTGACCCCCAGATTCCTACATAACCCTCGTACCCTTTTTCTTTCCAAAACTTTGATTGTCTCCATATGTAATATAATCTCCATTCTTCCTTTTCGTGAAAATACCCCCCACCCAGCACCTCCAACTATGTAAAAGATCCTGAGCCATTTTTTTTCACAGAGCCTTATGTTCTTAAATATTCTTATACTTCTCTGCCATGTAATAAGTGTGACGAACATTTTGGTTTTGTGAACTGGTGCTTTTATTTTTCTATTACCTATGAGATTGGACCCATTTGCTGCATTTGAAGCCGGAGTCGCCATAACCAATTTATTTGTGGAATTTCAATCCATGTATTTCTGTGCTTCTAGAGAACCCTTCTGCTATGTATAATGTGTTCTTACACATCATTAGCAGTTTTACGCCAGCTTTTTAAGCATTTGTGCTCAGAAACATTTAAGTGTAGTTTTGTAACTCTATATCTATAAGAGAATATTTCTTATAGGTCGCACAACTACTGAACGTTCCAGTAACGATAAATTGAGTATTGTGAATCCACACGAACTCGCTGCAATAATTCGGCTGACGATATGACAGTCCTGTCGGCGAACAGAAGGTGACGGGGCGGGGGGCAGGGGACGGGGGACGGGGCTCTCTGGTTTAGCCACACATACTCACAAACACGCATATGTGTGTATACATCAATATACATATATCACGCCTATTATAGAATTATTATATATTATAAAATTATGTCCCGTCTTTCCGGTTTTTAAAAAATGGTTAGATTTTTCGGTTTGAAATTTTCAAAAAATCGCCAGGGTTTCAAAAATACGATTAAAAAAAATACAGCATGTCTTATTTGCTTAAACTGGAAAAAAAATATGATGCAAGCGGCCTATTTGGTGGATATGATTGGTGAAACTTAGTTTTTCATCCAAAATAATTCAAAGATCTCTCATTTCCGTGACTCTTTCTAAAACTGTGTTATTTTTATTTCTGAAGAAAGTAAAGGTTTTGCACTTTTCTACATTTAAGAATAAATAACTAATATTTGACTATAGTAATAAATATTTAAAATAAAAGTAACATTATTTGACTATTTTCAATCAATCCAGGGGGGGGCGAGTGCCCCCCCTTGCCCCCCCCTGCGGGCGCCCATGCCTATATAACGATACCCATACATCGATAGCTCGCTCGCCGACAAACTCGAGAGCTCGAGACAGCAATAATAGTATAAACGACATTTGTCAACCGCCGCGTTCGCTCTTAAAGATAGATATAGATTTAATGAGCTTAATTTTAAAAATTTTAAAAGTTAAGTAACTCCCAACACAAAAAGAGCTGATAATAAAATAGTTGTACTTCGAGACGCCTGAAAAGATTTTCGTTAAAAAAAAAAAAAAAGATTTTAGCTAAGAACCATCTCGATCACGTCAGCTTTCAAACAAAAATAACCGAATCATAATCGGTCCATTCGTTTAGGAGTTACGATGCCACAGACATACACATACACACAGACATACACACAATCACACTTACAAAACCCCTCTTTTTGCGTCGGTGGTTAAAAATGAGAAGGTACGTTAGATGCCTGCTGTTTTACTGGGGTTTGCGACCCATTGTAGAAAATTATAATTTTCGGAGAAAAATCTTGACAGGAATATGTTTTCAATTATTTTTAAGAAATTAAAATGTAATTATTTCTAATTTCAATTAAAATAGTACCTAACAAGTGTTTTCTCGATAGACGGTACACTTTATTACCCGTAAACATATTATTATTACGAAATTTGTCCTCATTTCGTAATATGTATGTAAGTACAGCAAGGTTCGATCTGCCGATAAGAAATACTTTAATCCTTAGATAAATATAAGCCCAAGGATTCGGTCACCGCTGCACAGACCACTAGGTACTAGGCACCTATTGCATCACTCCTTCTATGAAAAATAACAATTTCCTAGACGAGCTCTTTCGCGAGTACTTTGACCCAGTTAGTTGAAGACATCTTGAAGAGCGATTGATTGATAAGTTGTTAGTATAACAAGTAGGCACCTCCACAGTATTGTCAATATTGTTTCAGTGTAGGTAGGTACCTACTTATATATATCACATCTCACCTGTAGGTAAAGTAGATTAAAATTGAGGGCGCTCCAAAGTTTAAATACCACACAAATAATTTGGTCGATAGAAAAAAATATTATACTTTAGTTCCACACAGGAGGCCCTTAGGATAATAATTCCCCTCAGGGCCTATGTCATATTTGGGGATGGTGTGTTGAGGGTGTTTTAAGGAAAGTTCAAGTATAATATTTCTCACATTAATATAAAAAGGTGTTTGGAAATTAGTGACAATTCCTGAAACGAGAAGATTCATCATATTCTAAGGATAGGTATTTAATATTCGTACCTATATGCACACGTTGATATTTTTTATAATTAGGTGTAGGTACACATCAAAGAAGTCACTTGCTTAGGTGTATACATATATGAGTTATGAGTATATCAGATGTTTATGCATTGTCAAGCAATTCATCCGATTGCTATGAAACTTTGGGGATTGGATGTGCGCATGCCCGCGATGGTTTCTATATACAGTAGTGAGTTCTTAGCTCCGTTCCTAGTTCATCTGTACATCTATAAATCAAATAGCTGACCCGGCCACGCGTTGCACAGCAAAATAATAACCATCCAGTAGATGGCTACTGGATGGTTATCCAACCTTTAAAACACCATCTTTGAATTTATCGCAGACAGACAGACACTACGGAGGACTTAAATTTATAAAACGTAGAGATGGTACCAAAGATTATAATAATGTGCATGAAATGCTTGAGGTAACTAACGTATTTAAGTTGATAAGGATTAATACTGCATCTGTCTAAATAACTTTCCAATTACCGCATTGTACGTGACCATTTTTTTATGGGTATAGTAAGCCATCCATATAAGATAGATATATGGCATGGGGATTTTTTGTAGATCTATAAAAGAGGAATATCCCACCATGCATTGTTTTGTTATATCTCGAAGCAGTGGCGGATTTGCCCTAAGGCCTAAGTAGGCCCGGGCCTAGGGCGGCCAGATATTAGGGACGGCCAATCATGACAAAAAAAGTCACTGATGATAACAAGAAATAAAAATAAAAAAGAATTACTAACTTGACGAAACTAAGCACATCTGAAGTGGAAGAAAAGGACAAAGCATTGCAAATGGTTTATTCTACTGACTTAGAAGACAATTTTTCAGAAGATTGTCTCCATTTATGTATCAAGCCAGTAATTTCACCTAACCAACATGGTTTCACTTCTGGAAAATCTACTTTGTCCAATCTTTTAATTTACCAAAACTTTATATCCGAATCCTTGTCTAAGAAGTTACAAGTTGATTCAGTCTATACTGATTTCAGCAAAGCATTCGACAGAGTTAACCATGACCTGCTGTTAAAAAAGCTACATAAATTAGGAATAACAGGGTATTTATACATGTGGTTTAACAGTTATTTAAGTAACAGGCAATTGGCCGTTAAAATTGATGGGTTTACTTCTTATAAATTTATTGCTACCAGCGGTGTTCCCCGAGGATCACATTTGGGACCAATTTTATTTTTGATATTTGTGAATGATGTTCTTTCTATTTTCAACGATGTCGAAGTTTTAATGTTTGCGGACGATATGAAAATATACAAAGCCATAAGAAATATCAATGACTGCCAAACATTGTCAAATAACTTGTTTAAACTTTTTGTTTGGTGCCAAGAGAACTATCTACAACTAAATATAAGTAAATGTCTAATTATGAGATTTCATAGAATAAAAAATCCAATAATTTACGAATACTCCATCAATGATGTAATGCTAACAGCTGTAACCGAGGTGAATGATTTGGGTGTAAACTTTGATCAAAAACTGAATTTTATAAACCATATTGAAATTACATCAAATAAAGCCTTGAAAATGTTGGGATTTGTAATAAGAATTTGCAGTCAATTTAAAAATATTCAAACCTATAAAAATTTGTATATGTCTTTGGTTAGGAGTCAAATTGAGTACAATTCTACAGTATGGGCACCTAGTTACGCTAGCCACTCGCTCACGATAGAAAGAATCCAAAATAAATTCTTAAGATTTATTAATTTTAGAATGGGTATTACAAGGGATTGTGTCAACTATGATTATCTACTATGCCAACTAAATTTATTAAAATTATCTGAACGTAGAATAGTTAATGACCTAACATGTTTATATAAAATCATAAATTCAATAATTGACAGCCATGAACTATTATACTTGATTTCTTTTCATATACCTCGCAAACCAACATCGAGGCAATATCTACCGTTCTATTGTGATAACTCCAACACAGAATCACAGTTGTACACCCCCGCTCGCCGTATACAAAATTTGGGTAATGACTATAAAGATATTGTTGACATATTCAATACACCATTCACCAAATATAAACAAGTCATTACCCAATTTATATTGAAAAGAAGAACATCAAATTTAATTTAATTAACCGAACAAACTACGTAGCTCAGCATTGACTTATGAGACCTTACCAATGTATTGTAATTTTCCTACTATTACATTTTTCCATCTTGCATGGTGGAGTATTTAGTTTCGATGTTATTTCGTCTTTTACTTTGTTTTTGCTTTAGATGTTGTTTTTGATTTTGTCTTCTATTTTGTTTTCGATTTTGTTTTTGATTTTGCTCTGATTCTGTAATGCTTAACTTAGATGGTCTTTGTAATAAATAAAAAAAATAATGTGTAAAAGCCCAGCCGGGCGGGAAATTCATAATAAATAAATTTTCGTGCTCACTGCAGTGTGAAAAATGAGGATCGAAACAGTGAAATGGTAAAGAACTGAAGGTCATCTCACCATTTATCCAAACGTGGATATTGCTTTTCGTTTGTGTGCGTGTACTCCCGCCAGTAACTGTTCTGCAGAACGATCGTTATCTTAGTTGCAACAAGTTAAAATTTGGATATGTTTTAAGATTTTCACGACCAGAAGTATTTTCGGTAGATGACACATCTACCGGATCTGCCAAATCTGCCGGATCTGCCCTGATAATGGATACTGCAACACTTTCCGAAACGTTGGCCCAAGAAAGAGGTAGCGCAATACGGCATAACACCCCAAAAACAAATAACGAAAAAAGTTAAAATTTATTTAAGCACAAAAATGACGGAGCAAAGGTTAAACGATCTTGCTTTGCATAGAAGCAGATTTTTAAGGAAATAGGGTTGCGAAGAGTTAATTAATGATTTTGCTGCACTTAAGTTGTGAAACACTTATTATATATTGTGTAACGGTTATTAATAAAAGTGTAACCTATAAGTATTATAAGTTATTATGTATTAAATATTATGGCTAGCTACAGTCTGAAAGTAGAACATGTAATTTGTCAAGTCAAAGAAATAAAAGAGTAAATTAATTATATTATAATATGATTTATTGACTTTAGATTAACATGACATTTGCGAAGAATTATTAAGGACTCTTATCAAATTATTAAATCTCAAGGGGTGTTTGTAAACCTCGAAGAGGATTACAACAATCAAACTATTTTGCGTAATACGAATTTACGTTATGTGGAAATAAAACGAAAAGTTGGACGCCAGGGTGTTTGAACTACAACACTCAAGTATTAAAATAAATAACCAAAATGGTAACCTTGAATATTTGACTAAACTAAATAAATTATTGAGATGAAAATTAACATTACAAATTCGTTGCGCCATGATGTGTTGAATTCGTCCGTCGCAGGTATGCTTCCGTCGGGCTTGCTCGATCCAAACCATAAATATACCAATCCCTAGATCGATATCTTCGGGCCTTTTCTATGGGACAAATGTCGACACCAACTTCACCACGGAAAAACAATCCCGATCTTGGTAGAAGGGAGTTTAAGGCCATTTGTCATAGACAGTGGTACAAGGCCTGCCATAGACAATATACTCGCCCTACTTTATTAGCCCAATAAATTATTAAAAAATAAATTGAAAATCAGAAAAATGAAAAAACTTTTCCCCTGGACAACAAGGTTCCATGTGACAAAGATGGTTCCGAGGAAATAAGATTTACATAGTTTTTTACAGCTCATTTTCTCAGGAGGGAGCTTTGTCAGATGGAAACCTGTTATCCCGAGGAGATGAAAAATCAATACATTAGAAAAATGAAAAACTCACAGGTGCATGTTTTAAATATTTTTTATTTTCAAAAAGACAGGATAAACAACACAGAGATAAAAATGCAGAGTCGGTTCCACCGATAGATTGAGCGTGTGTCAGAAACTAATTTTGATCGGGCCATAACGTATTCACGCCTGTATTACAGCTCATCCTCGAGGTACAATGTACTTGTCATATAATTAATATGACAAGAACAATGTACACCTACCTGGAGGACTTGGCATATTATTTTTGTTAATATAATTAACAATATTAATATGACAAGTATTATATAATTGTTCATATATCCAATGGAATATCATTATTTGGCTTAATACGATAACTCTGTAAACTTTTATATTTTACAATAAATGCGAATACACAAAAAATAATAGCACAAATTACAAGCACAAAAACAGTACACAAAAAAATTAAAAAAACACAAAAACAAAAAGCTTTATACAAAAATATGTAAACGTTGGAGTTTGCCCACCACTTTCCCACAGCGTTCAAAGGAAACAGATGGTTTCCTCCTTCACCGTACACGTCAAGACTCTAATTTTTGTTTATAAAGAATCTACTTTTTATTAAAATGACTCTAGACCTCCAATGACCAGACATACATTGTTAGCAGGCAGTATGCGAGTGCTTACATGTTGTTAATTATTTATTATTTATTTCACTGTATCACGTCTCATCTCCGCCACTTGATGTATCTGAAATAAAAGTTTATTAATATAAAGGAAGAAGAGTTCAGGCAGTCCCGCCGAGGATGAGCGGAGCCATCAGTCCAGTCGCAAGCAAGACTCGGCATCAGCACCCCTAAGCCGGCTTCCCGGTAGGCCCTCGAAGATAATGTTGGGATGAAGGGGGAAAGAAACCTGAAGACTCTAGGGAAAAAAGTGAGCATCGGGTCACCAGAGGCAGGGTGTAAGGGCACTGGTCCGCTACGGTCAGTCTTCAGGCCTGCTCATGGCAACGGGGGAGGTGCGGGAGGGTTATGCAGCGGCTGCCTCATGGAGTCATCTCCTCAGTTGGTGCACGGTCAAAATATGTAAACACAAAAAGCTTTATACAAAAATATGTAAACATTGGAGGTTGCCCACCACTTTCCCATAGCATTCTAAGGAAACGAGATAGTTTCCTCCTTCACCGTATACGTCAAGACTGTAATTTTTGTTTATAAAGAATCTACTTTTTATTAAAATGACTCTGGACCTCCAATGTTCAGGCATACATACGCTGGACGTATTTCAGCCGACGCCTGGTCTTCAAAATTTCCATCCTGCCCTTTTTCTTCCTCGGAGTCTGGGCTGCGATCTGTCCCACATAAGTTAAGATGCTCTTCTTATTACCTGTAAAGACAATATTTGAAAAAAAATTATTACATTTTTCAAATCATGATCTACAAACAAAAAGCTATAAATATGCTTACGCTTAAAATGTTCATTTTGGTGTGTTGCGACTGATTGACTACTGCCGGGTCTCACAGGAGTGCTTATATCTGAAAAAAAGAATATGTATCTTAGTTCTTGAAGGAATGGTAGAAAAATCAGATGAACATAATGTAGAATTACTATTCCCTTTCAACCAAAATAAAATATATTAAATTATAAAATACACTTTGTAATACACCACATTTTATTATTAATATTTAATTTCGCTTAGCTCAAGCTTCATCAGGGCTTATTATATTAACTAAAGCTAATTTCATACAGATACATACTGTAAGAAAATAAAATAATGAGTAATGATAAATGTTAATATTTAATTAAATGAAGACAATATTAGCGAAACTCAATCGAAATCTGGAGACAGAAAAATCAGAAAAGATATTGGCTCCGCTGGGACTCGAACCCAGGACCCTTTGCTTACATCGCAACATCTCTACCGATTGAGCTACGGAACCCATATTAATTCGGTCACTTTTAACTGTATCATGCTTCGACTAAGAACTACCAACATTATCTTTATTTACTTAACGCATATATTATTCATAAAGTAAAAAAAAAATAATAAAAATTAATTATAAATATTCATCCTAGACTTGCAGAAAGTCAATAGATGTCGCGTATTAAAATAAAATGGATAAAAATTTATCCAGACACTATCTAGATTGCATTTAGTTCGAGTTGAATCTTGCGATCATATATAAAGATAGCAGCCTATAAAGCCAATATGTAACTAACTAACCATCACGCCTTTTCTCCGCAGGGGTAGGCAGAGAGGACGGACCGCCAAACAACTCGGTCTCAGCACACACTCTTTGCCTCACTCACATTCATACTTCGTCTCATACATACTCTTCTATTATTCTTACTTTTGACATGGGCCGCCTCAAGTATCTGATTCACTTGATCGTGCCATGTCTTCCTCGGGCGTCTCCAACTTCTACCATTCACATTTGCGTCATATATTCTTTTTACACTACTTTCTTCGTATTCTAGGTATTTTTGTTCCTTACCTAGCGGCAAAAACCCAGGTCAGGTAGGTACTGTAGATACCTAAAGGCATTGGAAATGGTGAAAGCTCATTTACTCCTACCGTCCTATAATTCAGTGTGCCTAAGTTTATTAATTGTACATACCTTCGTTAACTCCTGGGACCCCTTCGGCAGGAACAATCTCACTGCTGGTGCCTGCCTTGACGTTTTGATCTGAAATAAATATATTTAATGTATTAACTAAAATTTGGGAACAAAAACTACTTTATTTTTTCCATTTCAAGAAAAACTTCTAAACTAAAACTTTCCCCCTTGACAGGAACAACCACACCGATGGTCCTTGGGAAGTCATTATGCACTGAAATCAATATAAGTAACCAAAGTTTGTGAACAAGCCATAGTGTTATACCATTTGCGATTATACGATTTGCAATCATTTCCAAAGCTTTGTCCTTAGCAAACAACATGGAGTAAGCCGATTAAATCTGAATAAATATAAAAATAAATAATTATGCAATTTAAGATTACATACCTTTTTGATGTTTGACGTAATCGCGGTACCTTGGCATCATAATACTTCATGCTGTGCGATTTTGTCGAGTTTGGGGTCTACAATGAGAAATAAATTTAGTTTTAGACAAACAACGACAAAATTAAACATAAAAACAACGTTGTAATAACGGATGAGAGATATATCACCTGCATTTTCGTCGCCATAACTTTCACTATTTCACTTGACTTTTGTCTTTTTCCCTTTTTCAGTTGGCTTAGGTATATCTGTGAATTTGCTAAGACGAAGTGCTTTGGCAAGAAACATTTTAAATTCAAAATATTTACGTATTGGTATAACGCGACAATTCACTGACAGTTGCAATCACAAACCCCGACGAACCGGATATATTGGTTCAATGGCGTATTTGTCATTTCCGTTTACCTACTATCTACAATTCAGTTCATCTATGGACCCGATCTTTTTTGAAGTTACAAGGTTAGTAAAGTGATATACGCCCCTGATCCAAACTGAAGGTAGGTGTAGTTTCTTTCCGGAACGTCTATGCCGCCAGTGATGTTGTTGTCAACGCTCTCTGATATTTTGTGATGTATTCGGGGTTGGAAGGTACCGACGTAATTTACTTGTTACAATTGGAAGAGAATAAACCTGTAGTTAAACTAGTTAAAAACCTAAAACCGTTTTAATGTTTTGTTTAAATGTGCAATTATCCTTGAAACTATACGATGTATTCTGTACGATGGGTACTGAGAAAGGGGCGGCTTGTACTTACTTCATGGCCTGGGGCCTAGGGCGGCCAAGACTGCAAATCCGCCACTGTCTCAAAGGGATTAGGCAGTGTTTTTGATGAAACTCCCAGGCGGCTTGGCTTCATCCGACACTTCTAACAATTATAGTTATTATTATTTTTTAATTGATAAACTAACGTTTAAGACAAGATTTTTATGCAAAGAACAAAGGGTAACAATTATTATTAGCAATAATTATCAGCCTGAAACACTCATCTGCATTGAAAAAATCTTCCGAGAAAAGATACTTGCCGCTAACGGGACTTGAACCCATGTCCTGATTGCCGTGTCCTTCTGATTAGTGAGATTTAGCACTAACAATGTCTCTCTCACAAAAATAAAGTTGTTTGTTTTCAGGTGGAAAAATGTAATAAACAGTAATTGTTGAATGAAACACTAGTATATATTGAATTATTTGGCGGGTATTGGATAAACCGCCATAGCTCAGTGGTCAGAACACTTGACCGGCAATCAGAAGGACACGGGTTCAAGTCCCGTTGGCTGCAAGTATCTTTTCTCGGAAGATTTTTTCAATGTAGATGAGTGTTTCAGGCTGAAAATTATGACCAATGCTTATAATAATTATAGTTATATATTTCAACAAATTTAAACAAAACTATGACAAATTATAAACTTAAGCCTTCCTCACAAACTGCTCTATCTATTGGTGAAAACCGCATGAAAATCCGCTAAGTATTTATTGATTTATTATGGCGAACAGACAGACAGATAGACAGACGACGCGGAGGACTTTAATTTAAATATGTAGAGATGTAGAGAAGAGATGTACAGATAACTATCACTTAATGTAAGTCATCTTGTGTTTCTATTATACCCATTGGGAATAAATCCTTAAATTTGATATTATATTATTTTTCTTTTATGAACTAAATACTCGGTTAATGCAATTTTATTTAGCAGTTCACATAACTTTATTGTGTGCTTAATTCTCAACCTTATCAATATGTGCAGGTGTATTGTACTAGTAATTGGCGTTGCGTAATTCTTCTTCGAAAAAACGATCGAACGATCACTTCAACAGCGATGATTGATTGTTTTTCAAAATCAAATATAATACTGCCCCACTTCGAGATATTTCAATAAAATTGTTAAATGATAATAGTTATTGATTTCCTATTATTATCAGGGGATTTTGATATATTCATACATACCTCCCTCGTACGTACATGCCTTTTTATTGTTTTTTCCTGTTAAATCGCAACTTAGGAGTTTGTCAACAGGATTTTAATCTTCAATTACAATTTAATTACACATAATAATACATCTATAATATAAAAATGAATCGCTAAATGTGTTGCTAAGCGCAAATCTCGAGATCAGCTGAACCGATTTCGCTATTTTTTTTTTTAGAATATTCCTTGAAGTACGAGGATGGTTCTTACGGAGAGAACAATTAAGGAAATTGGGCAGAAAATTGGATAATTTCAGAAAACCCGCACGTTTGACAGTTCGCGTGTTTGAGAATGACATTTTGCAAAACAATAATTGTTAAATCATGATTCTATTTTTGAAAATCTTTAAGTTGATAAATTTATTTAAAGTAGGTACTCCCCTAATTGTTTGAATCGAATCAAGATTTTAGATATTTTAAATAGGCACCTACGTTAGGTAGCAAATTTAATATACATGAACAATCGAAATTTGAATAAAAATTGTAAAAGGTGGCACGCGGACTGTTTAAAAACTGAATGTACTGGGATTGAATATATGGAACGCGGGAGGAGGATTGGCGGGACGAGGGAGCGGGAAAGGGAAGAAGAAAGGTGGGGAAGGTGGAAGGGGAATGCGGGAGGGGAAGGGGACTTGTGAAGGGAGAGGGGAACTCGAAAGGGTGGTTTGCGGGACGTGGGAAGGGGGGGGGGAGTGGAGTGGGGGAGAGGGAAGGTGGAGATGACGGAGTGGGAACGCGAGAGGGGAAGAGGACGCAGGAGAAGAAGGGGACGCTGAAGGGAAACGGGACGAATGGGAAAGGACACTCAGGGAGAAAAAAATTCTTTATTAAATGACATAGCAACGCATGCCGGGACCAGCTAGTTTATTTATAAAAATGCAAAAATCAGTCATTTTAAATACATGTAGGATTATAAAAGATTTTAAAAATATTTATATTGAGGGATCAGAAGGATTTATAGGTTCAATTTGGAATTTCACAGAGCCGAACTCTCTGATATGAAAATATCTGTAGTCGGTGAATTATTTTCCCATTTGGTCTCTGGTATGTTGACATGTTGTTCTTGCATTGTTTTGTAATTATAATACTTATATAGTGCAATTTGCATAATGTAGATTGATTAGATGATCATTTGGGGAAGTATGTGAAAGGGTTTAGTTTTTTCTGTGGGGAAAATTTAACCCGGACATTTAAATCTGGTGTGTAAAATTCAGACAGTAAATTGCATTACATTATTTATAATATTTATAACATTTATAACAGTTATCATGCATCGACTCCCTGTCTGTATGTCACTAGTTGACAAAGGCCTCCTCGAACTGTCCCCATTTCTCTCTATCATTAGCTACTTTTGTCCATGAACCACCTGTTATTTATTTATTTATTGAATTTCACGCCCGGCTGGGCTTTTACATGCATTTTTTTTTTTTAACAAAGAACATCTAAATTTAAATGTGCATAACAAATTTAAAAAAAAAAAAAAACAAATACATAAACAAAACAAAAACAAAATCAAAATCATAACCAAATCTAAAACAAAAATACAATAAAAAAACAAATTGAAATAAAAACAAAATACTCCACCATGCAAGATGGAAAAAAATGTAGACTGGGAAAAGTAAAGTACATGTGAAATGATTCGAAGCAGAGCTATTCAGTTGGATTAATTAAATTTGTTGTTCTTCTTTTTGATATAAATTCTACTAAGACTTGTTTGTATTTAGTGAATGATGTGTTAAATATATCAATAACATCTTTATAGTCATTACCCAAATTTTGTATACGGCGAACGGGGGTATACAATTGTGATTCTGTGTTGGAGTTGTCACAATAGAATGGTAGATACTGCCTCGATGTTGAATTGCGAGGTATATGGAAAGAAATCAAGTTTAATAGTTCAGGGCTGTCAATTACTGAATTTATGATTTTATGTAAACATGTTAGGTCATATACTATTCTGCGTTCGGACAATTTTAATAAATTAAGTTGACATAGTAGATAATCATAGTTGATACATTCACTTGTGATACCCATTCTAAAATTAATATATCTTAAGAATTTATTTTGAATTCTTTCTATCGTGAGTGAATACTTAGCATAACTAGGTGCCCATACTGTCGAGTTGTACTCGATTTGACTCCTTACCAATGACATGTACAAATTTTTAATGGTTTGAATATTTTTAAATTGGCTGCAAATTCTTATTACGAAACCCAACATTTTCAAAGCTTTATTTGATGTAATTTCAATATGATTTATAAATTTCAGTTTTTGATCAAAGTTTACACCTAAATCATTCACCTCGGTTACAGCTGTTAGCACTACATCATTAATGGAGTACTCATAAATTATTGGATTTTTTATTCTATGAAATCTCATAATAAGACATTTACTTAAATTTAGTTGTAGATAGTTCTCTTGGCACCAAACAAAAAGTTTAAACAAATTATTAGACAATGTTTGACAGTCATTAACATTTCTTATAGCTTTATATATTTTCATATCGTCCGCAAACATTAAAACTTGGACATCGTTGAAAATAGTAAGAACATCATTCACAAATATTAAAAATAAAATTGGTCCCAAATGTGACCCTTGTGGAACGCCGCTGGTAGCGATAAATTTATATGAAGTAAAGCCATCAATTTTAACGGCTAATTGCCTGTTACTTAAATAACTTTTAAACCACTCGTATAAATACCCTACTATTCCTAATTTGTGAAGTTTTTTTAACAAGAGATCATGATTAACTCTGTCAAATGCTTTGCTGAAATCGGTATAGACTGAATCAACTTGTAACTTCTTAGACATGGATTCGGATATATAGTTTTGGTAAATTAAAAGATTAGACAAGGTAGATTTTCCTGAAGTGAAACCATGTTGGTTAGGTAAAATTAGTGGCTTGATACAGTGGATGATTTTGTATAAAATAAGTTTCTCAAATAATTTTGGGATGGTTGATAAAAGGCAGATAGGTCTATAATTGCTCACCTCGTTTTTGTCTCCTTTTTTAAATATCGGGGTGAGGAAACTGTATTTCCATTTTTCAGGAAAATTTCCAGTTTGTAACGACTGGTTGAAAAGAAAATGTAGTGGATATGCAAGAGTGGTGGCGCAATTCTTTAGGAAAACAGGTGGGATATTATCAGGACCACCGCTCTTACTTTGATCCAGTTGTTTTAGCTGAGTCAGTACATCGTTATATTCAATTATTACATTAGATAAATTTAAATAATGATCCGAGGAAAAACTTGGCGAGCAATCTTTGAATGTTGTTGGGTCATGGATATAAACACTTTTAAAAAAGTCTGCAAATAGGTGAGCTACGTTTTGAGTGTCGTTGGCTCTTTTTCTTTCGTAACACATGTTAGAGGGTAAACTAACGTCGTCATTTTTCAAAGACTTTGTGAAATTCCAAAAATGTTTTATGTCACCATTTATTGAATTTTCTACTTTATTTATATAATTATTGTAGCAGATTTTTGACAATTTTTTGCATTCTTTTCTTATTTTACTGAACTCTGTATAATATGGAAGGGATATTTTTTATGTAAATTTTTTTTTTTAGCTATTAGTTGGATGTTATGGCTTTGATGTCGTCAACCCACCGTCTAAACTAAATGGTCCATCTCGTTTTCTCTTCTTGTTGCTTGTGAACTAATTCATGACTAATTTTGACCATTTTTCACTTCCTCTGATTGTATGGCCTGACCACTTCAACTTTAGTTTTTTTTATTGTTTTTCTGACATCTTTTGTTCTTGATAAAATAAAATATTTTTTTGTTTAAAACCATGAGATTTATTAATTTATGAACCGAGCGGTTTCGCTTTACTAAAGCATCTTCAGGGTACAAATTAATACTTTTGTTCTTTCTTGTTTCTTAATAGTTTCGATTTTTATTCTATCGGACAGTCTTTTCCCTAACATACTTCTTTCCATGGAGTTTTGGCAACTTTCGAGTTTCTTATTGTGATTTTTTGTGAGTGCCCAAGTTTCGCAACCATAAGTAAGTACAGTAAGTATGCAGGTATCAAAAAGTTTCCGTTTAATAATTTCACTGTTTTTCATTATTTCTTTAAAACATTATTACAGTACACATACATAATATTATTACTATAACTATACAGATTGTCACAATTAATACACCGACTTAGTATAAACCATATCTCTTTAGTAACCATATTTTCAGCATATATCTCAATCTATTTGTAGAATCGCAATTTTTTATATTAGGTACTTGGTAACATGTTAAATATTTTGGGCACAGTATATTCCATGATTTGCCGTCCGTAGTTATTGCTATACTTTGGAAAAAGCATTCCTTCATTCTTTGCGAACCTAGTATTATGTTCATGTTCCACTTTCCTCTTATATTCAGATTTAGATATATGCTAAGTCATTATTTTGAATCACACTTATTGGTCCTGCACAGGTAGGATAGTTAAATTCCTATAAAATAATGATATGTTTCGTCTCTGTGAACTAGTCTTTTTTATGTATATGTTTAGATTACATTGATGGTTAATGCTGCTGTTATGTACGTTACATGTTATTTCAACAGTGATTGTTTAAAAAAAATAATAATCAATTTATGCCAACATTATTCTTTGGAATCAGTTTTTGACTTAATTTTTGTGAAAATTTTGTATTAGAACCTGGATACCTAATTGTGATAAAAACATTGAACATATACCTACGTCTTTTATGAAATTTTATTTTCTACAAAATTTATATCAATAATTTTATCACAAAATTGTACTGGAAAAGAGATACGCACAAAAAACCAAACCAAGTCGGGCATTTTACCTGTTTTATATAATCTTATACACGTTTTTACGATTGCATATCTCGATATTTATTAGAAATAGAAGAAAATTTTTTCGCCAAAAATAGTAGGCAATTTTATGATCTACTAAACTTGTAGAACTATTTTATCCGGAATTTTTATGGGAAACGAGATATTTGAGAAAAACTATATTTTGGCGCGATTTCGGCTGGATTTTTCAAAATGGCGGCGAAAGCTCCAGTGACCCAAGGTCGGAAATATTGACACAGATTTTACATCAGGAGATGAATATATAACACAAAAATAAAAATTTGGGACTACCGGAATAATTCCGATCGCGACCCCCTTTTTCGGCGCTAATTGCACTGGCCTAGCGTTGGATAACATTGGAATTACTCAAACAATTTTGAGAATATTTTATCTACGCATATTATAAAAAAAACTGCGGAACCAAAATTTCTAACTGTAATCTGACAAAATCTTAATGCTTGAATATTATGGAGGATGTTATTTTGGTACCTAGTTGTTGTAGGGTTGTTATTATTTTTTTTTGGGGTTGTTTTGGAGGTTTGGTGAGATTTGTAGAAGTGATTGTCTTGGTTTTTTGATGATTTTTGAGGTTGTTTTATAAGTTGTGCTGGTTGTTGTGGTGGTTTATGTATTGTCTTTTGTGTAGGTTGTTTTGGTGGTTGCCGTGGACGTGATTTTTGTTGGTGGTGGTTTTTTTAATGGTTTTTTCGTAATGGTTAAAGTGGTGGTTTTGGAGATGGTTATTGTGATTTTTGTAATGGTTTTTTAATGGTGGTTATTGTAATGGTTTTTGTGGTGATTTTGGAGGTGGTTATTGGGTGTTTTAAGTAGTGGTTAGGTGGTTTTACGCTTAAAAATATAATAGTTAATAATAATAATATTAAGCAAAATTTAATGCGCTTTTTTGGTGCAAAATAACCCGTTTTCTCATCACCTGTGTTGTGAAAAATCACCTGTGTTATCATTACCTGTGTTAAACCTGTGTTATCACCTGTGTTATCACCTGTGTTATCATCACTTGTGTTAAATCTGTTTTATCACCTGCGTTATCATCACCTGTGTTAAACCTGTATTATCATCACCTGTGTTAAACCTGTATTATCACCTGTGTTATCACGAGTGATTTAGGAGTGATTGTTGTAGTGGTGATTTTTTGGGGGTAGTCGTTGTGGAATTTTTTTAATAGTTTTTGGTGGTGGTTGTTGCGATGGTTTTTGTAGTGGTTATTTGGAAGGTTTGGTGGTTGTACCCTCAAAAGTCTAGTAGTTTTTTATTGGTTTTTGGTGGTTGTTGTGGGGGTTGAGATGGTGATTTTGGGTGGTGGTTGTTGTGGTGGTTTTTGTGATAGTTTTTGGTGGTGGTTACTGTTCTGGTTTTTGTGGTGATTATTTTGAAAGTTTGGTGGTTGCTGTTAGTATCAATAATTAATAGCTCCGCGGGTTTTTGCGGCTAGGCCCTGCGGGCTGGTAAAGTAAAGTAGCCTTGTAACATGCTCCGCGTAAGAAAATGATTTTGCCTATTCGAAGAGATGTACTCGTACTCGAAGGCGGGTCCTTAAATTTCAACTGCGGGCGGCGGGCGACACGACTGGAGCTTTGTAATTAATGTCAGAGTGGCATTCAGAGTTGCGTTCTTAAATTCTAACCGTACAGTTGCTGACGTAATACAGAAGACATGCAAAATGTCATAGAGTGAAAGATAGTGCCGAGCGAGTTATGTATTTCAGTGAGTTGGTAAACATAAATATAAACGCAGTCATTTCAACGTAGGAGCTGTATATTTACTTACACTAACAGGAGTATTGCTTTCCTGTCTTTACTCATCAAGAGCGGTTTAATTGTGATAACATCGATAACAATAGTATTCTCTTTTCTTAATACAAAATATGAGATATAAATTATTTTTGATTTTTTTTTATTATTAAGTTAAGAGAAATATTATATTTTGATTTCTTAACTTAGAGCTCCGCAACTGGGTCCTAAAAGAAGAAGATGGATAGATATGAAATTACGAAAGTTAGAGGAGAGCGCTAACATTTACAGCGACAAAATCGATGCGAAAATTGCGAAAATTTTTAATAAAACACGACTCGTTAAAAATAGAGCAAAAATCTTGCGGGCATTGTCTTAAACAGCATTTAAAGAAACACTGTGATTTTTTTTCATACATATAACTTATAAAATAACTGAAACAAACTTGTTCATGAGCATACTTTGCGATTTTTTTTCTACCGAGCGATTTTTATATAATTTGCGTTTCGGCGCGGGCAATGTCTAGATATTAGCTTCAGGAATAACATATATTTTTTTAAGAGCTTTAAAACTTAACGTGTTTAAGGGAGATATGTAAGAAATCGGTTGTAATTCGGGTAGCATGCCCTTAAGTACAGAGCATACGAGTCTGTAGTATAGTAGTAGATGCATACGTAAAGTAGTGTATAGTATAGATATAAAGAAATATTTTTAATTTTGTTCTAACATCATAAGTTTAAATAGTTTTTTTTAAAGATTTCTAAATTTTTCCGTTTTTAGGTTATATGGAAGGAGATTATACAGGGTGTCCGGGGGTATAGTGCATTAACTTCGAAAGGTGATTCTACATGATAGTACAAGTAAAAAAGATACATAACTTTTTTCGAAATTCCAACTTTTAGGGGTAGTTTTGAGGTAAGGATAAAATTAGTCTGGCGTGTGCGGCCAGACTTATTATTTTCCGCTGTTACGATACGGGCCAATTACAATCGAGTCGGGCGCCCGGCAGGATCTCAGCAAGTAAGATCGTACCTTACACTAAGGATTTTTAGTAGGTAAGTCTTTTTGTATGGGAAAAAAAAATGTTGGAATTTCGGAAAAAGTTGATAATCTTTTTTACTCCTACCATCATGTAGAATCACCTCCCGAAGTTAATGCGCTTTACCCCCGGATACCCTGTATCTGTGAACTCCCTCGTGGCCAATACTTCTCTTGCCACTTTCAGTCTTGACAGTATTTGTGTTCAATTTATTGTGTTGTCTAATATAATGTTCGTGTACTTGTGACGTTTTTATAAATGTTGTGTTTGTGTGTATAAGTGCATTTTGTATTTTGTAGATTTACACGTAATTCCAACAAAGACATATTGCAAATTCCAGCGCTCTCTTCCACCTTTGGTCAACGTAGCTTTAGATACTTTGCCACGAAAATATTCAACATTCTCCCAGAAAACATCAAACTGAGTTAAACACAGAAAGAGTTTAAAAAATATGTTAAAATTTGGATATATTCTAATGATCGAGCCTATACCGATGCTCTCACCCAAACGCCCTGTCATTGACAGTTGTTATTGTAGTAATAACCTTGCAGTTTTTGTATTGTGTATATACAAACAATAATGTAATCTAAAATAAAGTTTTTGCTGTATAGAAACCTATATTATACTTTATAAAAAAACCATAGATAAAATTGTGAGAAACAATTTGCAAAAAAAATTTCCTCAATACAGGTTCACCTAGTGAGGCAGGCTATGCACAACTAAAAATATTGTATAATTATGCTACTTTCGTGTAACCGATCTTACATTACTTTCTACTTGTTAATTTTGTTGTACTGATGTTATCTATTTGTAATCTACATTGAACATTTTTAGTTGTGATGTTGCCAATTTCATTGAATAAAGATACATTATTATTATTATATGTTATATTCGTACAGTGTTCTAATTTTCAGAAGGTTCATTTCCTGGTATAGTTAAAGTGTTTTTTATTTTATTTTTATTTTATTTATTAAGTCAAAAGAAATATAATATTTCGCAGGTGTAGTAGTAATATTTTTAATTTTGTTCCAACATCTTAAGTTTAAATAGTTTTTTTTTAAAGGTTTTTATATTCTTTTCTGCTTTAAGGTTATCTGGAAGGAGATTATATATGTGAACTCCCTCGTGGCCAATACTTTTCTTGCCACTTTCAGTCTTGACAGTATTTGTATACAATTTATTGTGTTATCTAGTATAATGTTCAAAGTGTTAGTGAACCATATTAAATTCGACGCTTAATAATTTCCAGAACTCAACTCATTTTGAGTGATCAGGATAAATACTGTGTTTTTAGTTACGACGGCGGCGGTAATATAGGGAGAATCATTTCATCATTTGTGAATTATAGTTTTCACCAGGGCGATACTGACAGACAGTTCCATTCTGAAACTATTGATGTGCAAATATAGTATGTACCTACTTATTTTAAATGTATGGTAGATACTCTCAGTAACGCCCTGGTGACGAACACCATTCAGAATATAAATATTGCTTGAAATGACTTAAATCGATTTTAGTGACCAGATCTGAATTGTATTGATTGTATTCAAATTTAAAAAACCGTATGGGTACCGCCGCCCTTGGAACCATTTATTGGCTAACAAACACCCCCAACAAGTGGTTCACTACGTTTGGTGACTTGGCTTGGCTTTGGAGCTAATGAAAAAATAAATCAACTATCTATCTCTCTATATATCTATCTGTAAAAATCAAAATATGGGGGATGTATGAAATGTCTATGCGTTGCTAAACCTTTCATTCGATTGTAATGAAACTTTGGGGATTTGATGTGCGTATACCCGCGATGTGTTCTATTTATGATAGTGAGCTTTGATGTCATGAATTATCGTTTCGATGTTATAATTTATCCGATTGCGATGAAACTTTGGGGATTTGATGTGCGCATGCCCGCGTTGGTTTCTATATGCATTGATTAGCTCTGACATTATGAAATTTGTATAAAAAATTGCAATAGGTGGCATGAGCGCTGTCTGAAAACTGAATGTACCGGGACTGAATCTATGGAATCTCCCGCATTCAGGGGAGGGAACTAGGGACGGAAGTTCGCGGGACGGGGGAGGCGGGAAAGGGGAAGGCGGAGTGGGATCGCATGAGGGGAAGGGGACGCCGGAGAGGAAGGGTAAGCATAAAGGGAACGGGACTAATGGGAAAGGACACGCAGTGAGAATTTTTTATTTTTTATTAATAGTTCTTGACATAGCATCGTATGATAGGAACTCTCTAGTAATATTAATAAAATGTTTAAAATTAGTATTAACAATAGTTCAAGGGCGGATACAGCTTTGGCACCAGGGGGGGTCACATAGCGCCAGGGAGGGGGATCACATAGTCGTGATCAAGTCACGATAATTTATAATATAATTTTGATAATAATAGATAAAAGTAAAACGTAGGGTATTAGTGGTCCGCCTAGGTCCTAGACCCACCCCAAGGGGGGGGGGGGTCATGACCCCCATGACCCCCCCCTGGGTCCGCCCTTGCAAAAGTTTATGAAATATGTAGAAATGGTTGGCACATAAATGGCGTATGAAATTTTCCAAGTTCAAATTGTTGTCAAATACAATCATATAATTTAAGTATTGGTTAGCAAAACGTTGTATTGGGGAATGCAAACTAAAGTTGGAATGATGAGGTTAATGTTTGTCTAGATGTTCATGTAGGTATATGTAGATTGATTAATTGCAGGAGTTCACACCAGACGAATTTAGAGTTTTTGAATTTATTAAATAGGTTTGATTGTTTATTTTTCTTCTGTTTTCTAAAGTTGGAATATTTAAAATATTCCACAAACGATGTAAATAAAATAAGTAATTATAACACTAAAACATTAAAAGGATTTTTAATAGGTACGACTTTTTGTATGTGAAAAAAAATGTTGAAATTTCGGAAAAAGTTGTTAATCTTTTTTACTCCTACCATCATGTAGAATCACCACCCGAAATTAATGCACTTTACCCCCGTACACTCTGCATATGTGAACTCATATATATTGCCATCATCCAAATTCAGCTATAGAACGAATGAATTTACCTAGAAATTTAAGAGGTAGAGACTGTATGTCAAAATAACATCTTTGAAATACAGTCAGGTAGAATTGCTTAGAAAATATTTCCATTGGAAAGCTAATAGCTCAGAAATGCACAAAATAATTTGCAAAGCAGATATAAACATTACACCTTTGAATTTATATGACGAGAATGTCAACATTCTTATATTTAAACTAACCAGGAATTATAAGATTCCTGGTCAAATAAAATTATTCACGCAAAACAATTCAATTATCTCAACCAAACGTTTGTTGACAAACTTTCGTCAAACAAATGGTTGAGTATTGGAGAGTTAAGCGCAGAAATAGAAGGAATTATGTTGTCATCCAAGATAGAGTCATTAATACTAAAAATTATAGGAAACATATAATCACAAATATAAATCAAATTGATGATTAATGTAGAAAATGTTTGGCTTTTCCGGAAACTATAGAACATATTATATATTATATCGGGATGTTCTATATTAGCGCCGTCCGAGTATACATTTAGGCACAATCAGGTTTTGAAAATAATCCACCAAAGTTTTGTAATTAAACATAACTTGATTGACTGCCGTAATATAGTACCATATTATGAATATGAACCAAATTGATTTTTACAAAATGATTTTATAAAAATTTTTTGCTGTTCGTTTGTCTCGCTAAAACTCGAGAACGGCTGGGCTGATTTAGCTGATTTTGGTTTTGAAATATTTATCGTAGTCCAGAAAAGGTTTAAACGTTGAGACCATATTTTCTCAACGTTTAAACCTTTTCTGGACTACGATTAATATTTCAAAACCAAAATCAGCTAAATCAGCCCAGCCGTTCTCGAGTGTTAGCGAGAATATAAGAACGCTGTCCATCCTCTCTGCTAACCTCTCTATAATTACGGTCGTCACCCTCACCGAAACAGATAGAGCAACAAAGCGCGTAGGCGACTGAAACGCGGTAGTGTTTGTAAGGTGATTTATGCATAACAATCCCTACCGCATTTCAGTCACTAGCGGGACTGAAACCCGGTAGTGTTTGTTGGTGATTTACGCATGACAAACCCTACCGCGTTTCAGTCGCTAGCGTGACTGAATCGCGGTAGGGATTGTAAATACGCCACTGGGTCATCTATAAATAATATTTATTAATCGAAGAATCTTACCGATATTATAAAGGCGAAAGTTTATATGGATCTATATGTATTTGTTACTCTTTCACGCAAAAACTATTGAATGGCTTTTAATGAAACTATACAATAATATAGCTCATATATCAGAATAAGATATTCTAAATTTGTATAAAAAATTGCAAGAGGTGTTTGAAAACTGAATGTATGGAATGCAGGAGGGGGGAGGGATCCGCGGGAGGGGGGAGGCGAATACGGTTGGGAGGAAGGAGGGGAGTAGAGTGAGGAGAGGGAAGGTGGAGGAGTGGGAACGCGAGAGGGGAAAGGTACGCGGGAGAGGAAGGGGAGGAGGATAGCGAGAGGTGAACGGGACGAATGGGAAAGAACGCGCAGGGAGAAACAATTTCTTTATTAAATGGCATAGTAACGCATGTCAGGTACCAGCTAGTATTATGATAAAACTATACTAACAGACAGAACAATTAGTCATAATAGACCTGATATAGTTTTACATGACAAAATTAAAAAAAAATAACTTATATCATTGATGTAGCCATTCCAAATTCCTGTAATATTCAAAAATCTGTTTCTGGATAAGAAAATATACAGATTTAGGAAATGAGATTAAAAGAATTATTGGCATTCTCAGACTATAAAAATATTACCATTTGTTATTTCGTTTGGCTACTGGCATTATACCTAGGTCTCTCATTCAAAGATTTAGACATATTAGATTTGTCAAAGAATTTATATAAAAAAGGCGAAAATCAGTCATTTTAAATACATGTAGGATTACAAAAGATTTTTTAAATATTTATATTGAGGGATCAGTAGGATTTATAGGTCAAATCAGGAAATCCACAGAGCCGAACCCTCTGATATGAAAATATCTGGAGTCGGTGAATTATATTCCCATTTGGTCTCTGGTAGGTTGACATGTTGTTCTTGTGTTGTTTTGTATTTTTTATAATACTTATATAGTGCAATTGCATAGCGTGGGTTGACTAGATGATCATTTGGGGAAGTGTGTGAAAGGGTTTAGTTTTTCCTGTGGGGAAAATTTAACCCGGACATTTAAATCTGGTGCGTATAAATATGTCTATCTTATATAAAAAAGAGTTTCTGTGACAAAACCAGTCGGGCCGCGTCGCAGTGTTTCGTTTCATATAGCTAGACGGAAAAAAACTCACTTTAAAATTCTTGAAAAATGACGTCATGGTGGTATTAACGGATAGTTAGTATGACAAATGCATTTTTAATTGGGATAATCAAAGCACGGATTGACTCATACCAGAGCCCCAAAGTTAGGTAAATTAATTAATAAATTATCAATTGCTTTCACTCACATCTTGTCGCGCGAGCTGTAAGGTGTTTTATGTGTTTAAAGTATTTTGTTTCGATTCTAAAAAAAATGGAGGCTTCTTTGGAAGGTACTTAGTATTTTTTTTGTAAAATTTTAATAAAAAACATTTTTTTTTTAATAATGTTTAATTTGGGTGTTTTTATGCGGTTTAGAAATATTTAATTTCTAAATACTCGAGAATCTATTTCGGATAAGGTATCAAAAAGGTCGTTTCGTTTTTTTTGTAGATCGAAATATTATTTTTCTATTCAAATCAGTTTCGATATTTTTGCTCATTAATGCTAACCGATAATATTTTGTCATTTCACAGGCACCACATACCAGATTTCCAGGAAGGAATTGTTCGACACATGGAGGAGTTCTAGGGAATATCCTACTAATATTATAAAGGCGAAAGTTTGTATCGATTTATGTTTGTTACTCTTTCACGCAAAAATTACTGAATGGATTTTAAAAATTCTTTCACTAATAGAAAGCTACATTATTTGCGAGGTTTCTAGGCTATATATATATTATATATATAATAATAATAATAATAATAATAATAATAATAATGATTTATTGTCTTCATTTCTTAGTAACAGTAGAGATAATGATATCCTCACTGGGATCTCCCGTGCTGAGGATTTCATTTACATATTATAATTTAATTATAAGAAATTGATATGAATTAGACATAACATATATCATGTAGTATTTTTTTAAATAATTATAAAGTAAATAAGATAGTGGTTTTTTTTTATAATTCAGATTACTAGATTTGGTTTTAGTCTGTATTTGATATCAGTATATTTTCTATTTCTGATCTCCCTATATTTAGTATCCAGCTTTTTATTTGAAATTTAAATGTTATAATGTTGAGGTTTTTGAGTGAGAGTGGTATTTTATTGTAAAGTTTAATGCCATAATATAAGAAGCTTTTTTGCCCAAATGTTGTGTTAGTAGTTACTTGTTGGATAAGTTTTTGACCATGAGATCTAGTGTTTCTAATGTACGTATTAGTTGTTATTTCTTGGGTTTTGTACTTATGAATGTAAATGAGTATAGTTTTAGAATATAGTTGTTTAATTGACATGATGTTAAGATTGTTGAAGATTTCGTCAGTGCTAGTTCTTACAGGAACTTTCAGTATAATTTTCATTATAGCTTTTTGAGTTTTAATTAGTGGATTTAGTATGTTTTTATTTGCACTGCCCCATCCGATAATACCGTATTCTAACAGTGATTGGCAGAGAGCCATGTAAATCTTGATTAAGTCTTTTTTAATGAGGACATTCCTGATAGTTTTGAAAAAATAACTTAGTTTTTTAATTTTATTATTTAAATACGTAATGTGTTCGGTCCATTTTAAGTTTTGGTCAATTTTTAGACCCAGATACGTTATATGGTCAACGTTTTCTAATGAGGGACAATCACAATTCTCATTTAAGTGATGCGGGCTATGGATTTTCACGTTCAGGTTTTCTTCAGAGTTTTTCTTATTTTTTATTTTAAAAGTGATGAATTTGGTTTTATTAGCATTAAGTGTAAGTGAATAGTAGTCTAGCCATTTTTTAATCCTATTAAGTGTGTCTTCTGCTTTCTTAAATGTTTCTGTCCAATTATTCCCATTTATTAGGAGAACAGTATCATCCGCAAAACTGATGATTTCTCCTTCACATCCTATGTGGCATAGATCATTAATGTAAATAAGGAACAGAATCGGACCCAGAATACTTCCTTGCGGCACCCCGAATTTGACATCAATACACTCACTGATTATGTTATTAAGTTTCACAGTTTGCTTTCTATTTCCCATGTAACTTTTAAAAAATATCAGTTCATTATTAGTAATCCCTATGTTCTCTAGTTTTTCAAAAAGATGTGAGTGATTTATTGTGTCGAAGGCTTTAGAAAGGTCGAGAAATATGCCAATGCATTTTTTATGTGAGTCTAGAGAATTTTTAATATATTCAATTACTAAGGCTATGGCGTTAGATGTTCCTAGATTTTTTCTGAAACCAAATTGTTTTGGTGATAATAGTTTATTTGATTCTAGGTAGTCGACGAGTTGAGTTTTAACTGTTATTTCTAAGATTTTAGATAATGTGTTTAGAATTGTGATTGGTCTGTAGTTATTGATATCTTTACGATTTCCTGATTTAAAGATTGGTGTAATAGTCCCTATTTTGAGTTTAGATGGAAATTTGCTTTCCGTGATAGATTTATTTATTAGAAAGAGTATCGGTTCGGTAATTTCATCTTGTAAGAATTTTATTGTTTTCATTGTGATTTCATCACTACCAGATGAAGATGTTGGTTTGAATTTAGATAACATTAGAGTTAGTTCTTGTTTAGTGATTTGTTTTAGAGCAAATTTAATCCTTTGTGGATTTGGGTGTTTGTTTATGTTCGGGTTAAAGTGTTGAGGTTTGGTTATTTTGTTGGCTAAATTCGAGCCTATGTTTGCAAAAAAGTTGTTAGTGTAGTTAATTAGTTTATGTACGTTTTTGTTGAGCGAGAGTGTACCGTTATCTGTGTTGATTTCTTCCAATGGGTTTGTTTTGTTTTGATCTGTGTAGGTGATTTCTTTAATTATTTGCCAGATAAGTTTTGGATTATTATTGGATTGATCTATTTTAGATCTGTAGTAATTTTGTTTAGCCGATTTAGTGAGATTGGAGCAGATGTTTCTATAGTTTTTATAAAATAGTTTAAGGGAAAGGTCATAAGGATTGTTTTTTACTTGCTGATGGATCTTGTCTCTTTTTCTTATACATTTAAGTAGGCCAGGTGTGATCCAAGCTTTTTTGATAATTTTATTGTGTGAATATGTGTAAGTTTTTATTGAAGTGTGGTTTTGTATTTTTAATTGTAAGTGTTCAATAAATATTTTCCAAGCAACTTATAGGTCTTCAGCATTATATATTGACTCCCAGGTTTCAGTTTGTAGTGATTTTTTTAGTTTTATGTAGTCTATAACATGTCTATTCCACGTTAAATTTTGAGTCGATGGTCGATTTTTCTTTGCATGAATGTTAAGAATTAAAGTGTAGTGATCAGTGATGGTGGATTGATGTATGATTGTGGAGTAGTTTTTATTTGTTTTTGTCATTATGTGGTCAATGCAAGTTTGCGAGGGGATTGATTTATTCATTTTGTAATCCACTCTTGTTGGTTCCCTTATGGCGGCAGACATCCCGTGGGAGAGGAGGAGTAATTGGTACTCCTGTGTTTGTGGATGTTGCCTTCCAGTATCCAGTATATTAATGTTGATGTCCCCAATAATGAACAGGTTCCTGATGTTTCGTTCTTGAAGTAGTATGGAGTCTAGTGATCCAAGAAATGGTGATAAATTTGTAGTTGAAGGCGATCTGTAGATAGCGAAGATGCATATATCTTGATCGAGTTTTATTTTCAAACAGTTTGCGTCTTGTAGTTCGATTTCTTCTATTTTGCATTCTATCTTATTTTTACAATATACAATTACTCCGTCGTTTTGATGTTTGTGAAGTTTAGTATTGAAGACTTTGTAGTTGTTGATGTTTTTATGCACATATGTTGAGGAATTTATCCAACATTCTGTAAGGATTAATAAGTCAGGTACCAAATTTAATTCATTTATCAGCATAGTGAAATCCTCAATGTTTTTGTTAATGCTTCGAATGTTTTGATGAATTATGTTCAGGATCGGTAACTTGTCCTGGAGTACACGGTTTAACATGCAGGTATTTGTGGTGATTATTGGTTCAGGTATCAGTTTTTCAAGTGGTTCCGTTGTGAAAGAGGCCATTATAAAGATATAGAGTAGATGGAGTGTGTATATGGTTTTATTTTATTTTTTTAAATCATCTTAATAGGTATATCGTTGAGATGTCTTATTTCGACAACCTTGGATTCTTTAGTTTTTCTTACAAGAATTCTTCCTGATTTTACCCAAACATATCTATATTCTTTTTCTAGGGCTCTTTGTTTGGTGTTCCAATGTAAGTTTTTGTAGTACTGGGTTAATGCCGCATTTAAATAGACGTATTGGGCTCCTTCCCCGTTGAATTTTTTAATCGGATCGCTATGCTTAGCAGCTAACATAATGTGGACTTTTTTATTGTCTACAAAATTAATTGTGATTTTTTTTTGGTTGTTTGGTTTGGAAGTCGTAATTTTAAAGGTGTCCTCTGGTGATAAGGTAACGCCTGCGAGCTCAGCGATCTGGCTTACAGTATGGGCTGGGGGTATGTTTTCCTGTAATTTAAGGCCGCTTATTTCAATACTGTTTAGCAGGGCTGATTGCTCAATATCTGCCAGATGAACCTCCACCATAGCCAATCTTTTCTCTTTTTCTGCCATTTCGTCCTTAAGTTTGCTTATATGTTTTGGTGAATCCATGATTTGTGACAATTTGTTTATGATATCGTCATATTTATCGTTAATAAAGTTGTTAAACGTTTTTATTTCTTGAAGCTCGGTTTCTATTTTTTTAAACATAACTGATTTCATTTCGTCGAATTTCGAGTTGATGAATTCGAATATTGGGTCATCTTTGGTATTTTTGTTAGACCTTGTTTCCATGATTTTAGTTGGTTTGGACATGGGCAAAATAAATGATTCAATGTGCACTAAAAAAACTTTGACCGATTTTCTGCGAACTGTCACTTCCACTTTTTAAGTTGAATAAATTAACTTGAACAACTTAGTAAGTCACTGTTTATTATGAAATACCATCAATTTTATGTTTAAAATTATGTTTACACTTTGAAAATAGAAGTGAATAACTTTTTACAGTATTAAAAATGTCATAAATAGATCAACATGCGGGAGCAAACAAAAACAGACTTGTCACTTTGAAGTATTATTGTTGTATTATTATTACATTATTTAGCTCTGGCGTTATGAATAATCTCTATATTATATATTACATTAGTTAGCTCTGGCGTTATGAATAATCTCTGGCGTTATGAAATTTTTTGTCATACGTTTTCTGTCCCTAACAAAATCGATTTATTGCAAACGTCAGAAAAAAAGCAAACCGATTATCGCCTTGGAAACGACGGTTTTTTTAACTAGGCAATTTACCGTAAAAAGGGTGCTTTGTTGTCGTACTTTATAACATCTCTGAAAATGAATCACCGAAATGTATGTATGCATAAACCCGAACGACCGCACCAAATTGAATAATTCTTCTTTTTATTCGTTATTTTGTGTAAAACTACCGTTGAGTTCTGGCATTATGAAATTTGTATAAAAAATTATAATAGGTGGCACGCGAGCAGTTTGAAAGCTGAATGTATCGGGAATGAATGTGTGGAATGCGAGAGGTGAGTGGTGGTGAGGGGAGGGGGGAGGGGGGAGGGGGTGTTGGGAGGGTGTTGGTGGAGGGGAAAAGGGGAGGTGGAGGGGGAAGAGGGTGGGGGAGGGGAAGGGGGTTGGGGGAGGGCAGGAAGGGGAAAGGGGAAAGATGGAGGATGGTGTGGGAAAGTGGGGGATGGGGGGAAGGGGGTTGATGTGGGTAGAGGGAATGTGGAGGGGTAGGGGGTGGGTGGAGGGATAGGGGGAGGGGGTTAAAGGGGGGAGTGGAGTGGAGAGAGGGAAAGTGGGGGAGGCGGTAGGAGTGGGGGGAGGGGTGGGTGGTAGGGAGAGTGGGAGGGGGGTTGATGGGGGGAGTGGAATGGGGGAGGGTGGGGAGTGGGGGAGGAGGGGGGGGGGGGTTGATGGGGGGAGTGGAATGGAAAGAGGGAAGGTGGACCAGGTGGAGTGGGAAACCCCTAATACCATGCGAGCGAAGCCGCGGGAAAATGCTAGTATAATCATATTTTAAGTAAATTTGAACTTCAAATCTCAGTGCAAGCAGTGAAAAATTTGATAAGCCAAATACAGTTAATATCTTTGAATATTCCGAGACTGATGAAATTTTGCACGCTTCGACGTCAAAACAAGAGGCAACTGATCTGGCGCCGTGGATTGGATTTGTATACAAACCCACAGTTATATTCTGATCTTAGACTGATGAAATTTTGCACACATTAGCAATCCGAAGGTCGCGGGTTCAAATCCGGAGTGCGCAAGTAAGTTTTACTTCATTTAATAATGTTATTTTATAATCAAATTATTTTTAATAATTTAAGATATATTTGCGACGAGTTTCAGGGTGGAAGATATTATCAGTATCGCCCTGACATAAGATCACCATTATAATTATAATAACACCACACATTATTGAAAAGTTGCTCGAAATGGCTTTGGCCTTGTTTGGTGGCCATATCTGAATAGTCAGGTTCTTCCCCACCTTCCTCAACCCGTCTCCTTCCCCTCCCCACTACCGCCAGCCTCACAAGATGCCACAGTCTTACTGGCTTTAGGAGGTTGGGGGCGGTTGAGACTCTTCACTTCGCATTAACAATAAAGAGTTTTGACTCTACTGAAGCATGTCGCCAATTTTGAGAAAAAGCTCCTTCCTTAAAAAACCGCGCTTAAGAACTTAAAAAACCTTCGCAAACAAAACATGCATTTTGTGAGCATTGACAGAACCGGAATGAATATATTTAGTCAAATTGACAAACGATTTGCTTCGCCTTGCTATAAAAAAATACTAATCTTCCAGGGTTATTAGTTACAAGCTGGTTCCCGGAATGCGTTGCAATGCCATATTTAAATAAATAAATTCTTTTTCCCCGCATGTCCTTTCACGTGCGTTCCCGCTCCCCTCCTGCATCCTCTTTCCCTCCCGCATTCCCCTTGCACCTTCCCCGCCTTCCCTCTACCCTCTCCCTCTCTTAGGTCCCGCCAACCCCCCTCCCACGTTCCATATATTAGGTCCAAATACATTTAGTTTTCAAACAGCTCGCGTGCCACCTATTAAATTTTTTTTATTCAATTTTTCATTTTTCATATGTTAAAAATATCTATTTTATTAAATTATAAGAACAATTAATCAAATTTGGTACATTTTAAAAATATCTATAAATCTTGGATGGATTCAAAGTATGAGGTGAGTACTTCAAATAAGTTTAATTCAAAGAGTTTCCATAATTGAATTTTGTTTTGCAAAATTTCATTCTCAAATTGGGTCATTTTTGACTGATTTGCAAGAGTTCTCGTAATAATTTAAAAAACTTTTCAAGTGTATTGTCATGTGGTTGTAATAATCCAGAAACCTTCGCGAGGGAAGAAAAAAGGTATTTTGAAAGTTTCAAACATTTCCCTTGCATAAAGCAATACATAGACATCTCATATAATCATAACTCATATACGTAACTATGTATCAACAAGAAAGCAAATTTTGATTCATATATAGATAGATTACGTTTTTAACAAAATTATCGAAACTCCCCTTATCAGTATTGACTAATGGACCTGTTGAAAGACCACCATTTAGAATCCAAACATTGATTGCTTCATAATATTACTTTATCCGTATTTGGTGACCTAGATTCTTAGTCAGCTACTTCTCCACCTTCCTCTTCCCCATCTCCTCCCCCTTTATCAGTATTGACTAATGGACCTGTTGAAAGACCACCATTTAGAATCCAAACATTGATTGCTTCATAATATTACTTTATCCGTATTTGGTGACCTAGATTCTTAGTCAGCTACTTCTCCACCTTCCTCTTCCCCATCTCCTCCCCCTTTATCAGTATTGACTAATGGACCTGTTGAAAGACCACCATTTAGAATCCAAACATTGATTGCTTCATAATATTACTTTATCCGTATTTGGTGACCTAGATTCTTAGTCAGCTACTTCTCCACCTTCCTCTTCCCCATCTCCTCCCCCTTTATCAGTATTGACTAATGGACCTGTTGAAAGACCACCATTTAGAATCTAAACATTGCTTCATAATGTTACTTTATCCGTATTTGGTGACCTAGATTCTTAATCAGTTACTTCTCCACCTTCCTCTTCCCCATCTCCTCCCCTTTTATCAATTAACAAAAATTATTCAGAGACAGACACCTCACATGCTCATAAAACCAGAGCCAAACAAACAGACATACTTAATATACCAAAGTGTAACTCTTCATTTGGACAAAGAAGTTCAGAATTTTTAGCAGTAAAGTTATATAACAAACTCCCACTTAGTACCAAACAAATTAAAACAAAAAATAGCTATATTAAGGACATTAAATGTTGGCTGAAGGAACTATCGGAAAATGAACTTACATGTATACTTAAAACATCGTCATAGAAGTTTCTGGAAAACCTTATCCAAACAATAAGTTAATCCATAGAAGTCGCTGAAAACTTATCCAAAGCATAGTCCCCCTCAGCACAGGATCTCCTAGTGAGGAGGACTACGAATATATTTTCTTTTTTTTATACCTAACATGTTTCATATAAAAATGTAAAATATAATAAATGTATTGTTACTAAATAAAAAAAAAAATAAAAAAAATTATTTCCGTATTCAAACTATATTGTTAAGCAATACTACAGCACACCTTTAAAAATAAACTTAATAAGGCAAAACACCACATTTCTGACCCTGCTCCAATTTCTGACATATGTTACACAAATTACGATTTTACCAACTGAAGTAACATTCCTACGTATATTGATATTAGCGCATCGAGAAAGTTGTTGCCCTCTCCCTCTAACCAGCGTTTAGTCTAAGGACTATTTGAAACGCATTTCTACCAAAATATTATATAGTATATGATTTTGGTGATTTTGTGATATTGCACATTTTTTCACCTTTTTCGGCGAGTAAACCAAATTTTACAAAATGTGATGACACAGTTCACCAATGTTTTATGTATTGTTTTCGTATGTTTTTCAATAGAGTATTGACCATTTTTATACATTTAAAAAAGAAAAGAATATATCAAAAGATTTACGATTTTAGTTTTTGAGCGGTCAGAAATAGGCATCTGTTTTAACAGCGTGACTATATTTATGACATCAATATCAGAAAATGATACGCCTCCAAAAAAAATATTTTCATATTTCTGATCGGTGTGTCAGAAATTGATACTTATCATAATTTGGGGGTTTTTTAATCCTTACATAAGAAGAACGGCTGTGCGTCTTCTTTGTTTTTAGCCCAAAGTACCCAACCAAATCGAATAATTAAAAAAAAATTGTATGAGAAATATCTATTGCCGATAATGTAATTTAATTTATTTGTATTTTAATATAAAATTCAGGCCATTTAAGAAATAGTTTTCTAATGATTTTACAGGCAAATTTTGCAATGTTTTGTGAGTTTGTGAGTAACAATTTTATTAAATAAATAATGTTACGAACTAATGTTTTAATAAAATGAATTATAACTTTTTTGGGTCGAAATATAAATGTATGTATCTACAGCAATTTTTCGTTCCAACAAGGTTTCAATATGAATTTTAGACTAAAATCCAATATATATATTTTTTAAATAGGGCCAGTCAGCCGTTCCATATTTGGTGATTTTCCATAACAATCTTTAGTGATTTTCTTGAGTAATTACATTTTAAACTAATGTCAGCAGGATGATAAAGAAAATATCCTTACTCCATTTAAAAAAAGTTTTTAAATGGAATAAGGATATAACTCCATTTAACAATATTTATCTATCCTGTACAAAAGGATCAGGAAGGGAAAAATGCAGGAAAATTATGTATTTTAATAATATAATTTCTAATTCCTTGACAAAGAATGTACCAAATGAAATTCTTCCTGTATTTTATGCAAATAACAAACTTAAAAATTACATTGTAAATAATAAAGATAGAGATTCATAAATGAAAAAATCTGGAATCTATAAATTGAAGTGTAATGATTGTGGTTTCTTTTACATAGGTAAAACTTCGAGAAACTTCGAAATAAGGATTAAAGAATATATGAAATCTTTAAACAATAACAGTTTCTCGGAGTTTGCCAACCATTTGGTGGAAACCAGTCACATCTATGACTTCAATAGTGGAATAGAATTAATGCATTGTAATGTCAATGGCATTCAGTTGGATAAACTAGAAATTTTAGAAATCCGAAAGAGCGTTAATGCGTATTTGAATATTATTAATAACCAAAAATTGTTCTTAAATGACCCAATATTAAAACTGTGCCCTTTGTAAATTGTCTCCCATTGCCCCTCTCTCCTCTACCTACTATCATATTTTCATTGATACCATTTTCTATGTCCATTCTTTTTCAATTGACACCATTGTCTACGTCTATTATTTATAATTAGTATCAATAAAAAAAACCCTGAAGAAATGAGCATTGCTCATGAAACATGTTGGTTTTGTAAACAAGAAAAGTGGTAAAAACGTAGTAATTTATTAATTTAAAATAAAAAAAAGGATTTCTTTGCTACGTCCGTTGATTGAAAAATTGGAAACTACATTTTATTTTTATATGGGGGTACATATTATCCCGAACAAATAAATGCCGTAAAGAACAGAAAAAGGCACAAATAAATTCTATGTCATTATGTGGAATAAATTTGTGGAAATGGCCAGAGAGAGTATATCAAATGGTACAATATCGAGGATGTTATCGAAATAATTAAAGATCCTATATCTAGAAGCAATCGAGGACAGTACCTTTACTTTTTTTTCTTTATTTGTTACTTTACCTATTTTAATTTAGATGTAATGCCTGAAGAAGGCAAGATACGTTTGAGTTCCTTGTTGGCGATGTAAGCGATGTTTTATACCAAATAACAATGGTTTCATTAATTTTCATCCATGTATAAAAAAGGTTTTTTTTATATTTTATGTTTAATATTTAATAAAGTTTCTCCAAAATACTGATTTTTGTTTAAAATATTGTCCACATAGTTGCATTTGATTTGCAGGTACGATCAAAATATCAACATGTATGTCGGATACTGGATGCACATTGATTTTTGTATGTCAGAAAAAATACGAATGGCCATGTCAATCAATAGGAACATATTGATTTTGCTATGTCAGAAATGGGTGTTTTGTTAGCATGTTACATATTAAATGATTTAAAATATTTAACGGTAGTAAATTTACCAAAAAGTGAGATTTTATTATTTGACATTGAACAATGTTTCCAAAAAGTCAAAATTTCGATTCAATAATGCAAGGTTGATTTTAGGAAAAAATATTGAAATTCATGAAAAAAAAGTGATAGCTTAACGTGTCAGAAATAGGGTGTTTTACCTTATGTAAACAAATTCTTTCCGTATCAAACTATATTGTTAACCAATACTACTGCACAGCTTAAAAAAAACTAAATGAACGAATTTCTTCCGTTTTCAAACTATATTGTTAACCAATACTACTGCACACCTTTAAAAAAATCAACTTAATACCGTATTCAAACTAGGAAAATTAGACCGCAGTCCGCCGACAGTCGGCCGGCCATCTTAGCATATCTCTTGTATTTCAATATCTTTGGTCGCCCCGACTCCAGACGGATGAGCAATTGGGTCTTTAGTGCAGAATTCACATAAACAATAGTAGATAGTAACAACTGCGACTAGTGAAGGATGTTCCTTATTACATCCCATATATATTTTTTAATTTTATATCTAATAAATTCTCGTGTCACGGTGTTTGTTACCATACTCCTCCGAAACGGCTGGACCAATTTTGATGAAATTTTGTGTGCTTATCTGGTAGGTCTGAGAATCGATCAACATCTATTTTTCATACCCCTAAAAGTAAAGGGTGTTCCACTCCGAAGAAAATTATTTTCCCCATACATTTTGTATGGAACGAATTCTCCTATTTTGAAAGAACTGCAGCAATATTGTAAGGGGTATAATATTGAACTGTTAACCGGGGAGGGGGGACGGGGGAGGGGGGTGGAGGGAGGGGGGAGGGGGAAGGGGGAGGAGAGGGGAGGGGGGAGGGCGAGAGGGGAGGGGGAGGGGGAGGGGGGAAGGGGAGGGGAAGGGGGAAGGGTGGAGGGGGGGGAGGGGAGGGGGGAGAGGGAGGGGGGAGGGGGGAAAGGAACTCAGGAAGGGGGGTTAGCGGGACGTGGGAAGGGGAGAAGTGGAGTGGGGAGAGGGAGAGGGAACGCGAGAAGGGAAAGGATACGAGGGAGAAACAATTTAGATCAATTCAGCTAATAAGTTGACAACAGTTTTTGATTCTGAGGCGGTACGAAGTTCGCCGGATCAGCTAGTTTCATTATATATCTACAGTAGAGATAAAGGAAAATAATTTTCGAAGTGAAAACTTTTTTAGCAACGTTTTGATTTGAAATTCGATGACAAGAAAAATAGCGTCATTAAAAAAGAGAAACACTTACATCTATATATAGGATTTAGCCTGCGATAGAATGAGATATTATTATAATCGGTCTCCTCTTTGTGCGGTGCGCCGTAGCCTATCGGTCTCCTATTTGTGCGGTGTTTCGTGTCCTCACTCTTGTCTACTTTAATTTTATTTCTTATTTCATTTCTACCGCGTCTGAATTGCGCACTGATTTTTTTTAATAATTGTCGTAAACTCATAAATAATATTTGCCTAAATTGCCTCTAAAATGGTGAAAAAATGATTTCTTTGATGACCTGATACTTTATATTTTAAAATACTAATAAATAAAGTAGCATACAAATGTACTAAATATTTGCTAAAAACTTTAATATTTTTTTTGTTTGGTTCAGTATTTTGTCCTCAAATTCAAAATTTAATTTTGTATGAAAAATCGTTTGCCTTGAGCACGTACTAAAATTTAATAATATCTAAGAGTAAAATTAAATTATTATAAAAATATGTTATGTAGTGTTTATTTCCGAAATAATTTTAATATATAAAAATGAATGTTTCCTTGTTTGTTCCTAATGCATTACTAAACCGTTCATTTGAATGTGATGAAACTTTTGTGATTTGACGTGCGCATTCAGCGATTGTTTCTATTATGTAGTGTGCTCTTGCGTTATGAAATTATTTCCTAAACTTTTCATTCGATTTCGATGAAACTTAAAAAAAAAAATTTATTGTGTATTTTATTTAGATATAAAATTTGACATCATATATGTAATGTTTTCTTTTCTATGACTACTACAATATCATTTACTACCTACTGACTAAAATTTGGACTTTACAACATTAAGACATAATCCATGAAAAACTGCAAGACTTTTAGCCTTCTTAACATATACAGGGAGTTCATTGAACATTTTTAAACCTTTATAATAAATATTATTTTGTGTTCCCGATAAATTTGTTTTAGGAAGCCTAAAATCGTTGCAGTTTCTCGTAGGATAACAACGAACTGTACTATTGATTCTAACATTATTCAACATGTAATCTGGTAACATTTTATTTTTTAACTTATAAATAATAACTTTGGTATGTTGTTGTGCGAACGCCCGCGAAGGTTTCTATATACACTAGTGAACTCTAGCGTTATGAAAATTGTATTACTTTGCAATAGTGGTGCACGAGTTGTTTTAAAAATGTGTGTGATTCATATAGTTTAGCAGCAGGGTGGGAAGGAGGGAGGGGGGGGGGGATCTGGGATGTTGGGATGAGGATGAAGGTGGGGCAGGAACTAGCGGGAGGGGGGTGACAGAAGGAACGGGGGCAGGAGCGGGGACAAATGGGGAAATTTTAGCAAAGATCAAAGCCCTTCACCCTCGCCACTAATTCAGATGGATGCCATAGTCGCGGAGGTTCTGATGAGAGGATTATTGAAGAATTGGTACTAATGTGCGGAATTGGCAAATTCAGTTGTAATTTAGGTATATATGTAAAGAAAAATATAATTTTCTTTAATTTAAAACAATGCCGATCTTGACACGTCATTGTGTATGTATATATGCATCGTCACTGGATACGCTCCACAGTACCTACTTAACAGTCGACTCGATATTTTATAATTCTAAAGATAATTAAAAATATGGTAAAAATATTCTATGGGTATGATAACATTAATTTCAATAATTAAAAGTAATTATTGTCGTGATTGTGATTAAGAAATCGACATTACAATTAATAACATTAAATTTCGTTTCTTTCCTTACAGGTCTTACCAAATACTATTCCTTATGTAAATCTTGTGAGATTAACAACATAAACCTCCTCTTTCCTCACAGAGAAACTCAATTGTGTTTTAATTGATTGTCACAAGGAAAATATCATTATGTATATATGTAGGTAATTAAGTAGAAATTTAAAAACAAAAAAAAATTATATGTTTAATATTTTTTTGATCTTTCAAAGAGAAAATGGATATTTTCATACATAAATTGCGTTATACACAATTCAAAATGATAATATCGGTATTTTGAGTTTTTCTAATATTATGTCTTAACGTTTTTAAGCAAAAAATATATCTTCAAATCATTAAGAAATTAGGAAAGCTTCGCATTATCTGCTTTTTTCCCAAATTATTTTAAGAACTAAATTATAAAGCAAATGCATGTACTGGGAACCCACTGAAGGCACTGCCTGTGTGCGGGTAATATAACAAAAAAAACTAATTAAACACTCAGGCCTCAAGCATATTTTATCAGAATGTCAGAGTATTTCCGCTTTGCGATTAAATTCAAATAAATGGAATATTTTATAACTTATCCGAAAATAAAACCAACTGCTCTAAAAGATTGAGTTTACGGCCTTCATTTTGTACCTGTAGCGGAGTTGGCTTATTATTATTATCACTGACTGATTTTTATCTTGAAGATGTTTGGCAAATTGTGACTGCATTGTATTATTATTTTCAAATGATCGCATGTGCGAGTTTTTTATCGTAAGTACCTTTCTTGAAATAATTCCATATTTTTATTTTTTTTAGAAAGACAAAAATTCCCGGGTTACGAATAACCCAACAATATTTGAAAATCTCCTACTATCACCACAGTAAGCACAAGAAGAAAAATGTTGGTTGACTCGTGGTGGAGGACTTAGCCAGCCGAGGAATCAATCATAAAAAGCCTGGGTGGGACCCAAACGCGATGCCCACTCAACCACTGACCGGTCGAATGATATAAATATATCGTCTGTAAGTGACCTAACAACAGTTTAATAATGCCATCAGAAGGCGAAACAGCTGTCAAGCGTAATAATAATTGCATATCAGAACCTTTTTTTTTCATGTGAATACCTCAAGAGTCCCAGCTGCTCCCGTCTGGGGTCAGTGAGACCATGACATTCCTAATTGGGCCATGTTGTAAGGATGAAGGTAGTGGGGAGGGGAAGGAGATGAGGAACAGAAAGGTGGGGAAGTAACTGGCTATTCAGATCTAGTCACCAAACATGGCTAAAGCCATTTCAAGCAACGTTTCAATCCTGAACGGTGGTCTTAGACCAAGTGATACTGAGAGTATCTTCCACTCTGTAACTTGCCGCAAATAAACTATTTATTATTTTTAAATTAATTAATTGTGAAAAATCATAAATCAATCAATTAAATTGTATTTGCGCACGCCGGAATTCGATTCCGCGACCTTCGGATTGCGAGTCAAAAGCCTTATCAACCTGTAGACCACACCGGCCGTAACTTGTTCATAAATAAACTATTTTTATAAATAAAATAAAAATATCATCGAATATAATATAAATATAATTAAATTGGTGTTCAACAAATTAAAGTTAATTTATTAGTTATATTAGTTAGCTCATATAATATATAATTTTATTATAATTCCAAAATACTCTAATTAGTAATTTGGTTTATGACATAATCTGATAACATGACGAACCTGTTGCTCTCCATCCCCTTATCAGAGTTCACTTTTTATACTTTATCTAATCTTTAAATACGAATAATAACAAAATGTTTTCAATAATTCCCAGGTAAATCATTTATAGAAAAAATATCGTTATCTTGCTTATCCACCGGAGCATTTTTGGTTACATATTGGCCAATTTGTAAATACCCCCGAGCGTTCTCTGGCCAAAATGTGGCCAATTTGAAAATATATTTTAAAACATTTATTGGAATTTATTCATAAGTTCCCGCGTGTTGTGTATTTCGAGTAATTGCAAAGTTAACCTTTTCAGTATTTAAACTTTTCAACAATAGATGTCTAGCATCTCTTCTGAATTATTTGTTATTTATATTTGTATAGGGTTCTAACTTCACTTCACCTTGTTCTGAGATATGAGGTGTCAAAGTTTGCAAAGATCTGCACTCATTATCTATTTACTTACTTCTGATTTTGTGGTTGAATCTTGTGTAAAGCATTTTACTTGAACATATTTTAGAAAAAAATATTAAAATAAGACAAAAACTTACTATTTTAGAACATACCTACACATGCAAATTGAACCCTATGCATCCAGCAAGAGCATAATAATTCATTGCATAAGGTTTTAATAACATTTCCCTTATGTTGTTACAAGGTAGGGCCGCGTCTAATTTAAATAGTTTTTCGTTAAGGTGAAACGTCACGTACGTTATAATCTGCGCATTCACAGATGGCGCCAATTAAATTATTTTCGGTTTTTAATACGTTTTGCAGGTTAATACGCTTTAAGGGCACGCAACCCGAATTTCTACCGGTTTCTTACATATTTCCCTTAAACACGTTAAGTTTTAAAGCTCTTAAAAATATATGTTTTTCTTGAAGGTAATATCTAGACATTGCCCGCGCCGAAATGCAAATTATATAAAATTCCCTTGATAGAAAAAAATCGCAAAATATGCTCCAAAAATTATTATAAACACGTTTGTTTCAGTTATTTTACAAGTTATATGTATGAAAAATTTCACAAATAAATGCTGTTTAAGACTATTTTAAACGATTCGAGTTTTATCAAACATTTTCGCAATTTCTCCATCTTCTTCTTTTCGGGCCCGATTGCGGAGCCTTAAAATATTAAGGTAAATTAAATGTTTGCGCCTGTACATATTTAGTATGAATATAAATAAATAGTTTTGTCCATAAACAAACCCAATTCTTTCAAGAATGGCTGAAAAATTCAATTTTTTATCGGTGACTCAATCAAATATTATATTTTTCAGCCTTTCTTGATAGATTTGGGTTTTTTTATAGACATAACTATTTATTTATATTAGTATTAAATATGTACGGGTGCAAACAATTAATTCACCCTAATATTTTAAAGCAAAACGTGCAAAAAGTATTAAAAACCTAAAATAATTTAATTGGCGCCATCTGTGAATACGTAGATTATATCGTACGTGACTTTTAACCTTAAAATATGATAAACTAAAACCTTACGCAAGATTGAACCTCAAAATCAAAAATTGTTAAATAGATTACGAAAATTCGTCTTTGCAAACTTTGATACCTCAGAACAAGGTAAGGCAAAGTTAGAACCTTGTCCAATCAAAGTGGACTTTAATGGGCCTCATAACAACGAACGACTGTCATAGCCCACAGAATCACCTCCCGAAGTTAATGCACTTTACCCCCGGACACCCTGTATGTAGATTAAACGTCAGGTGACAATAACGCTTAGAATACATTAGTCTTATAAAACGGTGACCAGACAACTCATAATGAAACCAACTCAGAAGCACCTCAGAAAGGTCATTAGGAGTGATGATAAAAAAAATAAAAAAATGGTCAAATAGGTTAAGTTAGGTTAGGGTTACCGGCTATTTTAAAATTATTTTTTCATAGCTTTTAATGACCTTTTTGAGGTTTTTCTGAGTTGGTTTCATTATGAGTTGACATGGAACCTATAAAACATGTGTGTATACGTTTATTTCTAATATTTTTTCAAATCGGAAAGCGTATTTTCAAATTTTAAAAACAGTTTTTATTTTTCAGATATGTTCAGAAATATTCCATTTAAGTAGTTGGATTTTATTGCGAAGCGGAAATATTTTGTCCTTCTGACAAATATGCCAAAGATCTGAGCGTTAGAAGAACAAATAAAAACGAACATTTCCGGGTTACAACATAGGGTTACGAATCTAAACATCAAGCCGTTTCCTCGTAGGGGTAGGCAGAGAGGACGGACCGCCAAACAACTAGGTCTTGGCACACACTCTTTGCCTCATTCACATTCATATATCTTCTAATATATATATTCCTCTATTTTTTTTTTTTTTTTAAGTACATTTTTTTAGCATGTAATTATTAACCCCACTAGGGTTCGCCTGTATCGGGGTTAATAATTTCACAATTTAATAACAATAACACATGCAAATATCGGTCATTACCAAACAGTTGAGTGAAAGCAAAATAATAAAAATCAAAAATACAATGATAAACGGAGAAAATTATAAGTGATAAAATATATGAATTAATTATGAATTAATTATATTAATTAAATATTGAGAGATCAAACAAAATTTATTATTCTGACACTTGACATGGCCCGACACAAATATCTGATTTACTTAATCGTGCCATGCCTTCCTCGTGTGTCCCCGACTTCTTCGGCCATTCACATTTGCGTCACATATTCTTCTTACACTACTTTCTTCGTTCGTTCGCTCTACATGTCCACACCATCTGAGGGTTCCTTTCTTAATCTTATGCATTACGCTTACACCAGCCTTGCATTATTTGCGGATCTCCACATTTCTCACACGATGGTTTTACCACACATATGCCTCAGGGATCTCATTGGGTTATGAATAGTCTGACAATATTTGAAAATCTTCTAATACCATCGCAGTAAGTGAAAGATGTTGCTTGCGTCAAGATAGTCATCTGAGGAATTGAACTCACGCCGCCTGGGTGGGAACCAGACGATCCGTGTTGTATAATATTTCCCCATTTTCAAGAACATTATATTCTTTCATTAGATTGCAGTTTGGTATTTTTGGTTAAAATTTTTATGAATTTCACTTTCTACAAATTTTTTATCTCGGCTTAATAGATTCGTCTATTGTCAATTGTCATGCCTGAAAGCGACGGGCACAAAGTTCTTGTCACAGGTCACAGGTCACAGGTTAAGGTCACACGTCAAAGGTCAAATCACAGGTCAAAGGTCACATTGTAACAGTTTACTTGTTACCCCGATTATTTGGATGTTGACGATACAAAAAACACCTTACTCTATGAGTTTTGTTATTGCTAACTTCGGACGGGACAGTGGCGACATCTGGAGGGTGACGGAAGAGCGGGCACTCTACGGATTTCTCGGAAGGAAGGAGGGCTGAAGAACCTGGTCTCAGGCTGGCATGGCTAGATCGAGAATTGGCGTTAGTTTCCTTTATACTGGTTTTCAAATACTTTATATTTTATTTATGGTCATGTCATTGAGACTGGCCTGGCACCCGACATACTGGTTTAAGGTTAGTTCTGATAATTATGTTCACACATCGCTGATCCTTGTTCTGTTTTGAAGTGACTTGCATATTTTATTTTCACAGGAGATTCCTCTTCAAGGAACCCTGGACCACATCCTGAGTTTCGATATTAATAATAATAATCTTTGTATTGATATTAGTCTCATGCTTGCAAACTGTTTATTTGATTACAATAAATGTCAAATTTGAATATCTGTTTTATTCTTATATCCCTTATTTCATTGATCACATGGTTGTCGCTGGGATTTGAACCGAGTATTTCTATTGTTAAAATGTAAAAATAGTTACAACATGCCACAGGTACCAGGCCACAGGTCACAGTTCATGGGTTTAAGGTTACAGGTAACAAGTCACCGGTGACTGGTCACAGGTCACCCGTCAAAGGTCACATGTCACAGATCAAATATCATAGGTCACAGGTTACACGTCAAAGGTCACATGTCGCAGGTCAAATATCACAGGTCACAGGTCGCATGCCACGGGTCACAGGTCATCGGGCACAGGAAATTGGTCACAGGTCACACGTTACAGGTCACAGATTACAGGCACAGGACATTGGTCACAGGTCACACGTTACAGGTCACAGGGCACAGGGCATTGGTCACAGGGTCACAGGTCATCGGGTCATCGGGTGCCACGGGTCACAGGTCATCGGGCACAGGGCATTGATCGCAGGTCACACGTCACAGGTCACAGGTCACTGATCACAGGTCACAGGTTGCAGGTCAAAGGTCACCGGTTATAAATAATATTTGTGTTTATTGTCCTATGTAGAAGTGTTCCAATATTCAAATATTACAAATATGCCAGTAAAAATTATTAACCACTAGCTGTGAGTTACCCGGCTTCTCTCAGGACAACATTCGAGACTGTTCTGGAATGTTCCACAATGATGTTCCCGATTCTCTATTCCCCAACATTCCACTACATACTCCGCCACTCCTTCCAGAACTACGAGTATCTAGAGCTCCATGGAACCTTCTAGAACTTTCCGAAAGACTGTTATAGAAATGTCAAGAGGGCGAAACTTCCAGCCCTTTTATATCTACAAAAGCACGCCCTGTAGGTAAAAACGGGAACCGTCATCCTGCAGGGGGGATAGAGATCTACCACACCATATAACTCCCTTGATCGTACTGGGACTCGTCTCTCATCAACGAGGATTTTGGAACAGAAAATAAAAACATACAAATTTGAAAGATTCATAAACAAAAAATGAATTTTGTGAGGATTGACGGAAGTGAAATGAAAATTTTATTAAATTGACAAATGATTAGGCTCACCTTTCTATAAAAAAATAATTATATTCCAAGGTTATTAAGTTTTCAAAAAAAAAATAACATTATCGAAATTCCCAACTATCTATATTGACTTATCGCCCTGTACAAAGTCCACCATTTAGAATACAAACGTTGCGTTGCTTGAAATTACTGTATCTTGGTATTTGGTGACCAGATTCTTAATAGCCAGGTACTTTCTCACCTTCCTCTTCCCCATCTCCTTCCCCATGATCGTTCTATAAATACGCATCATCTCATTTACTAAAAACTCCCAGACAGGTGTTATTCTAGATATTTGTATGAATAATATAATAATTGAAGATAAGATTAGATTAGGTGGCTAAAAATACTACTGACAAAGTAACCAAGTCTTAGGAAACGATATTTAATCGTTTTGAAAAATATTTTTATCGTTAAATACAAATATAATGAATACTTTTTATTTATTTAGACGCCCAAAGAGCGTTTCCGTAATATGCAATAACTGTTTTTTTTTTAAATTACAATGATAATAAAGAGTTCACCAAATACAGGTTACATAATATTTAGGAGACGGGTATGGGTACCGCCGCCCCGGGAACCATTTATTGAATAACCAACACCTCTGCCTAAGGTCACCCCAAATGCTTCGATATGTTTGGTGACTTAGCAGAGGTCCCCAGGTTCATGGGGTGAGATTTGTACGGGTCTTGGCGGCGGATGTATCTTCCCACCTGCTGTGTGGCAGGCTGGAACGAGGGAGACAGGTTGAGGGAGGCCTTTTGACCTTTCCAGCTGGACTCTCTCGAACCATTGCCTTGCACCGCAGTAGGAGGGATGGATTCATACGTCCGTCACTCGTGGACATACTAAACCCCTCATAATTTTTTCCTCTTCAGAACTTCCTAACTTTACCTCCCTTAAAAATACCTTGAAAACAGCATCCCTTAGTACTTCACTGAGAATGTTGGGTTTCGTCCTACGCACTGCGAGAAACTTCAGAGACACCGGGTTCTCACAGTACTATACAATGCTTTGGTTAGGAGTAGGCTTGAGAGTGGATCGGTGGTTTGGAGCCCACACCAAGTGAAGTATTCCCTCATGTTGGAGAGGGTTCAGAAAAAAATTCTGAGATTTCATTACCTGAGGGAGTATGGCTACTATCCGTGGCTCTACCCTACCCACTTTCTCTTGGGCATGTTTGGTGTGAACCTTCTACCGGTCAGAAGTGATGCGCTCATTGTAACACATTTCTTCAGACTGATTCGTGGAAGGTTCGAAAACTCGGCTATCGGAGAGCATTAGTTTCTATGTTCCCGATGGTTATCTCCGTCACCGACAGCATAGATTGTTTTATCTCCCGGCTTGCAGAACTAACTTGCCAATGGTTTTGCCAGTCGGGAGAGGTGTCTTGTTGTTAAATGGTGTTAAATCGAATCACTTCGAATATCGATATGTTTAATATCGAAGAGCACAATTCAGACCAGCGGCTTTGTTGTTGTTAGTATGATTGTGCTTCATTGAAATATAAATTACTTAAACCTGTTTAAATTTTAAATCTTAATACTCTTTTAAAACGCATTGAAATTTTATTTTGTAACGTTTTAAAATGAATAAATAAATGAATTGAATTGAGTAGACACAATGTAGGTAACATGGAATATAAGTAAACTAAAATTGATAATCTGCCAATATCCTCCCAATCGGGATGCGGGAACGGATACCGCCGCCCCGGGATCCATTCATTGGATAACCAACATCTTTGCTATAGGTCACCGATTCGCTACGTTTGTTGACTTAGCAGACGGGTGCCCGGGTTCTTGGGGACATGTTTGTCTAGGTTTGTCCAGTGTGTGGTTTCTTTCAGTGAACACCAGATTCCTACCCACCCCTCATATTTTTTATCCACCCCAGAACTTCCTTTCTTTAAAAAGACCCTCCACACAGCATCCCCAAAGTTCACATAAGCCCTTAAGGGTAATTATGTTCCTCAGTGTGTGGAGCTAATGTTTAAAAAAAATAGTTCGACAATAATGAAATTAATAAAAATGTGTAAATTTTTGTACTTACACATTTATTTATGAATTAGGTAGGTAGAAATAGTTTTTCACATAAATGATGTTTGAAATTTGTCAAAGTTCAAATTGTTGTCAAATGCATGTTTGTTAGATACCAATAATAAGTATCTACACGTTGGTGACCTGACAATTGTTCCGACGACAATTACCTCCCAACAGATGGCCCCCTGACAATTTGTCCACCCGACAATTGATCCCTCCAATAGTATTCGGCGGACAGATGATCCCTCTGATCAACCTGATGACCGTTGATTCCCTAAAATATTATTTTCCAAGTAAGTATACAAAGAGGATATACGGCCGTACAACCAAAGTCGATATGCTTATATCTGAAGGCATCTTGAGTGAAAATCCGCTGCAAAAATATTCTTACCAACAATTTTTTTTTTTATTTTTTATTTTTTATTTGATTCACCTTTTATTTATACATGTGTGTTACATATTTGACTAATGTGGGCCTCACTGGGTGCTTTACCCGTGCTGAGGACCTCATTTTACAGTTTGATATGATTTTTTTTTTTTTTTTAATTTAAGATACATATAAAATAAAAACTAAAGAAAAAAGAAACTCAATAATAACATATGAGAATTAAAAGAAAGTAAAATAGAGCAAAATAAAATAGAGTAAAATAACACTAAAATAAAACAATAAAATAAAACTATATAAAGAGGATAGATACATATAAACCGATAGTGAAATTAAAAGGGTTTTATATATTAGTGAGTATTGCAATGGTGTTTATGTCTACGTGTTTTTATTTTTTTTTTATGTTGTGATTTTTTTGTAAAGTTGCCTTTTTTGTTCTTTAATCCATCTGTTAATTTTGAGTGTGAAAAGTTTTTTGTTTTCTTCTTTTTTTGAATCGAGTGAAAGATGGTTGAATGCTTTTATTGCCTGGTATTTGTGATGTCTTTGTCCAAAGCTTGTGTTTATCGTCGGTGTTTTTAAGTTTTGTATGTATGCTTGTCTAAGTGGTCTATTAATGGTTTGTGTTTGTTGGAGTTTGTGTTTTTGGTCAAAGATATAGTTAAGAAGTGTTTTTATGTATAAATGTCGTATATCAAGTCCGTCGAACATGTTGAATATTTGGTCTGTGTCAGTCATTCTGTGTTTTTTTAGTATAACCTTGTGATGTTTCAACCCCCCCCCCCTATGAAACTTTTAAATATTTCTTCTTCTCGTGCGTTCAGATCTCCGGTTGGTAGATCTTCCTCTCGTACCTACTGAATGATTCGCCATTAATGTTTTGAATCATGACTTATTTTTCCCACCCCTGTGACTGAACACAGTAAAAGGTAGTTTTCCGGGAAATTCTTACAATAAACCCTTTTCTCCACGTTGTGTGATTTTTTTTTTCGGAGCACCTAGAACATCTAGGATAGGTATTTAATGTCTTTCGTGGTAACTTCGGTTCTTTTAGGTAAGGTGTGGAAGAATTACTCTGTATCTCTTAGACGTCTGAAGGACACGCCCTGTCTAAACTATCCTAAATTTGTCCCCGCTATGATTCTAATGATATACACTGCTCCAATATTCACATAATGAGCACTGTTGTTATTACTCTCGCTAGGCTATAAGATTGATCTCTCCCCCTCTACGTCCTAATAAGTTTTAATGTACGTACCTGGAATGTTTCATTTCATGTGAATAATTGGCGAATTCTCTGCACCGCTCTCCATGGCTAGATGCTATACATAATCGTGATAATATGTTCTGTTGTTAGTAAACGCAAACTTATACCTAGGATGGAAGTATAAAGACGGGATAGAGGATAGGATGGATGGTGACTGGAAAGGAATTTTTTGCAAGCAAATACTGGCTCCTCCACTTGACCAAGTTGACTAGGTGGTCGGCTCTCAGAACACGACCCTCCGACCAATGCATGATGAGGCTATACCCATGGCACCCGGAAAATCTCTTGACGATAAACCAGATACCCGGACCCCGCCATAACAGAAGAAGAACGGCATGCCTTCAAACCTTTCCCAGACAACTCCAGTATCGAACACCTCCGGAACTACTTTACTGGCTCTAGAAGGGGTATTCTATTTCGTCCCTTATCACGACTCTACTCACGGTACAAGTGGCGTAAGCTTGTGACAGGCAGATCCATCTCCCACGTGACCGACCTAGCGTTACAGACCACCTCTGGAAACCGACTTATCCCCACCCTTGTAAGAGATACGTTTGCTTCCAGGTCGATAGGATTAAAAAATGTGATGATGCTGCAGGAATCTCTCCACAAGAGCCATGCCTATGCCTCCATCCACACTACCTTGCCGGTAACTCGAGATGCTTTTGGTCAAGACGCCTCCGTCAGCGAACCACGTCCTTCCATACTGTTGGCGTCTCATTTCATACGACCTATCGCGCCCATCCGCTCGACATAGTTCCGCGAAAGGGAATTGCTTCCAGCACCTCGCGAGACCCGATCAGTCTATGGTGAGCATCCTCCAACATGACAATGCAGAAAGACCCTTACCGGGGGACCACCAATTTGTGTGTATGTGTGGCCTCGGTGACGTCATCACATTGTCCAGTCCCAAAGATTTAAAAAAGCGTAATTCAACAAGTAGGAATTCAGCAGAGTACCTGTTAGTATTATTTTTTCGTTTCACGCTTAAATGTTTAGGCTGCAGTCGGTCGCCTCCAATTTGATATGTCGTACTCTCGGAACGCTCTCCATTTGGTTGAGTGTACAGCACCCCCGAGATGTAGGTACCTCGCTTGCTCGTTCATTTTTTGTGTCAGTTCCCCCGACCGCACGGCATCAGCTGTCTGGGAGAAAACGTCACTCCCTAGATGATAATAACGCTAAACATATCCATATCAGCTGCTTAAATAATATTAATTTTTCTCTGCGCTGGAGCTGCTGAAATTAACTGTCCAGAGTTTGCGTTCTATTCACGTCACTCTGCAAACAAGTACATGTACCTAATTCAATTATAGATTTCTAGGTTCCGGTACCGGGAATCGAACCCGAGCCTCCTAGAGAGCCAGGTATCGCCTACGCTGATTCCGCACGTGTCTACCCCATTTGGTCTAGCTCGGCATCAGTTGTCTGCCGAGGAAAGGTAGCTGTTCTTGTTGATAACATCTGTGAATTATGCCTGGTACCTATTCTGGAATAATCAAAACATCAGTTCATTCAACGCTGGTACAGTTAAATAATACAGGGTCAGCGTTCTCTTCACTCCATCCTGCAATCAGTGAGGTCCTGTAATATAGGTTAAAGTTATTTGACTTACCAGGAACGTGGTTGTTAAAATCGCGACTCCCGGTCGGGTAAACGCGACTCCGCGTCTTAATCACGCGTCCTCCCTATAAATGATCAAACTCCCTACTTGCTTTTCTTATCATCGTACAAGGTCTTAATGTAGGTACTGTAATTTTAAAACCCCTTTTTCTCTAAGCTGCATTGTGGGAAGATCTTCTCTCACGTCCTGTGGCCCCTTACCAGACTATTGCGCAATCATAACTACCAACCCCCCCCCCCCCTAACTATACACGGTAACGTCAGACCTACTTTATATTTAAAAAGCCTCCTTTCAAAACTGCATTTCTAGCTTTCGACTGACTGTACATTTATTATCTAAACTCTAATTATTCTGGCTAAAACTTCTCAACCGAATTACCACCATTTTTCCACTATTTTTATTATTATCATTATTTTATTCGTTGCACTGTCCTTAAATGAAGGATGGAATGTTTTCTACGGGATTATTATTATGATCCGGGACCATTGTCGTTACTCAAGACAAATATTTATTGTTATATTTTTGCCTCTACATAATGAATGATAAGTTGCAATTATTATTTATGTAACCAATCTATTATGTGATTACATTTCAATGTAGGCCTGTTTACGAGAATTATAAGTCGACTTAAAATTCACGGCCTCAACACGGCTAGTCCAGTGGCGGATTATTGGGAAAACCTATATTATAACCGTTTTATATTCTTCACTTATCTAGTGTTCGTATTTAGGGTTTTCAGTTGATATCCACTTTTGTACTTATGTAATTTTAAAACCACTGTAAGCATTAACACTGAGTCTGTATTTTTTTATTATTATTATCTCGCAGATCTCGTTCAATAAGGATATTATTGTTATTATTATTAATTATGACAGGAGTCCAATACTTTAATAAGTCTCTATTCCCAAATTTAAATGTTTATCGCGCGGCAATCGCGAATTTTAACAACGATTATCTTTATTAAGTAACACAACACCGAACTTCTTTATCTTACACCATAAATGCAAAATCTTCACTGAAGTTAGTTTTAACAAACACTTCTCGTTTTCGCTAAGTCCACAGCGAGCCACAACACTCTTTTCGAAATTCCACGACCAGCCTCTTCTCCGACTCAAGGATGTCTGCCCAATCTACCCTCCTTCCAACTCGCATGTCCAATGTCAAACCTACCTTCCAACGTTTTTTACATTAATTTATCACTCATAAGTTCTCAGAGTTATGCGAACTGCACTTCAGGAAAAATACTTGAATTTGCACATAATTTAAAGTTCTGACAGGACATTAATTTTTATTAGTTTCACTAATTACTTTCTTGAATCTCGTACACGTAAAATCAAGAGATAAATTCAGCTTTAATGTATCGATCTTGACAACCCACTAAAATACAAGGGATCGAACACATTTTTCATCTGCGTTATCTAAATAACCCAAAATCCAAACCGAAACCTTAGGGTTTTGTCACTAGCGTAACCTATTACTTACCAGACTCGCCGATTTCAGCCGTGAAACCAACTGTCGTCAATTCCCTCGTGCTCCTCATAAAAATGTGATTTATGACCAGGTTAGAAGTGTTTTTACCACTTAAAATAACTATCCCCTAAAACGTGGGACAATATTTTGTTCTAAATCCACCAAGAGGCATCAGGTTTGGCCCTTTCCTGTGATTGATGGGACGCCCCTAATATGGTTCGATATTTATTCTGATTTGTTGAACGCTTCCGTTACCCTAGTAGATAAATCCTTCTTCGAAAGGCCAGCCCCAATTGCTGCAGACCCCTTTAATTCCACTATCGAATCTACCCCACCGGTGTCGGTAGTATGCTCATATTTGTTATAAGAAAAAAATTATTTGCCAACCATTTGACAAAGCAGGTTCATCACAACCTTTAAGATGGTTCTCTGTATGGTTTCCAAATGAACAATAGCTGAGTTTGTTGCTCCTCCCCAAACAATGATTCCATATTCTATTATAGATTGGCAGAGTGCAAAATATACTGTTTTCATTTGTTTTAGTTTGTATATGTTTCTTATGTTTAGGAAAAGATGTACTGTTTTGAGGAGTTTATTGGTGATATGATTTATATGATGTGTCCATTTGAGATTATGGTCAATTATAATTCCTAGATATTTTATTTGGTCTGTTTTTACTATAGCAGGGCAGTCGCAGTTTTTGGTGTTTAAACAATCGTGAATTTTTATGGTGTTTGTTTTATTTGTTGGCTGTCCCATGCTATTTATACTGTACGTTGTGAATTTTGTTTTCGATATATTTAATGTAAGTATGTTTGTGTCTAACCATGTTTTCACTCGCGTGATTCCTAATTCTGCTGTATTTTACACATTGTTCCAGTCTTTAGATTTGAAGAGTAATACTGTGTCGTCCGCATAACTAATTATTTCTCCGTCTATTTCCATATTACAGAGTTCATTTATGTAGATAGTGAATAGCACGGGCCCTAGTATGCTTCCTTGTGGAACTCCATATGTAATTGGCAGTGGTTTACTAGTATGGTGATTAATTTTAACTTGTTGGGTTCTGTTGCTCATATAACTTTTCATTAGTTGGAGTTCCTTGCCTAAGATACCAATGTTTTCTAATTTCTTAAATAGGGTTTTGTGGCAGATTGAATCGAAGGCTTTAGCTAAGTCTAGGTATATTGCTATGCATTTTTGCCCTTGATCTATGTTGCTATGTATATAATCTATTACATATTCTAAAGCTTCTTTGGTACCTCTTTTTTCTCTAAATCCGTATTGTTTATCCGAGATTAATTTGTTTTCTTCAAGGTATTTTATAATTTTGTTTTTTAATGCTCTTTCGAAGATCTTTGATAGTGAGTTTAATAATGTGATTGGTCTATAGTTATTTATTTCCATTTTGTCTCCTGCTTTGTAAATAGGGATCACCAGTCCTTGTTTCAAAGTACTAGGGAAGCAGCTTTGTTTTATACTAAGGTTGATTAAGTGTGTTATTGGTTTTATTATTTCATTTTTTAATTTCTGAATGCAATCTGTTGTTATCTCGTCTAATCCCGGTGCAATATTGTTTTTTAATTTATCGATTATTTTTTCAATTTCCTCCTCCGTAATTGTTTTTATTGTAAGTCTTAGTTTTGTCTTTTGTGTATTGATGTATGATCGGTTGGTTTGTGTTTGTGTTTTACGGTTTGCTAAAACTTTTCCTATATTTGCAAAGAAGTTATTCACATGGTTCGCTATTATCTCCGCATTTGTACTGATATCTATTTTTTTTTTAATTAATATTTAATTGTTCGATACTATTTTTCTGTTTGTGTTTTTGTGTGTATGTCACTTCTTTTAATATTTTCCATATAGCTTTTGGGTTGTTGTTTTCTTTTTGTAGTTTTTGTCTATAGTATATCTCCTTAGCTACTCTTATAATTTTTGTGCAGATATTTCTATATCTTTTATAAAAATTAAGTTGTTCCATGTCATATGGCGTGTTTTTAATTTGTCTGTGTAATTTGTCTCGTTTACGGATGCAGTTTAATATTCCTTGAGTTATCCATAGTTTTATTTTTTTTTGTCTTGTGTTTAAGTGTTATAAGTTTTATATTAGTGTAGTTATTTATTTCTTGTGTTAACGTAGTCGTGAATTTATCCCAGGCTTCTTCAGCATTCTGTATTCGGTATATTGGATTCCAGTCCATTTTTTTGAGTTTTTCCTTTAAGTTTGGATATTTAGTTATTTTTTTTGTAAATGTTTTATGTTCTTCAGATTTTGTGATTTCGGTGGCTATTGCTATCATAGTCATGTAATGATCTGTAATTGCGCTTTCGAGTACTATTGTTTCGGATTTTAGTTTTGACTTGATCATTATATGGTCTATACAGCTACTTATACAATTACAATAATTACAATAATTTGGACTCTCCGAAGAAGCATACGTGTCAACAAAATACGAAATTCTTATACGTGCAGTCGGCTTAGCAAAAAAACCGCTTTAGGTTATATGACTTTATAATATATAATATAACTTTTTTAGCTGAATATTTTTTATTTATTTATTTATTGCTTCTTCACAATTTGTATACATATATTTTTAGCATGTAATTATTAACCCCACTAGGGTTCGCCTGTATCGGGGTTAATAATTTCACAATTTAATAAAAATAACACACGCAAATATCGGTCATGCAAAACAGTTAAGTAAAAGCAAAATAACAACATTTAAAAATAAAATGATAATATAACAGAGAAAATAATAAGTGATAAAAATATATGAATTAACAACAAAGTGTTAAGAGATCAGACAAATGTTATCATTCATTTCATTAGTTCATACCATTTTCAACAATAGATAAAATTAAAAAAATGTATATCCTTAGGTTTTTTTTTTTTAAATATTATGTGTAAAAAATAAAAAATGAAAAAAACAAAGATTTATAAGCGATTATATTACAGCGAATCTTTCTTATGAAATATCACATAAGAGTTCCAACTGCTCGCAACCTTCTGGAGTCAGTGAGACTATGGCATCCTTAATTTCAGTATGATGTGAAACTTAAGGTAGTGGGGAGGGGAAGGAGATGTGTAAAATGTACCCGGTTATTCAGATCTAGTCACCAAACACGGCTATAGCCATTTCAAGTAATAACATATACACCTGCGTAAAAATACAAAAAAAACATATAATAGGTTTTTTATCCGAATATAAAACAAGACTCTACCAACTGTCCGCAGACAGTGAGGCTACAGCATCCTCAATTTTGGTATGTTGTGAGACTGAAGGTAGTGGGGAGGGGAAAGAGATGAAGAAAATGTGCCTGGCTATTCAGATCTAGTCACCAAACATACATAGTCCCGTTAGTAGTACTACCAGTTCCCTCAGCGAGTGCACTGTCCATATCGAATAGTTTCCTACACTCACATAGAAGCATACCTTCTTTGGTTACACATCTCACTTTGGGAGGCGGGTATGGGTACCGCCGACCCGGGAACCATTATTTATCCAATATTCGCAATGTTTTGTGACTTGGTAGGGGTTCTCAAGTTCATATGGTGAGGTTTGTCCAGGTCTTGGCGGCGGATGAATCTGCCACATCGAGCCTGGTTGAGGAGACCTTTTTTACCTATCCAGCTGGACTATCTCGACCCATAGGCTTGGACCGCTGTTGGAAAAATGGATAAACTGACCCCTAGTTCCTAATCACGCCTCATTTCAATTTCGGAGGCGGGAACCTTTATATAACCAACACCTCTGCCATAGGTCACCCTAAGTGGTTCGCTACGTTTGGTGATTTAGCAGGAGTGTTCGGGATCATGGGTTGAGGTCTTGGAGGCGGATGACCAGAACACACTGAACCCCAGATTCCTACCCACCCCATAAACCCTCTTCCTTCCCAAAACTCTCCTCTCCTTTCTTTCCTTAAAAAAGTCCTTCCACGAGGCCTCCCCTAAGATGACAAAGGTCCTGATGGAAATTAATATCTTTTTCCGTTCCAGAACTTCCTCTCCAACAATTTATAAAAAGACCCTCCACGAAGAGACCTAAGATGACATAGGTCCTGAGGGAAATTATCTTCCTGAAGGACTTGTGTGTGGAGCTAATGAATAAATGTGTATGTGTCGATCATTCTGTTGATTAATCAGACATCTCTGAAAAATTGAAATCTAAGTTGAGCTTGTTGCAGTTATATGTGTTAGTGTTAGTGTCCCCTCTATCTGGTACAATACTCATATTACTTATATACACCACCAACATCTTTTATAATGTACTAAAATTTACACTGAATTAAACAAAATGTTGATGTTTTCTGGATCACTAGTAGGATTTTTTTACGCCTCCCGGTTTTATTTTGTAGCTTATTTAATATTAGCAGACCTGGCCACACGTTGCTGTGACTTACGAAACACAGCGCCATTACCCAATCTTTATAAAATCCACACCACCCGCTTGCCAGCTGCCCGCTGCCCGCTGCCTGAATTGAATATTTAAATTTATCGGCTTTTATCTACTATAATAAGGATGTATAATACATATAAACTAATTAACTCGCCACTTTTATACAATGCTTGCAATGCAACACTGGATATTTGAAAAGGGAAAATCAAATACCTACTTACTCTAGGACAGTGTTTTTCAATCTTTTTGAATGCGCGACCCCTTTACAGGTTGAAAAATTCTGGCGACCCCCTTTGACCTTTGGAAATTAGCATTTCTGGCAGATCTTTATAGCCACCTTAATAATTTAAACAAGAACCTCTAAGGTAGAGAAGAAAACATCTTAACAACTAAAGATAAAGTCAAAGCATTTCATTTGAAACTTCATTTGTGGTCAATCTCGCTGCAAAACAATATATTTGAGTCATTTCCATATGTTCAGAAGACTGTTGAAGATAATGCAACAGACCAATTATTTGTCGTAAGGGCTCACATTCCTTGCATGATGCAGAGCTTGCATAATTTGCATGAGAAACTATTAACATACTTTCCATACTTGCACTCTCAAGCTGACAATAGGAGTATATGGATTTTAAACCCTTTCTTGGATAAACCAATGGAACTGTATGATTTCACCACAAATATGAAAGAAAATCTTATATTAAATGAAGACAATATTAGCTAAAAAATCTCGAAAATCTGGAGACAGAAAAATCAGAAAAAGATATTGGCACCTCTGGGACTCGAACCCAGCACCTTCTGCTTACATGGCAACAGCTCTAACAACTGAGCTAATGTGTTTATTTCCAATTCGGTCACTTTTAACTGTATCATACTTCTATTAATAACTACCAACATTATCCTTAGCTCAGTTTGTAGAGCTTTTGCCATGTAAGCAGAAGGTTCTGGGTTCGAGTTCCAGAGGTGCCGATATCTTTTTCTGATTTTTCTGTCTCCAGATTTTAGATAGAGTTTCGCTAATGTTGTCTTCATTTAATTAAATATTAATATTTGAGGTTTTATTCATAAACTTATTAAAAAGGAAGTATTCATCCTAGACTTTCAGAAAAGTCAATAGATGTCGCATATTAAAAATAAATTAGAAAAAAAATTATCCAGACACTATCTAGATGGCATTTAGTTGGCGTTTGAATCTTGCAATCATATATAAAGATAGCAGCCAATAATATGTGCGTTTAGAAAATGAAGATAATGTTGGCAGTTCTTAGTCGAAGTATGATACAGTTAAGAGTGACCGAATTGGATACATACATCTTAGTTCAGTTGGTAGAGCTGTTGCCATGTAAGCAGAAGGTCCTGGCTTCGAGTTCCAGAGTTGCAAATATCTTTTTCTGATTTTTCTGTCTCCAGATTTTCGATTGACTTTCGCTTTTACTGTCTTCATTTAATTAATTTTTACAATTTGAGGTTTTACTCATAAAGTTAAAAAAAAAAATCTGATAGCTGCTTACGGCGTGCTTAAAATAGCATTTCATTTTCAAAGTGTTGACGTGTTTTGGATGAAAAGAAGAGTATCCAGAGCTGGCAAGAGAAGCTCTAAAATTATTAGTGCCATTTACTACTTCATACTTTTGTGAACTGACATTCTCTTCAATGGTCACCTCTGCCATAGGTCACCCCAAGTGGTTCGCTACGTTTGGTGATTTAGCAGGAGTGCCCGGGTTCATGGGGTGAGGTTTGTCTGGGTCTTGGAGACGAATGACCGGGACACACTGAACTCCAGATTCCTACACATCCCTTAAACCTTTTTCCTTCCCTCTCTATCTCATTCCTTTCCTTAAAAAAATCTCCAAACGGCATCCCCAAAGATGACATAGGCCCTGAGGGAAATTATTTTCCCCAGGGTCTCCTGTGTGGAGCTCATACAAAAAAGTGGACATTCAAACTAATAACCAAAAATTTTAACAAAACAAAAAAACGACTTAAAAAAATGCACTAAAAAGTAAAAAAATAATTTCGTGTTCTTCCACAACTTAATAATCAACTTACTTTTTCTACTCATCAATATGTAGGTACGATTGTTATTTTTGGAGTCGGTGTCAGTCAAGGTAGGTTTGTAACTACATACATAGTTATAGATGAGATGTGCTTGTGTCGCACGCGCGACTTGATGAGGCGAGAGGCGAGAGCGGGGCCGCGGCGGGAGGGGAGCTGCCAAATGACCACGCCGGGCGGGTACCTTGGCTGACACCGACTCCAAAAATAACAATCGTACCTACATATTGATGAGTAGAAAAAGTAAGTTGATTATTAAGTTGTAGAAGAATACGAAATTATTTTTTTACTTTTTAGTGCATTTTTTTAAGTCGTTTTTTTGTTTTGTTAAAATTTTTGTTTATTTTTTGATTTTTAGTGAATCTGAAGTACACTAACTAAATTATCTGAATATGGGTAAACCTACTAAACGTGCTACTCATATGAGACAGACATTGCTTGACCATAACGACGTTACGGTAGGTGACTCAAAGGTCCGGATAGCCTTTAAAGATACGGCCGAGTATCGTTAATTTGCTCCTAAGAATTTAAGAGTTCGATCCCATAATCAGAACCTGATCAAACTCTCATCAAACTACCCTTGAAGTACATCCTTTCCAATAAAAATAGAATCATCGGAATCGGTTGGCGTGATATCGAGTTATTCGTCCATTTGTCACGTTCATACTTAATGCAAATTTAAGACTTATATAGTTTTCTCATGGATGCCATTGACACAACTGGACCAAATTGAAATGGGACTACACAGGAAACACCAGCTTTCAAATAAAAAAGAATCATCAATATCGGTTCACCCCGTCGAAAGTTTTGAGGTAACAAACATAAAAAAATACATTCGAATTGAGAACCTCCTCCTTTTTGAAGTCGTTTAAAAAGAAAAACAGACTTAACTTACAAAATGATTTGATTATTAACATATCAAAAATAGCACCACGATTTAAAATATTTTTGATAATATGAACAAGCCCATCCTTCTCATTGAAATAGTGTTTTTATTATTATTAGAACTCGTCTTTTTCTTTTTGCCGGCGACCCCCCGAGTAAGGCTTCGCGACCCCCCTGGGGGTCGCGACCCACAGATTGAAAAACACTGCTCTAGGACATCTATTTTCCAATTTCTTCCGTAGAACGAATTGCAAAAGTGACTATAGTACGGCCCGCCAGCCATTTTAAATCGCAAAAAAATATGTTTTCTTTGAATTTCTCGGCTTTTCTCTAATATAATACATGTATTATACATATAAACATTCCTCTTCAATAACTCTATCTATTGGTGAAAACCGTATGAAAAGCCGTTGCGTAGTTTAAAAGATTAACGCGCACATACATTTTGAGCGACTTCATTTTATACTATGTAATGATGATGTAAAACACAGACAGATGTACATAATACTTGATTTACGATGAGCATTCGAATATTGCTTTCCTCACTATCTCAAAACTTAATATTTGGAGATGTCCGACTAATCAACTGGACAATGATATAGGTAATGACTTCATATCTTTAGTCACGGACAATTTTTTATTTATTTATTTATGTATGCATATATATTACAATACATTACAAAATGATGCTTTGTCTGCCCAACTGGGAAGGATACCCGTTTCAGGACAGTCAAATTGCATATTTAGTTCATAATATTCAACAAAGGAATGATTTCGTTCAAGATATCACAGGAACTTGCTTCTGTTAACACAACTTTTGAGAACTTTAAAAATTGTATTCTGAAAGAAGGGATGATTTCTTTATGTCTTTGAAAGAATCGCAAAGATGTGATTTTTTTTCAAGTTCATTTTGGAGAACATTAAAACACGCTTATATCACGCTTTTCGCCAATTTACGGTGCCTCGAGTAGAGAATATCTTCAAGAAAAATGCAATTATCCAAATTTTAAAAGATAATACCATCAAAAAATTTGAAACCTATCAATCAAAAAGGTATCAAGACAACTTCAAAATACCAAAATTTAATACCAAACTAATGCAAAACAATTATATCTATTTAGGAATAAAGTTTTTCAACAACCTTCCGATTGAAATAAAAAAAAACCAAAGACATCAATAAACTGAAACTCAAACTGAAGCTACACTTCATCAGGAATAATTAAATTAATAATTACCTGTTTTTCTCTTTCTTTCTATGTATTATCAATCTATATTCATCTCTATTTTATTTAGACTTTTCGAATTTCTCTCAAGTGCACAATATTTTAGTATGTAACCGTATCCCATGGATGTACACCTACACTTATATAGAATCCAGAAGTTTCAATTGTTCCCATTACGCACTTACCTATTGCATAATGTTATTCTATTTCTGTTATAATTAGTGTAACTCGCTCATCAAGCACAAGAACTAGCTTCTTCTTTGGTGAGATTGCAATTTTAAATAATTTGTGTACCGTTATGTAATTTATATAAAACCACTGTACTATATATCTATATAAATTAAATAAAAAATAAAAAAAATTAAAATAATTAATAATTGCATTCAGAGTGAGTGAGTGGTTTCTTTAGTGAGATCAGATTCTTTCCAGGCCATTTTAGAGAACATTTAAAATTGCACAATTAGAATTTACATATTTATAAACCAATATTTGACATATGAATGCAAATATGCAACGCATATTTAATTTATTTTTTTCAGTCAAACCAATATAACAAGTCCTTATAGATGAACTAGGAGAACTTTACTTGGAACGCTTTAATGCATAAACAATATTTTACAAAATTAACAATTCCTCAAGAAACACAACATTTTATTATATTTAGAAAAGTAATTAAATCTTTAATTCTATGTTTTTTGTTGCTTTAATTTTTAACAATTTTTCTTAATTTTTTCACGAACATTTTTTTTTCATCGCAGCATGATATTTCAAATATTATTATTAGGTAAGGGACCGTGCCCATACTACGTGACCCGTGTAGGGGGGGGAGATTTTCAAAATACCACGCTTGGTCACAATGGGGTGTGGGGGCGGTGGGGGGGAGGGGTTAGGTTTTATCACGTAGTCAATCTAGAAATCTAAATTTTGACATAAGTTTTACCTTGATAATATTTTTCCACTTATAATTATAAATATGCATGTATTCTTGAGGTCAGGTAGCAAGCGCCGCGCCGTATGAATAAATACTAATATAACCCATATAAAAATATTTTAACTTTTTACTAGCAATAAATGATTCAAACCATATTTATGAATTACTACGTGAAAACTGTAAGGGGAGGGGGGGGGGGGTCTTGGAAGATACGACACGTGGTCACCGAGGGGGGGGGGGATTAAAAATTGCAAAAGTTGGTCACGTAGTTGGTCAAAAGTTGGTACGTTCCCAAAAATGATTTTATTCACTGCCAATCTTGTGACTATTTTTATTCGTTTCACTTTTTGGTTGTGTATTGTTTGTTTTGCTAACGCACTGTAGCTGGGAGCAGCCATCTCTTGTATACTCTGTACCGTGTTAAATGTATGGAATGCCCATAATATATTTATTGCACAGTGTCTGGAAATTCGTGATAATAATTGGAATTTATTTATTCAGAATGGAATCAAACACGAATTTCAAGACACTGGAAGATTTATTGTAGATAACATCATAAACTTTTTTCTGCAAATCACTTTGACGGCATTTGTAGCACAGCGGTAAGGCCATTGTCTCTAGACATGGAGGTTGAGTTCACCTGGTTCCTAAGTGAAAGATATTTTCAGTTTAAGCCTTGTGAGAGGCACGCCCCTTATCGCAGCTAAGAAATTTTTATAAAAATTTCTAAAGTCTTCAAAGAATTATAAATATGGTCAAAAATTTAATTTGCCGATTACTGGAACAGAATTTGTCAGTTATGGACTTCACAACACAATGTTTAATCTAAGTGTATGTTACATCACGTCTTAAGTCAACCTCTACCTTTTAAACTTAAGTCAAAACTTTACCACTGGAATTTAAGTCAAACTTGCCCACTTTTACAGTATCAAGTGAAACTATTACTAATTAATTGATGTCGATCAAACTGAACCAGTTCGAATCTCTTAAATCTTGAACTAGTGTTGAATTGAATTGTGTACATATCTAATTGAATTGCGTAAATATCTAATTGAATTGTGTACATATCTTATTGAATTGTGAACATATCTTATTGAATTGTGTATATATCTAATTGAATTGTGCACATACCTAATTGAATTGTCAACATATCTAATTGAAATGTGTGTCGAATGCAGTAATGATACAATTTATTTATTTATATTTATGTTTAATTCAGCATTCCAGCAAATTGCTGGGGAGAGAGCGGCCGCGGAGAGTTCGAGAGAGAGCTAACTGTCGATAGGGGGACAAAAGGACAAGCAAAAATGCGGCGTGTTTGGTTTATTCAAAAAGAAAAAACCGCGCCAGAGTTCACACAACAACTAAACACAGAAATAACAACATTGTAACAATATATTTTATAAATTAATTATTAACACCGGGAACAGCCATTATTGCAATATAAATACAAATATTTAAAATACTTACGAGTATTTTAGATCAGTTCGTGTGTGTTTCTCAACAATTCTAATGTAACGTTTGTCATAAAACGACAACTCAGTCCAATTTTGATTTTTCAATTGAATCAAAAGATCTCCAATTCTTGGTCAGTTTCAGCGTTTGGACAATTTTTGATCAACAGAAGACCACAACTGTAATGTTGTTACGCTTGTCAGTTGATCATTATTTGAGAATGGAATGTTTGTCTTTCTTCTTAAAATTACTGAAAAAAATTATGGTAGGAGGAATTCAAATTTTGTCAGTTTGTTCATAATTGGAGAAGAAAAAGAAACAAAAATGACCTAAACGTATCTAGGTACCTACTTACCTAAAACTGTAACAAAATTAAGTGTTTTGATTGTTTTTGTTCTTAAATATTACTACTATAGCAATATCTTTTCTGGGTCTTGTTAATAACATAAGTATTTTATTTCTTGTACATTTTCAAAGAACATTTTTTTCTTGAAGTGTGCATACTTTTTTTTAAGTGTGTAACAATTATTATTAGTTGAAATTTAATGCTGTCAGTATCACCCTGGCGCTCGGTCGTCATTAATACATCTTCTTCGCAGTTTCAATAAATGTCTGATTTTGAAAAATGAAACAAATTCGAAAAACTTAAAAGACATGTTAATGTTAATTTTCTTTCATTTTGTTTCAAATTAATTTGGAAATATCCACTTTTTACAATACTGATGGAAATTCAATTTTTAAATTTTTAAAATTTAAAAAAATTCAATTTATAACGAAGATTAATATTATTCCATTGATTAATAACAAAGTCCATTAGTAAAAAAATATAATTGCGTTGTTAACTAGAATGACCATAAGTAACAAAATATTATTCCATTAATATCAAAGAAGTCCATTATTTTTTTTTTTTAAATTTCATTGTTATCTAGAATGCCCATTAGCAAAAAAATATTATTCTGTTAGGAAAGAAGGTGTTCATTAGTAAAAAAAATATTATTCCATTAGTAACGAGGATGTCCATTAGTGAAAAAAAAAATCCATTAAGAACAAGAATGTCCATTTGTGAAGAAATATTATTCCAAGCAAGTTAAACGATTGCAATTTCCTCATAATTATTTTTCAGACTTTATTGATCGTATGTACCTAGTTTTAAATATTAAATACTTGATTTTTTATCTACTTTTTTAAATCAGTTTCAATTTGGGAGGCGGGATGGGTACCGCTGCCCCGGGAACCTTTATTGCATAACCAACACTTCTGTCATAGGTCACTTTAAGTGGTTCGCTACGTTTGGTGATTTAGCAGGGGTGTCCGGGTTCATGGGGTGAGGTTTGGCTAGGTATTGGAGGCGGATGACCAAGACACGCTGAACCCCAGATTCCTACCCACCCCTTAAACCCTTTTCCTTCCCAGAACTCTCCTCTCCTTCATTTCCCTAAAAAACCCTCCACACAGCATCCCCAAAGATGACATAGGCCCTCCTGTGAGGAGCTCTTCAATAAAAAAAAGTTATGGAATGAATTTAGTTTATTTCTTAGGAAAAGGGGCTAGATCTGAATAGTCAGGCATTTCTCAACCAGCCAATCAGTATCACCACATTCCCCCGTATTGGGAATGCCATAGTCCCACTGTCTCCAGTCAGTCGGGACACTTGTGCGGTAGAGCCTCAATGATGATAAGCTATCTTCTATCCGTGCTACATATGTCCTGCTGTCACATTCACTGTATTGTACTTGCCATCAATACTGACACCCCCTCATTTATATTTAATGAGGCTCATTACCTTGGTAAACTATTATTTACAAATGATTATTTTGCTAGTTTTTTTAATTTATTTTTATTATTGAAAAGATACAATTTAAACAATATACATAACTTATTTTTACCAATAAAGTATATAATATAAAATAAATTATTTCTATACCACCATTTTTATGAGAAAATCACCTCAAATGCGCTTTACAACTTAATTAATATATATAACCTGTACCCTATCACTTAGACTTATATTTAATAACTTATTCACTAGTGACTTAACATTTTTTATTTGCTTTACCTTTAATACTAAATAAGTAATACATTATAAACGCAGGGAAAAACTAAAAATAAGCAAATTTTGAAGATAAACAAATTTAATCCTGCTTTTAAAATAATAAAAGTTCAGTAGATAAACAATATTATTTTTTAAATAATTAACTACAACAATATAAAATTAGTACCAAACTACAATATTGTAATAAAATACTAAAAAGTAAGTTATCAAACTGGTACTTACATTGTTAATAGAGTTAGTACATGTAATATAGGATGTACCTACGTTAAAAATACTCTCCTGTTCCCCATAGAGTATTTTAAAACTAACTAATCATCACGCCGTTTCACTGCAGGGGTAGGCAGAGAGGATGGACTGCCAAACATTGGTCTCGGCACACACTCCTTGCTTCGTTAACATTCATACATTGCCTTATACTCTTCTCTTATTCTGACTCTTGACATGCCCCAACTCAACTATTTGGTTCACCTCATCGTGCCATGTCTTCCTCGGGCGTACCAGACTTCTTCCACCATTCACATTCAGTATTATAATATCCTAAAACTAAATTATTAACATGAAGGGCTTGAGAGTGGTCAAATAATAAATATATTGACTTTTAACAAATAATAACTGCGCAGGTATTGAATGTAAGAAGTAACAGAGACGGTGCTGGGATTAAATACATTTCTTTCCTAATTCTACCTTTATTTCAAATTATAATTAACAATGATAATAATAATATTTGGATGATTTGTAAAGCGCCGTTTTTGTGAAAAATCACCTCAAGGGCGCTGTACAAAATTATAACATGTTTCTACAATCTTACTTCCAAATACAAACTCGGCAAACCATCAGTAAATTTGTGTTTAAAATTTTACCTACAATGCTAACAAATATTTTACATAGCTGTAATATTTAAAACAATAAACTGCGAACACATTTAAAATCAATAGGTAAGGACATACAAAACCTCTAACAAAAAAACAATTAACGTTTCCCAATTTAAAATAACAAACGCATTAATTTTGCAATTATTCAACAGCTTTCAATTTATAATTAAACCTGCATAAAAATAATTACTTATGCGTATTAAAAAAGCAATCAAACTTCTAAAAAAAAATCAATTAAGAGTTAAAAAGTGACGAACCAGTTAAGTAGATAAGTAGAAATAAAAAAATGTAGAAGTTACACAATTTTTTTCATTATCATAACAAATAGCGGTCAACCCCTAAAACATAATTACTCTCAAAGCACATTCCCCTATCTGCCATTTTTTTCATCCTCATAGGTAGATCCCGCCCTTAGGTACGGGGCTCCATTGAAGCCAGAGTTAAGTTAGCCGTTAAGTTAAGTTAAGAAACTGGGCGTACTGTACAGGGCCCGCAAATACTTTAATAGTACACAACTGCTAACCTGTACAAATCGCAAATACGCCCCACGGTTGAATTTGGAAGCCACCTCTGTCTGGAGCCCCAAAATACATAAAAAAAACACCATCGACTCTGTGCAGAAACGGGCGGTCACATTTTTTTATAGATTTCCTATCTTAACACATTGATTGCAATGTTAAGAGCACATGCGTCAGGTGGGAATGCTGTCCTTGTTCTACCGGTATTATAAGATGCTCCGAGGAACTAGCATCATTGATCCTCTTGGCGTAGTCGGGAAACACCCCAAACACGCGCCTAACGTATATACACGGTTGACATTTGTCACGTGAGAACAGGTCTTAACTACGACTCTTTCTTGAGTTGAACAGCTCGGCTGTGGAACAATTTGCCAGCCTCTGTGTTCCCTCTTTCCCACAACATGGGTCCCTTTAAGACCCATGACCCATGTTTACTTCTTCCTCTCCCCAAAAAGACCCTCCACACAGCATTTTCAAAGATGGCAAAGGCCCTGAGAGAAATTATTTTACTCCGGGCCTCCGGTGTGGGGGGTAATGTAAAAAAAAGATGTCTCGCATCTCTTCTGAATTATTTGTTACTGACTTTCCTTGAACCAATATTGTTGAAATATTTTTTCTTACAAATCATGGATCATGTGTTTACATATTAAAAAATTTACATTCGAATTTAAATTTATATCTGTGATTATCAACTAGACCATAGACAACACACAAAAGTCATAAATATTTAATATTGCTCGAAATACGTAGGTACCACGAATGGCAATTTAAAGCAAATAGTAGGCAGAATTCAGGCACATTTAAATTTTACGTTTTTTTAAATATTTTTTTTATGAATTCTAAAAACATGCAATAGAAAAAGTAAAATATAGGCGCATTCAACAGCTCTCTAAAAATAACAACAGTTTAAATGTCTCCATATTGAAATTTGGAATTTAATCAATGATTTTTTTTCGAAAAGGGCGGGAAATATTCAAACCGAACGATTAAAAATATCCAAGCGCTCAAGGCTCAAATCGATTATATAGCGGAACGCTCCACTTGTTATAAGAATGAAAAATAACACATTATTTCGTTCCCTCTCTTTCTTTTAAAATTCTACTGTTTGACTTCACATGTATACTTTTTCTTGTCTAGAAGTGAGAAATTTAGATGCAAATTTTTTGGTTATCTTTCTCTAAATAAATAACATCTTTTCTATGAAGCTTTTATTATTTTTTTCGTCTTCCTTCCATTCAACATTTCCTCTCTTCTGAGTCTGAACTCGACTCCAATCTTCAATAAAATATTAATGAAATTTGTTCACATGGATAAAATTAATGTTTTAATTCGCTTTCCATTTCAGCATCTATTTTATCAATGAACAAGAACACCCGTCAACGGTGAAAACCAGAAGCATTAAAAAAATTTGCTCAGTTTTTGTATACAGCAAGAAATGAAACCTGGAGGCATTTTTTAAAACAATTAATTACCTTTTCCACAGAATTAAAGGAAGTAATTAAGCAAATATTCAAATTAAGCAGGAGTATGTTTTTCCTCTCAAGGGATGTCCTGATTGTCCAGAGTGATATAATATGTAAATAAAGTGAGTGCCTTGAGAGTGTTGTCTCCTGAAGTGATGTCCAGGGACAGAGACAGAATGTGGCTGTGTTAAGTGTAACTCCTTCAGGTGATATCCAGATCCAGGGAGATAGCATCTGTAACGAATAACAATGGCGTTATTAAACATAAGTCTACATCTTATATTCAAACTGGAACGCCAGCGAATCTGAAGCGGTTTTAATTAGAAATCCACCGCAGTTGCCTCGACTTATTGGTATTTTGAACCTTAAAATATGCTCCTAACATTTACTAAAATAAATCTTATTAGCTTGGCAAGGAAATAATATATACAATAAAAAACACATAAATTTGTTTAAGACCACTTTTATTTTAAAACACTCTACCGGTTTCAGAAGCACCCTTCCTTCATCAGGAGAACATTATAACTGGAAGGAAGGGTGCTTCTGAAACCGGTAGAGTGTTTTAAAATAAAAGTGGTCTAAAACAAATTTATGTGTTTTTTATTGTAAATTATGGCGAGCCACAAAGTTAGTGCTTTTTACAAATATGAAATAATATATATTATATTATTCTAGCTCCTCGTTTCGTCACTTGCAAACATTAATGTTTTATCTAAAAAAACGAGTTTCGTGTCAAATTTCATAATTTATCATTTTCAACGTAAATAAGTACTGTATTTATATACAGCAGTGGTTCCCAACCGGTGGCATGTGAACCACTGCTGTATATAAATACAGTACTTATATGTGGTCCACGAAACATTTATTCATTTACTTAAATTTACTACAAAACCGAATCGAAAGGTATCCAAAAGCTGATTCGTAACCCTTTTATTAATTCATGATGGAGAGGTAGCTGAAAAAGTCCAAGAAGAGGACATTGAATTGCAAAATGATAGTGATTATAGTAAAAGTTTATCATTGTTGTATCTTGTGATCCCTGTGAGAACAATAAATGTCATAGTGGTCCCTGGTCAAAAAAAGGTCGGGAACCACTGATTTACAGGAAAGCCTGACTTATTTTTATTGTGAAGGACGCTTATTTAGTCGGAAAACATAATAAAACTCTATGTAAGTTTTCGTTTCTTTGCATTATTTTAGGTATTTTTTTAAGAGCATTAAAGAGAAAAAAAACATTTAACTGAATATGAGAAGCTACCCAAGGTGTATTCTATTTTTGTAAATTCGATTATATAAGCAAATTATCTGGTGAGACGGTACAATTTAAAAAAAACATAATTTCGCAATAAACAAGTAAGTTATTACGAAAGCAGTGTCACGACACATGACGGAGCGCTCAGGGTTTAAAAGCTAATTAATGTACAGCGCATAAGCCAGTAATCAGAATAAGTAAAGTTTGGGTGGTGGCAATGTGGGGAAGTTAGTACCTGATGGGGATTGTAGGGATGGAAGGGAGTACATGGTGGAGGACGGTGCATCCACCTTTAGGCAACTACAGGTCTCTGACTCTGTGTTCTCCACTGGAGGTCAGCCCTCTCCTGTACCAACGCCTGGAAGCGGTTAAACCAGTTGAGGGTATAAGAATGGGGAGATGGACCTCGCTGGCCTTGGACACAACCTATCCAGGAGATAACTATGATTATAAATCCTTGTAGCTGGTTGCGGCCAGTACTGACTTGGGCTTGAATATGATTGACATTGGAAAGTTTCCAGACTAGACAAACACAGGCTGAGTTGGAAAAACAGAATTTCTATGGGATGGGCGGTGGGGGGAACTAGGGACTCAACCACAACTAACTACCACAACACGCCTAGGAAGCGTGGTGTTTCGATACTCATCGATGAATTTCGAGGGGCTCGGATATCCGCAAGATAAATGATATTGAAAGATCTACAGAACTGCTAAAACCCATCTGTTTCACAGAAATTCATACGAGTCATTGTCAACAAATGGTCATTCAGCTCCATTTTGTTTAGTGACATTTGAAAAGTCACAATTAAACGCAGATTCTATCAAATTGTAATAAGCTGATAAGCAACATGGTATTTGTCGTCTTCTGTTAATCACAATTTGTGAAAAAGCTATAACATACTTAGAATCGGCATTTAGCAGGAACTGTCAAACAAACAAAATTGCACTGAATCGCCATTACATGTCTATGTCATGCGTGAATTTCTGCGGAACAACTGGACCAAAGAGAAAGAAGAGAAAAGCAAAAGTAAAAGCCGTAACGCGAAATGCTTCAGAAAGGATTTTCACATATAATGAGTTGGAAACCTGCCTTGGAAATGCTGATCTCCTCAAGTGGTCCACAGGAACAGAGATAGAATGTGGCTACCTTTAAAGTGTTGCTCCACTCAATTGGTGTTCAGGGACTGACTTCTGTATAAACAACATTACACTTTCAGTATTCTAAATAAGAATTTAACATAATATAATGTGAAGAAGTTGATAAAACATGATGGATCCTGAAATGATCTGAGATTTTCATGGACAAAAGTATTATTGCGATACGTATTTAGGTTATTATGCCGTGCCGCGCTCGTTCCTCATTAAAGGCAAAGTTTCGGACAGAGTTACAGTGTAAATTTTAGGGCAGATGTGATGCAGATAGACATTTGCCCTGATGATGGACACTGTAACGCTCTTTCAAACCTTGGTAAAAGGAGAAGGAAGCGCAACATTGCATAATATTTCGTTCCCCAATGAATATACATGGACAGAGATTCATTAGGTATTTGGTATACGGTATACTAAAAAAACATCCAATATCTATGGCCAGTATTGACTGAGCATAGCCAAGTACTATTTTAACTCGACTATATGGCAATTCGTCTGTCTCTAAATTTTTTTACGTCCCGTTTCCATTTTTGTTATTTGTTTTTGGGGTGTTATGCCGTGTTGCGCTACTTCCTCCTTTAGCCAACGTTTCCGACAGCGTTACAGTGTCCATCAATAAGGCAGATGTGTAATTGTTAGTGGTGAAATGTATGCTTATGTACTTAGAAGCAATACCGTGTCGCCAGCTCCACTCCACTACGAGCTGGTATCAAAGAATACTTCAGAATGGTTTTTTGCGTTTAGCTTTGGTGTAGCCGTCAATTACCGGATACCAAGTACTGTTGAGCTTAGCTCCGTCGTCTCCATTAATAATAATTGGGTTTTTGTGGATTTCAATTGCCTCCGAAATCAGGCGTGCTCTATGGGTTTTGGGTCTTCCCAGGACTTCAGAGTGATGATGGATGGTCTCCTGATGATGGACACTGTAACGCTGTCCGAAACGTTGGCTGAAGGAGAAGGTAGCGCTACACGGTATAACACCCCAAAGACAAATAACAAAAATACTTTTGGCCGTGAAAATCTAAAATCATATCGTTCCGTTTCCAGTTTAGAAACGCTGCTGCATCCACTTCAATACTCAAGGAAGCCTTACTTTGATTAGATGGCTAACTTTGACCAAAGTAGTCAGGATTACCCGTGTACCTACTACCAGAGGAATGTTTGATAAAAGAATTGTCATTGAGATAGTGACATTTCTTTGGATAAATTGTAGGTATATTTAAATAATTAAAAATTAAATATTGAATAAAATAAAAAGTTACACAAACATTTAAATGGTTTTTAAATAAGTCGACATATACCTATTGAATTACTTACTTACAAATCTAATTATAAAAGAGAAAATTTTGGTTGTGATAAATTAAATAAAAGAAATTTAAAGATAAACTTTTTTGGACTCCAGGTCTACCGTTCACAGAACTACTAGTAATGTATATGCAGAACAATTAATATTATTTATGAAGGTGTAAAAAATAATAAATAAAAACTGTGAATACATTATACATAACTATGCAAGTATTAGAAATACTCGTGGGAACTGTTGCAAAAAAAGATAGTACCCGTAAGTATGCAGGTGTAATGAAATGCATTGAAACGTATTGCTGACCTCAGGAGAAGTTTAAAAGGAAAGTGTATCTGTTTTTAAAACAAATATCAGTACCTACATTCTGTATCTAAAACAATGTAGTATAGGAGGTAATTAATATAAGTTATTCCTAACCTTCCTTGGTCTGGTCTTCTCAAAATATCCAAGTCCAGATACAGAATGTGGCTGCCTTTAGAGTGCTGATATCCTAAAGAGATGTCTAGGTCCTGAATATCAGTATTTTACACCAATAACTTTGAAGGTGTGGAACTTGTCGTCACCTACATATAAATTTTATGTTATTTACAAAAGTATCATATTTTCGAGCAAGCGGAAACAGAACTTTTAGAATTTTTAAAAAATACCCAACAGTACCGAAGATAAATGTCAAAACATTGACATTTGCGGCCGGCTGAAAAACGTGTGACATCACGATATATGCGCGGCAGTACTGCAGTACTGCCATTCAAAATATGAACAATACTACATGTAACAATTATTATAAGCAATAATTATCAGCCTGAAACACTCATCCACATTGAAAAATCTTCCGAGAAAAGATACATGACGCCAACGGGACTTGAACCCGTGTCCTCTCGATTGCCGGTCGATTGCTCTTGACCACTGAGCTATGGCGGCTTATCTCGTACCCGCCAAATGATTCAATATATGCTAGTGTTTCATTCAACAATTACTGCTTATTATATTTTTCCACCTGAAAACAACCAACTTTATTTTTGCGAGAGAAACATTGTAAGTGTTAAGTCCCTCGCTAGGTGGCGTCGAGACAAATTATGTCTTCATTTTATTGGGGAAATACTTAAACTTGTCAAATATTAATTATTATTTTTAATTGTAAAACTAACGTTTTAAGACAAGAGTTTTTATGCATAGCACAAAGGGTAACAATTATTATAAGCAATAATTATCAGCCTGAAACACTCATATTATTGCTTATAATAATTGTTACCCTTTGTGCTATGCATAAAAATCCTTGTCTTAAAACGTTAGTTTTACAATTAAAAATAATAATTAATACTACATGTGATGTCTTGATACACAATTAATTGCATAGAATTTATCAATGCTTATTTTGAAAGCCCATAACTTCGTCATTTATAAACATATCGAAAATATATTTTAAATAAATATAGTACATTTTCAAAAATAAAAAATATTATAGAGAACCTCAGTAACTTTGCTGATGTAAAGAATGTTGGGAAACCAGTGTAAGGGAATGTTTATCCGTTCAAGTGATCCACAGATTCAGAGTTATAATGTGGCTGCCTTGAGAGTATTGCTCCACTTTAGTGATATCCAGGGACAGGTATATAATGTGACTGCCTTGAGAGAGTGCTGGTCCAAGCAAGTAATATCCAGGAACAGAGAATGAATATGTTTGTTGAGTGTAGGTCTCTTCTCAGAGATTCCCAGGAAAAGAAATCTGAAGATGAAACAAATAACAACTAAGCTATCTATTTTAAATAAATAATTTCACTTGAGATTAAATCACTTAATTCTGCAGTTTTTTTTTTAATAATTTCAAATGACATTTTGTCATGTCATCGGTTAGGAGCGCCAAGTGGCTAAGTGCAATTACACCATTCCGAGATAAAACCAAAATATGATTTTCTGCACTTCATTAATGAGTTTCGACTTTAAATAAAGATACATTGATAAAATCAATTTTACTTAATTACACATAAAGTATTAAATATTCCTTTTTTTAAATGATTAATAAATTTTTTAAAGTTTTTATACCTTGAAGAACATTTTAGGCAAAATAAAAAAAAATTATAAAAAATATCAAATATTCAAATTATCATTTCACAGTTTTATTTAGTGATAAAGGAGACCGTAAATACCACTTGGTTATTAAATACTCAAATTTCACAAAATTTTAGTTAGCCACTGGTCACTCACCGACGAATATATTATATATTCGTAAATATGCAGATTAAATTACTACTCAGCATGAAAAGTATAGGAAGTGTTAATCCCCTCAATGGTAGGTTCGGAACTTCTTGTCTCATATATTTATATAAAATTAATATCTATGAAGGTACAATATTTTGTTGAAAAAATTTAACTTCAAACAAAGCACTTATTAAATTCAACTGTGCGATGTTCATTTAAAAAGAGACAATTCCCACTGATAAAATATAATAAACCTGCCTTGGAAGTGTTGCTCCCCTCAAGTGATGTCCCGAGACAGATGCTGCCTTGAGGGCGCTGGTACCCTCACAAGATGTCCTTGTAAAAAGTGTCTGTGTATGAAAAATTCTTAATAAATAAATATTTTTTTCAGTGACATTATTTAGCCTAAAGTATTATGTTGATTTGCAGATGGCACAATCGTCATCAGAACTGATGATGGACATTGCAAGGCAGTCTGAAGCATTGGCGCCAAAGGAGGAAGCGCTGAAGCGTTTTTTCATTTAAAAAAACAATTTGGAAAAGAAAACTCATTTTTAAAGCATCAGAGTGAGGAAGGTTTAAAAAACAATAATAAACGTGCCTTGTAAAAGTTGCATCTGTCAAGTGATGGTAGGGGCCAGACATAAAAAGGTGGTTTTGATGCAGGTCACCACAAGTGATGTGGGGGACAGAAACAGAATGCAGCTGGCTTGAGCTCCCCATTAATCGGTGACAGGTATCTGTTGGTGAAAACAAAACGATAATAAAATAAGTACCTACCTGTATTCGAAATATGTGACTCCGTAGAAAATTAACTTCAAAGGAAAGAAGTTCAAACAGAACTTATAACAAATTAAACCAATTAGAACAATGAAAACCTGTTCTTGAAGCTAGTCACATACGAAAAAAATTATTGTAAAAAATACCTGCATTATGCGTATTATGAGGTTATATCTCTTGTCCGTTACAGGAATGGTCAGGAAGAATAAGTGGCTGGCTTGAGAGTACTGGTGATGTACATGACTGAGTGCTGGTGAGATGCATGCCTTTCAATTGGTATACATAACGGAGTATAACGGAGCTTAACGGAGGATTTTGTTTTGAGTAGTGTATATTTTCAGTAATGGATGACAGGGATCTGGAGAAGAAAATAAATAAATATTTGAAACAGTAGTTACTTAAAGAAAAACCTTGCCCCGTGTTTAAAATACCTGTGTAGACCTTCACACGTATGTTGAAAGGCAATTACTCAAAACGTAGAAATTAAATATTTATAAAACTTAAATTAAATTTTTTTTAACAGAACAAATGCACACACGATTCATAACCAAGTTAATCCTTGGGTTCAAAGCGTAAAGTCTATAATTAAACATAAACGTACTTCAGTAAAGCAGCCATCCGTGAAAAAAAAACTTCTAAACTAATTTTAAAACAACTTGGGAAAGCTGCCTTCAAAAAATTGAATCTGTGAAGTGAAGGATTGGGTCAGGGATAGAATATGGTTGGTTGAGAGTGCTGATCCACGCAAGTGGTGTCCTCGTAAAAATGTGTAAATTACAAATATTTTCAGTGATATATTATATTATTTACGATTCTATCTTCTAAGTCTAAGTGATAAATATAAATATTTTCAGTAGCCTAAAGGCAAAAAGTATTATGTTCTATTGTAGATGACATAAACGTCATCCGATGGACATCGATGAAAATGATCGTCGCGGCTTTTTATCCAAAGCAACACTGAGCATTAGGAAAACCTTTTTAAAAAGCATAAAACCTGTAATAACATATGAACATAGTAGGGTTCAGAAAATAATAGTAAACCTACCATGAAAATGTTCTGTCAAGTGAAGACGGAGATAAAACGTGGCTGCTTTGAGAGTGCTGAGAAAATAACTTGAGGTGATTTGATGCTGGTCCCCTAAAGTCATGTCCAGGGATAGCAACAGAATGTGGCTTGATTGAGAGTGCTGGTCCCGTAAGTAATTTCCAGGAACAAAAGAAATTAACGTATTTGTAGAGTGTAGATCTCTTCTTAGTGATGACAGGAACAAAGATCTGTAGATTATAGATAGAACAAATTACAGCTTATAAATAAATTACAGCTATTTAAAATAAATAATTTTCAAATTAATAAATAACGTTGTATTAACCACTTAATTATTTACAAAAACCGACATGTTTCGTTAGCAAAGCTGACTTCCTCAGGGTTTTGACAGAACATAAAAAAAGGTTAAAAGGTTATGTAATGGGCAATACCCATTACAAAACATTTCATTAGCTTGTACATGAATATTGTAACATTTGTAAACCTTTGTTAGAGACTTCCGTTATGTGGACAAATGAAAGATTTGATTGAAAAGTGATGCCTAAGTCTTTAATTTGTTAATATCTCAAGAGCATAATTAAAGATAACTGGATTTTATATTTGAGAATATCTAACCAGATATTTGACACTAAGAGATAAATTTATTATTTTGTTTTCATTGCTCAAAATTGTCAATTTATTGATTTTATCTTGAATAAAATCACAACAATAAATATTTTAAAGAATTATTCTGAGGTTCTCTTGTCTGTGACTAACTTAAAGTAATAAGACGAACGACTGCGCGGCTTTTTTCATGGAAAATTTAATTTTGGATTTGAGGCCAAAATACTCAACCAAATTCGATTATTACTTTTCAATCAAAAGTTTTGGCCAATTATTTCATACTAATTTGTGCCACTTTATTTATTTAACGCTTTTTTTATTACCGTGACGAGTCACGGTTACGGTACCGTGACGGGAAAAAGGTAATAAACGTACGTTTCTTATCGCTATAATTCTGAAACTCTTTCAATAGATGAGATGCACAATTTTTTTTTTTTTTTCACATCTGCCCTGATGATGGACACTGCAACGCTGTCTGAAACGTTGGCTAAAGAAGGAGGTAGCGCAACACGGCATAATACCCCAAAAACCAATAACAAAATAATTTTTGGCCGTGAAAATCTAAAATCGTATCTGAGATGCACAATGTTTATTGTTTAGTTGCCTCCAAAAGAAAAAAGTCATAATTTTCTTGCATCTGTCTCACATACGTCTCCGTAGACCGCTACACTACCACTAGCCGCGAAGATAATTTTGAAAGTATGAAATAAAGTTACAAGGATAAAATTGAAGTGTGAGTCAATTCCAAATATTAAAAAAAAAGTCAAACGTCAATGCACTGATGGTTGCAATTGTTCTTAAACATCATGTAATTCTGCAGTTCTTTCTTACATACCAAATAAAAATGAAAATGAGACAATATGTGAAAACATGTTTTCAGCTCCCCAAAAGAAATGTACAATCATTATCATACATCTCCCTCACATGCATAAAGATAATAAAACGCAGAGAAAAAGTAGTACTCTGGAGTCATATGCATTTTGTGTGTCTCATTTTTGTGTCACCTTTATCTAATGTGTAAGAAAGATCAACAGCTTTATAGCAATAAGTAAAGGATGTTTATTGCCTTGTTCTGCCGTCACGGTCATTTATTAAAGCGCTCATTTGTGATTTAAATTATAAAATTTAATTTTGCTTTATTTTGAAGGCGTCATGGAAAATTTTTTTTTTTGGTAATTTTAATTATTAAAAAAAAATCCTGGCCTTATCTACTGGGTTATTAAAGTAAAAAAACAAAAAAAATGCGTTTTTTGGGTAATTTTAATATATGAAAGGCAAGTCATTTTAATATAATATGTTTGACGACCTCCGTAGTCCAGTGGCTAAGACTCTTGACTCACATTCCGGAGGTCGCGGGTTTGAACCCGGCATGCGCAAATAAATTTTATTTGATTAATTTGTGTTATTTCACAATTAATTCATTTAAAATAATATATAGTATATTTGCGGCATGTTCCAGAGTGGAAGATACTATTAGTATCGCCCTGGTGTAAGACCACCATTCAGAATTGAAACGTTGCTTGAAAATGGCTTTAGCCGTGTTTAGTGACCAGATCTGAATAGCCAGGTACTTCCCAACCTTCCTCTTCCCCACCTCCTTCCCCTCCCCACTACCTTCAGCCTCACAACATACCCCATTTTGGGGATGCCATAGTCTCACTGGCTCCAGACGGGAGCAGTTGAGATTCTTGTGCGGTATTCACTGTAAAAAAAAAAAAAAAAGACACGTTTGGCGTTCCGACATAAAAAGGTAATTTATATTTTAAATTTAAACCCATCGAAATGCTTTTTCTTAACAGTTTTATTTTCTACTTTATATATAATTATATTATTACAATAAAAAGAGTAAATTTATTTTTTTAATAAATTTATCAGTTACCTGCAAATAATTGCCTAAGAGGTCTTTAAAATCAGGAAATATTGAAATCTACGACGGCTTATATTAAATAATTTAAGAGACAAATAAAGTAGCACACATCCATACTAGATATTTGATAAACCCTACGAGTATGATTACAAAAGTATTTTTTCAGTTTGGTTGGGTATTTCGGTATTAAATTCAAAATGAAGATTATTTTGAAAGGGGCCGCGCGCTGTTTTACCTTTATACCCTCAGGCTTATTTCTTACTATCATAGTGAGTGATCTGAATGGTGTTTGAAAGAAAAAACATTTTTTTGAATGAAAAAACACACAGAATTTTATCAACTTTCGAAAGCAGTTTTAGTTTACGGATGTATTATTATAATATATTTAATTTATTTGGATTTTACTGGAAAGCGGAAATATAATATTAGGTCCTTACATATGAAATTGGTGTTTTGCCGTACTGGCAATTTTGATCTCAAATATCTTATCTTTGGTTAGGAATTTCAAATTCAAATTTATACAGCTATTTACTCATGTATTTGTGTTTCGAAAATAATAATTCATTTGTTTTTTCCTTAATTATTTTTTTTCTTTTGCGTCACTTACTTTACAAAATGGAAAACTTTAAATATTGCGTTATTTACGAGTACGAGTTCCACTGTGGCACCAGTGCTGCAGAAACGGCTCGAAGGATAAATGATGTGTATGGCGACGGTGCCGCAAAAGAAAACACAGTGCGTTTTTGGTTCCAAAGTTTTCGTTCTGGAAATTTCGACCTGCAGAACAAGCCCCGTGGATGGCCAGAGACCAAAGTTGATAATGAAGAATTGAAAGCTATTGTGGAAGCGGATCCATCGCAAACCACGTCCGAGTTAGCTGCAGGCTGCGGTGTTAGTGATATATATAGTGATAAAACTGTTTTAATCCACTTGAAGTAAGTTGGGAAGGTAAAAAAGCTTGAAAGGTGGGTACCTCACGAATTGAGTGAAGCAAATCAACAAACGCGCGTTGACTGCTGCGTTGCATTACTCAACCGGCACAATAATGAAGAGATTTTAAATCAAATCATTACCTGTGAAGAAAAGTGGATCCTGTACGATAATCGGAAGCGCTCATCGTAATGGCTGAACCCTGCCGAACCAGCCAAATCATGCCCCAAGCGAAAATTGACTCCAAAAAAGTTATTTGTGAGCATTTGGTGGACTAGTGCTGGTGTCGTTCGCTACAGCTTTCTTATATCTGGCCAGACGATTACGGTAGATGTCTTTTGTCAGCAACTGCAAACCATGATGTTAAAGCTAGCTGCTTAACAACCAAGGCTGGTTAATCGCTCTAGGCCACTGCTGCTTCATAACAACGCTAGACCACACACTGCACAACAGACGGCTACCAAATTAGAGGAGCTTCAATTGGAATGTCTAAGACATTCACTGTACTCTCCGGACCTGGCCCCAATAGATTACCATTTTTTTCGAAATTTGGATAACTTCTTGCAAGGGAAAAAATTCAACTCTGATGGGGCGTTCCAAACCGCTTTCAAAGATTTTATTGATTCCCGTCCGAATGTTTTTTTTTAGTAAAGGTATCGATGAACTACGCAAGATGGAAAAAGTGCATAGATAGCAATGGTATATACTTTGATTAAATAAACATATTAAAAATCATGAAGTGCTGCTCTTCCCAATGGTAGTCGAGGGACAGAAAACTTGTATTTAAAATTAATATCAATAAAGATAAATATTTTTTAGATTTTTACTTTATTTTTTTATTTTAAATACATAAACGGCTATACTGCCTTTTATAAATAAACATATAAAAGAGTACAAAAGTAAGAAAAATATGATATATCTGTGATTTTAACATTAAGCTAAGCATTGAATTAATTCAACTGTGTGACGTGCAGACAGTTTCCCCTGATAAAATATAATAGACCTGCCTTGAAAGAGTTGCTCCCCTCAAGCGATGTCCAGAGACAGATGCCGCCTTGAGGGTGTTCATATTCTCAAATGATGTTCTTGTTAAAATATCGGTGTAAGTATCTAAGTACAAGGCCGTCTGAAGCATTGGCTCAAAAATAGGATGCGCTTAAGTGTCTTCTCACGTAAAAAACAATGGAAATAGGAAACCTGTTTTTAAAGCATAAGAGTAAGCAAAAAAAATGGTAAACGTGCCTTGTAAACGTTGGCTGTCAAGTGATGATGACAACCAGAGACAAAATGTGGCTGTCTTGAGAGTGCTGGCAAAACAGCCTAAGGTGGTTTTGGTGCTGGTCCCTTCAAGTGATGTCAAGGACTGAGACAGAATGCAGCTGGCTTGAGACTGCTCCTTGTTGATCGGTGACAGGTATCTGTAGGTAAAACAAATTATTATTAAAAAAACTTGATAGATATAATTTAAGGCAGATAGTAAGAAACTTACATCAAAGCTCCTGGTAAATTGGCTTCAAGGGGAAGAACTTCAAACACGACTTTAAACAAAATAAATTATGTGAAAACCTGTGCTTTTAGCTAGTCTCATGCGAAAAAGTGATCATTTATCTCTCGCCTCTCTTAGATTTAAGCATAATAGCGATATTAATTAAACATAAGAATTAACTTTAGTAAACCTGCCTTGAAAATATTGATTCTGTCAATTAATGGCATGATAGAAAGTGGTCCTCGAGTGGTGTACAGGGCATTGATAGAATATGACTGGCTTGAGAGTTCTGATCCTTTTTAAGTGATGTCCAGATCCATAGAATGTAGTTGGCTTGAGAGAGATGGTTCTGTCAAGTGGTGTCCAGGTACTTCTTTAGAATATGGCTTTGTTAAAAGTACTGGCCCTCTCAAATGGTTTTCATGGACATTTGAAAAAAAAATTATTCATTGAACGATTTGTTACATAAATTGAGGATTTTTCAACCACCATGCTAGGCACATGCCCGTGTTGTGGTGGTCGAGTAGATTGTTTGACATTGTACATGTCGAGCAGATTGTATATTGCTCTAATGTAGAGAGTGCTGGTCCTGTCAAGATGTTCGAGGAAATCCATTGAATGTGGCTGGTTTTAGAGTGCTGGTCCCCTGAAGTATTTTCCAGGAACAGAGATTGATTTTTTTTAGTGTAAATCTCTCCTCAGTGATGCCCAGGAACAGAGATCTGTTGATAAAACATATAACTGTGATGGATGAAACTAATTAATAAATTACAGCCGTTTAAAATAAATAATTTCACTTCTGGTAATCAGCAGGATTTATAAACCAAATGTTGTTTCCACACATATTATTATTTTAACAATACTAAGCATGAAGTTTTAAACACGTCATGAAATGTGTTGGGAGTGTTACTTCTATCAATGGTAGAACAAGGAAATGAAGGTAGAATATTAGAGAAGAGCTGTGTTTTTGTGATTGATGTGATTGATTTTTTTTAGTGTAAATCTCTCCTCAGTGATGCCCAGGAACAGAGATCTGTAGATAAAACAAATTACTGTGATGGATGAAACTAATTAATAAATTACAGCTGTTTAAAATAAATAATTTCACTTCTGGTAATCAGCAGGATTTATAAGCCAAATGTTGTTTCCACACATGTTATTATTTAAACAATACTAATCATGAAGTTTTAAACACGTCATGAAATGTGTTGGGAGTGTTACTCCTATCAATGGTAGAACAAGGAAATGCAGGTAGAATATTAGAGAAGAGCTGTATTTTTATTTTCATATAAAGCATTTATTAAATTCAACTGATAATGTCGGTAAAAAGACAGTTCTCACTGATAAAATGTAATGAGCCTACCTAGGGAGTGTTGCCCCCTCAAGCGAAGTCATAAGAGAGAGTGCTAGTTCCCTCAAGTGATATTCAGATACGGAGAAATAATATAACTGCCTTGAGAGTGCTGGTATCGGCAAATGACGTCCTCGTTAAAGATTCTGTAAAAAAAGTTAGTAATATGTTAATTATTATCAAAGATTCTAACATCCTAAGATATCTTGTTTTGCTGCAGAAGACATAGTCTTCAACTGACCTTTTGAAATAAAAAAGGCAATAACGTGTTAAAAAAGCAAAGTTAAAAAAATAATAGTAAACCTGCCTTGGAAAAGTTGCTTCTGTCAAGTAATGACAAGGGACAGAGATAAAATGCGGCTGTCTTGAGAATGCTGGTAAGACAGAATAAGGTGGTTTTGGTGCTGGTCCCCTCTAGTGATGTCGAATACAGACATAATCGGTGACACGTATCTGTAGATGAAACAAATCATAATTACAAAATAAAAATATTGTACTCGTATTTGAAATAAATAACTCCGTAAGTACGAGTGTGATTAAATGCAATTAGTTAAAAAAAAAAACCTTTACCAAAACACCGCTGCAAAAGGCAGAAGTGCGAACACGGTTAATAACAAAATAAATCAATGAACGCATTGAAAACCCTTGTTTTAAGCTGGTCACAGACGAGTTCATGATATATTAAACAATTTTTTTATTTAGTTATTGTCTTCTTTTTTTGCGGCTTTTACATACAAATAGTAAAAATAATGCAATTAGTACAAAAAAATGAAAGTATGTTTCCTTGTTTGTTTGTGCCTTAAACGTTTCTTAAAGATTGATTCGATTGCGATGAAACTTTGGGGATTTGACGTGTAAATTCCCGGGGTGGTTTCAATATATGTGAGATCTGGATTTCCTATAATATTCATTCGATCGCGGTGAAACTTTGGGTGAGTTGTTGTGCGCATGCCCGCGAAGGTTTGTTTTTAAAATGGTGAGCTCCGAAATTTCTATAAAAAAATTGCAAAAAGTGGCGCGCGAGGGCGTCCCGTGTTTGATTCCTGGGCTGGCTAATTCCTCCATCACGACACAAGCAACATTTTCCGCTTACTGTGGTTGGAGAAGATAGTTTTTAAACATTGTTGAGTTATAAGTAACCCGGGAATTTTTGTATTTCTTTAAAAAAAAACTTTATTATAGGTAACTTTTTGGCTTTACTTAATTTAACTTTGTATTTATGTTTCCGTATATTTATATCCGTATCAGAGATGACTATATATATATTTATGTATAAGTTATTTGTCTCTGATAAATAAATAAATAAAAATAAACTGTAAACTTTATTTATGTTTTTTTTATGCACACTGTTTTGATCTTTCTAGATAAAATAATAAAATGTATATTACTCTCATACCTACGCACAGGCTGCGCTTTAGTGGGTTCCCATTACTCTTATAATTTAATAATATTGTAAATATGAAATACAAAAATGTACCTACAAAATATATAAAACAAAATACTTATATAAAAAAAAATATTCAAAACTACGAACTTTCAAAGAAATACTTACAGCTAAATAACGTACATTTCAATAAATCAGCAAGATATAAGAATAACACTAAAATCCCAAAATTTAACAATAAGTTCATTCAAAATACTTATCTCTATCTAGAGATAATTTATTTCAATAAACGCTCGTTAAATCTTAAAATTATTAAAAATATTTATTAATTCCAACTTAAATTGAAAATTTACCTGAAACTACTGTAAGAGTTCATCGAACGTTATTAAAGCCCAACGTCTGCGTGGTTAAATTTCAGAACCCGGTTTCGATTGCATGTCTCACGCCACGCCTTAAACGCCGCACCACAAATAACAATGTGTACGCGGATTTTCAAACAAAGCTACAGTTGCAATTCGGTTTCTTATTCGCGAATTCGTCATGAGCACAAGATATCGCCACTTTCGTCGGCAAAACGCATAAGGACGTGCCTTTCTTAGGTATAAGTTCTACGAATTTGTGAAGTTAGAGTATCTCCCGGATATGGAAAGATAGGCGGTAATGCTCAGTTGAATCACGCGGCTGTATACTACGGTGACCAGACAACTCATAATGAAACCAACTCAGAAGCACCTCAGAAAGGTCATTAGGAGTGATGATAAAAAAAAATTTAAAAATTGGTCAAATAGGTTAAGTTAGGTTAGGGTTACCGGCTATTTTAAAATTATTTTTTCAAAGCTTTTAATGACCTTTTTGAGGTGTTTCTGAGTTGGTTTCATTATGAGTTGACATGGAACCGTATATTACATATGACGTCAACGCCCGTCCCGGTTACTTCGCGGTGACTTGCCATCACTGGTTGACATGTCGACAGTGGATACAAGGAACGGTCAAATTTTGAAACCAGTTTCTTTTGGATTTATAAAATGATCACCAACACTAGCTGGGCGCAGCCGAACCAAAATCCGCCCGCAGGCCGTAAAAATCTGCTGAGCGGGTTTTTAACTGCCTCGTATTATTACTATATCTTTTAAATTATTTACTGATATACTTACCTTGAGTTTTTCTTACTTATTTTTTAATATTATTTGTAATATTTTATAATTCATTTACTTACATCTTCTAATCTAATATATAAAAATCTAGTGTCACGGTGTTTGTGGAAGCACTCCTCCGAAACGGCCCGACCGATTCTTATGAATTTTTTAATGTTTATTTGGTAGGTATGAGAATAGGTAAAATATACTTCAGGTGAGCTCTGGCATTGTGAAATTTATATTTAAAAAAAATGGCAATAGGTTGCACGTTGCAGCTGTTTAAAAACTGAATGTATCGGGAATGAATGAATGGAATGCGGGAGGGAATGGTGGGAGTGAGGAGGGAAGGGAGGGGAGGGGGGACGGAGGTGAGCAGAGGGAGAAGGGGAGTGTGGGGAGTAGAGTGGGGAGAGGGAAGGTGGAGGGGGCGGATAGATCCCATCCCCACACTTATAATACATTCGTTATTTTTTCTTTAAAAACCAAAATATTTTCTAGAAATAATTTATATGGCTAGTTCCCTCAAGTGATGTTCAGCGACAAGGATAGAATGTATCTGCCTTGAGAGTGCTGGTATCCGCAAATCACGTCCTTGTTAAAAGTGTCTATGTTTGAAAAAATGTAAGTTTATAAAAATATGTCCAGTATTATTAATGATTGTGCATTTTTTTTAAGCAGAAGACATAATCTTCAACTGACCTGTTTTCAAAGCATAAAAATGGTAATAAAGTGGCAAAAGCAAGTTTAAAAACATAGTAAACCTGCCTTGTAAAAATTGCTCATGTCAATTGATGACAAGGGCCAGAGATAAAATGTGCATGCCTTAGAGTGCTGGCGAAACAGCCTAAGGTGGTTTTGGTGCTGGTCCCCTCAAGTGATGTTGTGGACAGAGACAGTATGCAGCTGGCCTGAGATTGATCCCCAATGAACGGTGACAAGTATCTGTAAGTGAAAACAAAACCGTAAAAAATAAGTAACTGTAGTCGAAATATATAACTCCGCAGGAGTGTTAAAAGACAATTAGTAAAAAACTTACACCAGAACTCGAAAAATTGACTTCAAAGGAAAATAGTTCAAACTCGGCATACGTATAAAAAAGTCCATCTCAAATGAGTGATGGTAAGTATGGTCTGGAATATTTAATGCCTGTACAGTATGTTTTTGCGCAGCATTGTGTTCATTGCTCACATCATTGTGCATATTTATTCGTATCGGTGATCGATGAACCGGTGGATGCAATTTGTAGCCATAAGTTGTTATAATATTCAAACTAGGCTTCATTCTACGAGTCACAAAACCATTCAATAAACCATTTACACTTGTACTACTATATATGGCACATGTAAGATCTCATCTTCAATTTGCATCGGTTGTTTGCAATCCTCAATACCAAACTTATATTCACCGAATTGAAAACATTCATTAAAATTTCTTAAAACACCTGTCGTATCGCTTTCAAATTCATCAGTGTAACCCTATCGTTCTTCACACACAGAGAAATTTTTTTCAAGTACTTTTTCTGTACAAGATTGTGAACTGCCTCATTGACTCCCCAGCGCTGTTAGAAAGCATTGCATTTCGTTGTCCTGAATGCAATACAAGATCGAATACCTTATTTCATATACATCATATCAAATCGAAATACGCACAAAACTCCTTGCTCGGGCGTATCTGCAAATCTTCTAATGCCCTAAGAGAGATTGGCTTTTTGCATTGTATCTTTAAATCGTTTAAAATTGAACTTACCTTACAACAGGTACTTAAATCAAAACTATTATTTATTTATTGTTATTTTTTTACAAACCTTTTTACATAACACTGCGTACTATTATAATTACATAACCAGCAACCATAACAAAATATTATAAATGGAACTGATTTATGTTATATTCACTATTTAATGTACAATAGGCCACTTGCAACACATTTTTTAATTTTTTTTTCAGTTTAGGTAATATTACATCTCATAAATATTTTTTCCTCGATCCATCTTACTGATCATAAATCATTATAATGTACAACGTATATATTACTAAATCCAATCTAATATACTAGTACTTGTAAATAATAATAAAAATAAGAATATTATAAAATTCGATTTTAATAAAATCAGCACCATAACCATTATACTTCTAAAACATGTACCGACTTCTAAAATGTACGGGGTTCTCTTCAGAACATCTGTCAAAAAGTCAAACCAAATGATAAGTTCGCAGAGAACAAACAATAAATCTAGTGAATGAATTAAAAAATTCGCCTGCAATCAAAGTGATGCCATATAAAAAAATATAAATCAGTGTGGAATTTTACAAAATTAATAGGAACATTTTTGGAGACGGAACATTTTCATGAAGTGACGTCACGACCCCAAATAATGTATTTAATTATTTAAAAAAAAAAACTGTACATTTCTTAAAAAAAATTTCTAACATTTTCGTAATCTCAATAAAAAGATTTATTCACACGATTTTTTCCAAATTGTCATGAATTCAATGCAAGTGGCCTATTACTGTTTATACAATTGTATGATTCCTAAATAAACTTAAATTAAAAATATAAAAGAAATGTTTTTTCTAGTTTGTAGTTAAAAGTAATATTGTAGAGATATGTTATAAGGTTGTACAGCGCCCTTGGGGTGATTCATTACAAAAACGGCGCAATTTGAGTTATCAAAATATTATTATTATTATTAAAAAATTGAACCAATTAGCACAAAGAAAACCTGTTCTTGAAGCTAGTCGTATGTGAAAAAAATGATTGTAATATATACCTGCATTACGCGTATTTCGAGGCTATATCTCTCGTCCATTGCAGGGATGGTCAGGGAGAGAAAGTGACTGGCGTGAGAGTAATGGTGATATATGCATCGAGTAGGATTTTGTTTTGAGGCGTGTATAGTTCCACAGTGATAGATGACAGGGTTCTGGAGAAGAAAATAAATAAAAATTTGGAACAGCAGGTACTTACAGCAAAATTTGTGCCCCGTGTTTTAAATACCTGTAGATCTTCACAGGTATAATAAAATGCAATTATATAGTTAAAACGCATTTGAAAACACTAAAACTAAACATTGATTTTAACAGGAACAAGTTCTACTACAGCTTATAATAAATTAAATCCCAGAATTTAAAGCATAAATCCATAATTAAAGACAAACATACCCCAGTAAAGCAGTCTTCGGTAAAAAAAACTGTTCATTTTATTTAAAAATAACTTGAGTGACCTGCCTTCGAAAAACTGCTTCTGTCAAGTGAAGGTATGTCAGGGATAGAATTATTCTGACTTTGAAGTGTTGGTCACCTCAAACGGTGTCCTTGTTAAAATTTCATTTTTTGAAAAATAAGTGTGAAATGAAAATATTTTCAGTGTATATTATTTAAAATTCCAACAAAAAAAAAGTAATATGTTGACATAAGTCAACCGATGGACATCGATGACAGTCGGTATTTCATCCAAAACACCACTGAGCATCAGGAAAACCAGTTTTTAAGGGTTAAACCTGTAATAACACACGAATATAGCGGGGTTTAAAAAAAAATAGTAATTCTACCTGTGCAGAAGCTGCATCTGTTAAGTGTTGGTGATGACAGGGGCCTGAGATATAATGTGGCTGCCTTGAGAGTGCTGGCAAAACAGCCTAAGATGGTTTTCATGCTGGTCCTCTCAAATGATGTCGAGGACAGAGATAGAATGCAGCTGGCTTGAGATTGCTCCCCGATGATTGGTGTCAGGTATCTGAAGGTAAAACAAATTATTGTTAGAAAACAGAAAAAATTAGTACCCGTATTTATAACTAACTCCGCAGGTATGATAATATGCAATTAGTAAGACACAAACACAAAACACCACTGCAAAAGGCAGAGGGCAAACACGGCTAATAACAATACAAAATATCCCCGTCAAAATATAGCCCCACATAATATCCCAAGGACAAAATATCCTGGATGAAATATTCCCTGACAATAAAGGAAGGAGACAGAGCAAGGAACTTACGGTTTCAATTTTAAATTTGACATCGAAAGGTTTGTTGGGTTAGGTTAGGTTTGGTAACGTTACGTTAGGTGAGGTTAGGTTTAAATTTTAAATTTGGCATCGAAATGTTTAACTGGGTTAGGTTAGGTAAGATTAGGATATTATGTCGGGGATATTGTGTCGAGGGATATTTTGTCCGTTGAATATTTTGTCGGGGGATGTTTTGTCATTAGGATATTTTGTCGCGGAATGAAAAGTTGCGAAACCACATATGTATTAGGCAGATTTATTCACAGGAGTGAATGGATTCAGTCTGATTCCCCTGTTCTTTTGAATTGATTCCGGCGCGGGTGTGGAATAGGTATTTTACTTTAGGCAACTTTGCAGCGTGGCGCGCCGCCCATAGACTAATATTTAAATACATATGAATCATAATAATATTTAAATTGTTTACATATCATTCATTGAAATAATTTAACAGTAAAATAAATGTATAATAAAAACTTATGATGACGTTAAAAATCGTAGAGTGCAAGGCCAAAGATAAGGAATGAAGAATCAATTCCTTTTGAAATTGAGAATCAGATCGAGTGTGTTATATGATTGAATTTATTCATTTAATTCAGTCATTTAATCTTGCCCAGTTTAGTTGAATCTGAAAGCTTATCAATGCAAGTAGTTCTGGGCTATCAAATGCATCATTTAGAATTCGATACATGAACACCAAGTCAATGTTCATCTTAGTTAAAAGGAGTTTAACAAAATTAATAGAATACCCATTTTAAAACATTTCAGTATCTTTTACATGAATATTGTAACATTTGTAAGCCTTTGTTAGAGATTTCTGTTATGTGGTCAAATGAAAGATCAGGGCAGATCTGGATCTGCTCTGATGATGGACACTGCAATGCTCTCCGAAACGTTGGCTCAAAAAGGAGGTAGCGCAACACGGCATAACACCCCAAAAATAAATAACGAAAATCCATCAAATATTTGTTTTTAATTTTCTCGTTCTATGAAAGTTCTTTTCAAGTTCTGTGATTATTTTGGATTTATGAAGAAAATGGCCTATAATGATATAATAATAGAACTTACACAAAACGTGAAAATTTACCTAAAAATTTTGATGAATTTGTAATTTTTTTTAAACAAGCCGTCCTTAGTCTTTAATTTGTTATCAATGATTTGTTATCAACTTCTCAAGAGCATTGTTATCAATGATGTTGTCAAAAAATCAGTGATCTTTAATTTAATTAAAGACCTATGTGACTTTTTATTCGAGAAAATCTGACTAGACATTTGAAATTATGATATATTTTAAAATAATGTTTTTATTACTATTAATTACCAATTTATTGATTTGATCTTGAAGAAAATTACAGACTAAGTAGTCGAAAAATGATGATGTTATTTCTCTCGTTTGTGATTAGCTTAAGACAATTAATGCCGTTATTATTAAGCATCAACATAAACTTTATTGAACCTGCCTTGAAAAGTTGCTTCTGTCAAGTAACGTCGCGTCGTGGGACAGGAATAGAAAGTGATTGTCTTGAGAGTGCTGATCTTCTCAACTTGTGTCCAGGAATATCGTTAGAGTGTGGCTGGTTTGAGAGTGGTGGTTCCTTCAGTGATGTCGGGAGACATCGATAGAATATGGCTGGCTTGTTGATTGTGTTAGACTCCATTGATCGGTGGCAGGGATCTGAAGATTAAAAATCATTTTGTTTATATTACCGCACAAGAGTCACAACTGCTCGCAACTTTCTGTAACCAGTGAGACTACGGAAAGCCTAATTGTGATAGTTAGTGAAGCTGAAGGTAGTGGGGACGGGAAAGAGAAGAGTAATGATGACGGATTCAAAGGTTTTTTTTAACAGTTATTAGTTGTCAAAAGGCGTAATATTTAAAAAAATAGAAAACATGTTTTTTCGGGTTCTTCGTGTGATGTAGAACCAAAGATATTGAAATACAAGTAGATGTGCTATCTGCAGTTTTTACTAGGTGGGAATGCACTTCCGGGTGTCGCCGATATTGTTCACCAATTAACAAATAAACTAAATGAACGAATAATTAACGAATAAACCAAAGGAAGCTAAACCAGAGAGCTGGTATCCGCAAATCACGTCCTTGTTAAAAGTGTCTGTGTTTGAAAAAATATAAGTTTATTAAAATATGTACAGTTTTATTAAAGATTGTACTACTGCATTGTGTTTACAGCAGAAGACATAATCTTCAACTGACCTGTTTTCAAAGCATAAAAATGGTAATAAAGTGGCAAAAGCAAGTATAAAAACGTAGGAAACCTGCCTTATAAAATTTGCTCCTGTCAATTGATGATAGGGGCCAGAGATAAAATGTCCATGCCTTAGAGTGCTGGCGAAACAGCCTAAGGTGGTTTTGGTGCTGGTCCCCTCAAATTATGTTGAGGACAGAGACAGTATGCAGCTGGCCTGAGATTGATCCCAAATAAACGGTGACAATTATCTGTAAGTGAAAACAAAACGGTTAAAAAATAAGTAACTCCAGTCGAAATATATAACTCCACAAGAGTGTTAAAAGACAATTAGTAAAAAACTTACACCAGAACTCGAAAAATTGACTTCAAAGGAAAATAGTTCAAACTCGGCATACGTATAAAAAAGTCCATCTCAAATGAGTGATGGTAAGTATGGATCTGTGTATTTAATGCCTGTCCAGTACGTTTTTCCGCAGCATCACGTTCATCGGTCAAATCATTGTGCATATAATTTCATAACGGTGATCGATAAACCGGTGGATACAATTTTCAGCCATAAGTTGTTATAACATTCAAACAAATAAGCTTCATTCTACGAGTCTCAAAACCATTTAATAAACCTTGTTCACTTGTACTACTATATGCGGCATATGAAAGATCTCATCTCCAATTTGCATCTGTTGTGTGGAGTCCTCAATACCTTATATTAACCAAATTGAAAAAATTCATTCATATTTCCAGAAACCCTGTCGTATCGCTTTGTAATCATCAGTGTAACCCTATCATTCTTCACACACAGAGAAATTTTTGTCACGTATTTTTTCTGTACAAGATTGTGAACTGCCTCATTGACTCCCCAGCGCTGTTAGAAAGCATTGCATTTCGTTATCCTGGACGCAATACAAGATAGAATACCTTTCTTCATATACATCATATCAAATCGAAATATGCACAAAACTCCTTGCTCGGGCGTATCTGCAAATCTTCTAATGCCCTAATAGTCCAGTAAACGAATGGTCCAAAAGGAGGTGTAGAGTGCGTGAGCAGGAACCTAAGCGATTCTTTCAGGACTTGTTTAGGGTGCTTAGGGTGTAAACATACTAAAAGTCCTGACGTCTAGGTGGTGAGCTAGGGGGGGGAGGGGGGGGGGGAAGGTCCCGATTTTTGGGTTTCCATTTATATCTCAAAAACGGTGCGTCGCAGAGGAAAACTTTTTAAGAATAAGTAAAAGCTCATAAAATTATCTACAACTTTTATTCTATACGTAATTTTGGAAATCCCAGCCGTTTTTGAGTTATACGCTCCACAAATGTCAATATTTTCGAAAAAAATCATTTTACCTCACATTTTTCATCAAACATTCCTTCATATCATCTAAAATATTCATCCATGAAAGAAATTTGTTTGAAAGAAGTTGTAAATAATTTAATTACCTTTTAGAAATTATTTACACATATAAGTAAATCTCTAACCAGTAAATATTTACAGCAATTTTAAATTTTTTCTTAAAATGTCGTCATTTTCAGAAAAAGCTGTTTTTTTTACCAAATTATTAAGACGGGTTTTTTCTTCATGGGAAATTCCTTATTAATTTTTGCACGCAAGAAAGCAGGTAAGTTGTTCTCGAACAGATAATTAGTGGAATTCATTTTATAATCATTATTATTGTAATGGGTGATTAGGTTAGTCGTCGGAGATGTTACAATAACGTGCTACGATGCGAATAATTTCCCTCAGGGCCTATGTCATCTTTGTAGATGCTGTGTGGAGGGTTTTTTTAAGGAATGGAAGGAGAGGAGAGTTCTGGGAAGGGAAAGGGTTTAAGGGGTGGGTAGGAATCTGGAGTTCAGTTTGTTCTGGTCATCCGCCTCCAAAACCTAGACAAACCTCACTCCATGAACCCGGGCACCCCTGCTAAATCACCAAACGTAGCGAACTACTTGAGGTGACCCATGGCAGAGGTGTTGGTTATCCAATAAAGGTACGGCTTCTAAAATGTACGGAGTTCTCTTCAGAACATCTGTCAAAAAGTCAAACCAAATGATAAGTTCGCAGAGACCAAACAATAAATCTAGTGAACGAATTAAAAAATTCGCCTGAAATCAAAGTGATGCCATATAAAAAATATAAATCAGTGTGGAATTTTACAAAATTAATAGGAACGTTTTTGAAGACGGAACATTTTCATGAAGTGACGTCACGAGCCCAAATAATGGATTTAATTATTAAAAAAATAAAAAAAAAACTGTACAATTCTAAAAAAATTTCGTAATCTTAATAAAAAAGATCTATCCACACGATTTTTTCCAAGTCGTTATGAATTCAATGCAAGTGGCCTATTACTATTTATACAATTGTATGATTCCTAAATAAACTTAAATTAAAAATATAAAATTAAATGTTTTTTTCTATTTTGTAGTTAAAAGTAATATTGTAGAGATGTGTTATAAGGTTGTACAGCACCCTTGAGGTGATTCTTTACAAAAACGGCGCAATGCAAGTTATCGAATTTTTTTACGCACCAGATTTAAATGTCCGGTTAAATTTTCCCCACAGGAACAACTAAACCCTTTCACACACTTCCCAAATGATCATCTAGTCAACCCACGCTATGCAATTACACTATATAAGTATAATAAATACAAAATAATACAAGAACAACATGTCAACCTACTAGAGACCAAATGGGAATATAATTCACCGACTCCAGATATTTTCATATCAGAGGGTTCGGCTCTGTGGCATTTCTAATTGAACCTATAAATCCTACTGATCCCTCAATATAAATATTTAAAAAATCTTTTGTAATCCTACATGTATTTAAAATTACTGATTTTTGCGTTTTTATATACAAATTCTTTGACAAATCTAATATGCTTAAATTTTGAATCAGATTCCTAGGTATTATGCCAGTGGCCGAAATAACAAATGGTAATATTTTTATAGTCCGAGAATGCCAAATTCTTTTAATCTCATTTCCTAAATCTGTGTATTTTTTAATTTTTTCAGAAACAGTTTTTTGAATATTACAGGAATTTGGAATAGCTACATCAATGATATAAGTTATTTTTTTAATTTTGTCATGTAAAACGATATCAGGTATTATTATTATTATTATTAAAAATTGAACCAATTAGCACAAAGAAAACCTGTTCTTAAAGCTAGTCATATGTGAAAAAATGATTGTAATATATACCTGCATTATGCGTATTATGAGGTTATATCTCTCGTCCGTTGCAGGGATGGTCAGGGAGAAAAAGTGACTGGCTTAAGAGTAATGGTGATAAATGCATCGAATAGGATTTTGTTTTGAGGCCTGTATAGTTCCACAGTGATGGATGACAGGGATCTGGAGAAGAAAATAAATAAAAATTTGGAACAGCAGGTACTTAAAGCAAAATTTGTGCCCCGTGTTTTAAATACCTGTAGATCTTCACAGGTATAATAAAATGCAATTATATAGTTAAAACGCATGTGAAAACACTTAAATTAAACATTGATTTTAACAGGAACAAGTTCTACCACAGCTCGTAATAAATTAAATCCCAGAATTTAAAGCATAAATCCATAATAAAAGACAAACATACCCCAGTAAAGCAGTCTTCGGTAAAAAAACTGTTCATTTTATTTAAAAATAGCTTAAGTGACCTGCCTTCGAAAAACTGCTTCTGTCAAGTGAAGGTATGTCAGGAATAGAATAATTCTGACTTTGAAGCGTTGGTCACCTCAAACGGTGTCCTTGTTAAAATTTCATTCTTTGAAAAATAAGTGTGAAATGAAAATATTTTCAGTGATATATTATTTAAAAATCCAACAAAAAAAAGTAATATGTTGACATAAGTCAACTGATGGACATCGATGACAGTCGGCATTCACCCAAAACACCACTGAGCATCAGGAAAACCAGTTTTTATGGGTAAAACTTGTAATAACACACGAACATAGCAGGGTTTAAAAAAACAATAGTAATTCAACCTGTGCAGAAGTTGGATTTGTCAAGTCTTAGTGATGACAGGGGCCTGAGATATAATGTGGCTGCCTTGAGAGTGCTGGCAAAACAGCCTAAGGTGGTTTTGGTGCTGGTCCTCTCAAATGATGTCGAGGACAGAGATAGAATGCAGCTGGCTTGAGATTGCTCCCCGATGATTGGTGTCAGGTATCTGAAGGTAAAACAAATTATTATTAGAAAACAGAAAAAAAATAATACCCGTATTTATAACTAACTCCGCAGGTATGATAATATGCAATTAGTAAGACACATACACAAAACACCACTGCAAAAGACAGAGGGCAAACACGGCTAATAACAAAACAAAATATCCCCGACAAAATATCGCCCCACAAAATATCCCAAGGACAAAATATCCTACGGATGAAATATCCCCCGGCAAGAAAGGAAGGAGACAGAGCAAGGAACTTACTGTTTCAATTTTAAATTTGGCATCGAAAGGTTTGTTGGGTTAGCTTAGGTTGGGTTACGTTACGTTAGGTTTAAATTTTAAATTTGGCGTCGAAAAGTCTTATTGGGTTAGGTTAGGGAACGTACCCATACTACGTGACCAACTTTTTGCAATTTTTAACCCCCCCCCCCCCCCCCAGGTAACCAAAAACTTATGGCCCCCGAAGCTCATTTGTACCAAGCGTGGTATTTTGAAGACCCCCCCATTTGGATATTATGTCGGGGATATTGTGTCGACGGATATTTTGTCCGTAGAATATTTTGTCGGGGGATTATAATATCATCCCATATGTATTAGACATGGGCAGATTTCTTCACAGGAGTGAATGGATTCAGTCTGATTCCCCTGTCCTTTTGAATTGATTCCGGCGCGGGTGTGGAATAGGTATTTTACTTTAGGCAACTTTGCAGCGCGGCGCGCCGCCAATAGATTAATATTTAAATTCCTACGAAACATAATAATATTTAAATTGTTAACATATCATTCATTGAAATAATTTAACATAAATGGATAACAAAAACGTTGGCGTTAAAAATCGTAGGATGCAAGGCCAAAGATAAGGAATGAAGAATCAATTGCTTTTGAAATTAAGAATCTGATCGAGTGTGTCATAAGATTGAATTTATTCATTTAATACAGTCATTCAATTTTGCTCAGTTTTGTTGAATCTGAAAGTTTATCAATGCAAATAGTTCTGGACTATCAAATGCATCATTTAGAATTAGATACAAAAACACCAAGTCAATGTAAATCCTTCTCTCCAACAATTTAAGCATATTTATCTTATCTAAAAGTAGTTTAACAAAATTAAAAGAATACCCATTTTAAAACACTTCAGTATCTTTTACATGAATATTGTAACATTTGTAAGCCTTTGTTAGAGATTTCTGTTACGTGGTCAAATGAAAGATCAGGGCAGATCTGGATCTGCTCTGATGATGGACACTGCAATGCTCTCCAAAACGTTGGCTCAAAAAAGAGGTAGCGCAACACGGCATAACACCCCGAAAATAAATAACGAAAATCCATCAAATATTTGAGTTTAGTTTTCTCGTTCTATGAAAGTTCTTTTCAAGTTCTGTGATTATTTTGGTTTTATGAAGAAAATGGCCTATAATGATATAATAATAGAACTTACACATAACGTGAAAATTTACCTAAAAATTTTGATGAATTTGTAATTTTTTTTAAACAAGCCGTCCTTAGTCTTTAATTTGTGAACTTCTCAAGAGCATTGTTATCAATGATGTTGTCAAAAAATCAGTGATCTTAAATTAAATTAAAGATCTATGGACTTTTTATTCGAGAAAATCTGACTGGACATTTGAAATTATGATATGTATTAAAATAATGTTTGTATTGCTCTAAATAACTGATGTAATTATTGAATAATATATTAATTAAATAAATAATTAATTAAATAATTTATAATACGTAATTATTAATTACTCTAAATAGCTCTAACTTACTAAATTAATTATTTGATTTTGAAGAAAATTACAGACTAAATGATCGAAAAATGATGTTATTTCTCTCGTTTGTGATTAGCTTAAGACAATTAATGCCGTTATTATTGAGCATCAACATAAACTTTATTGAACCTGCCTTGAAAAGTTGCTTCTGTCAAGTAACATCGCGTCGTGGGCCAGGAATAGAAAGTGGTTGTCTTGAGAGTGCTGATCTTCTCAACTAGTGTCCAGGAATATCGATAGAGTGTGGCTGGTTTGAAAGTGGTGGTTCCTTCAGTGACGTCCGGAGACATCAATAAAATATGGCGGTCTTGATAGTTCTGGTCCCCTCAAGAGTGATATCGAGAATTTTGTTGAAATTTTACTCTGTTGAGTGTGTTGGACCTCATTGATTGGTGGAAGGGATCTGAAGATTAAAAATCGTTTAATTTATATTACCGCACAAGCGTCACAACTGCTCCCAACTTTCTGTAACCAGTGAGACTAGTGCATGCCTAATTATAATGACACATGATTTTTTCAAGCTCGTTTTGGAGAACATTCATTTATTTAGTTGTTTATATATTCCTTTTATTTTACACCCAGAGGACTTTTGCATGAATAATAAAGACAGTACCTCCAACTTTAACAAGAGATAAAAAATAGTTTAGATAAAGTAACAGTGGAAATTAAAAGTAAATAAATGAAATAAAAATAAAGCAAAAAACAAAAAAAAAATGAAACAAAAATTAGTACTGTGAGATATATAATATCAAGATGTTACGTTAAAAAAATACGTACATAATATAAAAATACAACCAACAAAAATTTAAAAGTAAGTGAGCAAAGGTTTGCAAAATTGCAACATTAATCATGTCTTTAACACCTAAGTACGAGTATGTTTCGCTCAGTGTCTAGCCGATGTGTCGATGGTACCTACCTCCTGTACCTCTCTCTCTGTAAATTGCAGGAGTTCGCAACTATCTAATTTAGAACTCAATATTTTAGGTAAAAAAGTTAAATTTTTTTTCAATGAAATTACAAAGGCGTTACATTTAATTACATTAATAATTGCATTCACAATAATAGAATGGTTTCTTTCGGGAGATCACAATTATGAAATTCTTTCCAGGTTATTTCGGAGAACGTTTGTAATTGCATAATTAGAATGTACACATTTATACACCAATATATGACATATGAATTCCCAATGCATTTATGACTTAATTTTAATAAATGTACTATATATGTACCATACATGTACTATAAATGTACAAAATTTTAATAAATGTACTATAATTTTTTTTGAATTTCCTAAGTTATAGAAATTACCCATTTATAAACCAGAATATATAAATATGAATTTCCAATGTATTAATAGGGAGAATTTCATAATTTATTTTTTGAAATATTTAGTCGTTTTTTTCAAAAATCAAAGACCAGTCGTTATTTTACACGGATCAAAAATCAGAGCATAAGATTTATTTTTATGTATTAACATAAACTTTTTAGTACATATTAGGTATGTGAGATTGTGTTAGCATATGTTCGCTCTCGACTCTCCCCATGACCAGAAGCCAATTGCTAACCCATTTAAAGTTTTTGCACTTTTCAGTTTCCATGCATCGGGTATAATGTTGAACAATTTAGGTTCTAGGTAAGAGTATTGTCTTTGGGCATGTGATGTGTTTGTGGTAGGTGGAACTGCTGGATTCCTCACTTCATGGCGGGTGCTGTGGAGATGATCAATGGATGAATAGTTGTGTCGGTGTTTTTGTGTACGTAAAATAATTTTTCTTATGTATAGTTGCCGTAGATCAAGAACTCGTATCTCTTTAAATAATAGATCACTGGGATTACTGAATGTATGATCAATAATACATTAATTATGATATCCCAGGATTATTCGTTAGTATGCGCCAGTATTACTATAAAGTTCACAGAAATATGATTAAATTTCTGGCAAAACTATAAACAAAACGATTTTAATGATTAAAAGTGAATACATTTTGGACGATTTGTTCGGAGAGGTTCTGGTATTAACGGTCCCTGAGAGAGGTTTTTGATGGTAAAGTGACATATTGTTTTTGTTAAGAAATAAGAATCGGGTGTGGGTACCGCCGACCCGGGAACCAATTATTGGATAACCAACACCTCTGCCATAAGTCACCCCAAGTGGTTATCTACGTTTAATGACTTAGCAAGGGTGCCCATGTTCATGGGGTGAGGTTTATCCGGGTCTTGGCTTGACCATTCATAATTCATCCAACCACCCCCTATCCCACAAGCATTCAGCCTTCCACTCCATGATACATCGATTGATTACGGTACCATTAAATAATAATAATTTTAATAAGGAATTATCCATAATTAAACAAATCGCTATAAATAACGGGTATGAGACAAAACTAGTAGACAATATTCTTAATAAAAAATTGAAAAAAGTAGCATCAAATAAATTTCTTTTTAATAATTCTAATAATAATTTAAATATTAATCACCAATTCCATTGGCGTAGAGTACTATATACGAATAACTTCTCTTCTTTAAGCGTAAAAAAATTCCCTCCGGAAATAAAACCCGCCTTTTACACTAATAATAACTTAAATACTTAATTAACACTAAAGATATTGACGATAATTTTATTTTTATTTTTTTCTGGCGTATATAAACTAAATTGTAATGATTGCTCTGCATTTTACGTCGGAAAAACGGCCCGGAACGTAAACGTAAGAATTAAAGAACATCTTAGATGTTTAAATAGTAATGCTTTTTCGGAATTTGCAAACCATCTACTAGAAACTAACCACTCTATGATAAAACCTCCGGGACTAACATATTACATAAAAATGGAATTGGAATTAGGTTAAACAATCAAAATCAAAAAAGCCGTCAATAATAAATCAAACATCATTAATAACCAAATCAATTAATCTGATAGTCCCATTTTTAATTTATTCCGTTAACCTCTTCTTAAATAATTCCATACCTCTCCCTCCCCCCTTTACTTACCCATCCTGTAATTATTTTTGTCTCCCTCTTTTCTATTTGTATCGCTTTCTGGCACCAATAGGGTGTTGCCTATTCTGTTGCTAGCTCTTTCACTCATTCTCTTAATTTCTTTTATATATGTATGTCTGTAGATTATTATCTTTAGTTATTATAATAAGTACTGATGAAGCTTGAGCTGAGCGAAACCTGGTTGGCTGTTAAATATCAATTCCAATAAAAAGTGGTGTTTTACAAAGTGTGTTTTTTCAGTTAATATATAATAAATGTGAACACCATAAAGTGTTTGCTTCCTTCGATAAAAAAACAAAATATTATAAATGAAACTTAACTGATTTATATTATATTCACTATTTAATGTACAATTACTGTATATACAATTGCATGTTTCCTAAATAAACTTAAATATAAAAAAAAAATCTAGTTTGCCGTTAAAAGTAAGATTGTAGAGATATGTTATAAATTTGTACAGCACCCTTGAGGTGATTCTTTACAAAAACGGCGCAAAACAAGTCATCAAAATATTATTATTATTATTAAAAAATTGAACCAATTGGCAAAACGAAAACCTGTTCTTGAAGCTAGTCATGTGTGAAAAAAATGATTGTAATATATACCTGCATTATGCTTATTTTGAGGTTATATCTCTCGTCCGTTGCAGGGATGGTCAGGGAGAGAAAGTAGCGGCTTGAGAGTACTGATGATACACATGACGGAGTGCTGGTGATATGCATGCCTCTCAAGTGATATGCATAACGGAGTAGGATTTTGTTTTTGAGGAGTGTATAGTTCCCCAGTGATGGATGACGGAGATCTGCAGATGAAAATAAATAAATATTTGAAACAGTAGGTTCTTAAAGCAAAATCGGGCCTCGTGTTTGAAATACCTGTAGATCTTCACAGGTAAAATGAAATGCAATTATGTAGTTAAAACGCATTCGAAATCACTAAAATTAAACATTGTTTTTAACAGGAACAAGTACAACCATGACAAAAAATCAATTAAAGTCCTGATTAAAGACAAACGCTCCTCAGTAAAGCATTCTTCGGTAGAAAAAAAACTGTTCATTTTATTTAAAAGTAACTTTAGTGACCTGCCATCGAAAAAATGCTTCTATCAAGTGATGGAATGGGTCACGGAATGAATGTGGTTGACTTAAAAGTGTTGGTCAAATGGTTGGTCAAACGGTGTCTGTTAAAATGTCAATGTTTGAAAAAAAAGTGTGAAATGAAAATATTTTCAGTGATATATTTATTTAAAATTTTAACAAATAAAGTAATATGTTGACATAAGTCAACTGATGGACATCGATGACAGTCGGCATTCACCCAAAACACCACTGAGCATCAGGAAAACCAGTTTTTAAAGGGTAAAACCTGTAATAACACACGAACAAAGCAGGGTTTAAAAAAACAATAGTAATTCCACCTGTGCAGAAGTTGCATCTGTCAAGTCTTAGTGATGACAGGGGCCTGAGATATAATGTGGCTGCCTTGAGAGTGCTGGCAAAACAGCCAAAGGTGGTTTTGATGCTGGTCCTCTCAAGTGATGTCGAGGACAGAGACTGAATGCAGCTGACTTGAGATTGCTCCCCGATGATTGGTGTCAGGTATCTGAAGGTGAAACAAATTATTGTTAGAAAACAAAAAAAAAATAGTACCCTTATTTGTAATAATGAAATAACTAACTCCGCGGGTATGATAATAATATGCAATTAGTTAGTTACATACACAAAACACCACTGCAAAAGGCAGAGGGCAAACACGGCTATTAACAAAATAAATCAATGTACGTATGTGGTACCGCGCGTTTTCATCCCGTGACAAAATATCTCCGACAAAATATCGCCCCACATCCCCCGACAAGGAGCGAATGAGACAGAGCAAGGAACTTACAGTTTCAATATTTTAAATTCAGTGTCGAAAGATTTTGTTGGGTTAGGTTAGGTTTGGTTAGTTTGATACATGAACACCAAGTCAATGTAAAGCCTTCTGTCCTACAATTTGAACATATTCATCTTATAAAAGTATTTCAACAAATTGCTGCAATACCCATTTTAAAACATTTCAATAGCTTGTACATGAATATTGTATAATTTGTAAGTCAAAGCGATGTCAAAGGGCCTTAGCTCACGGAGAAACCGAACACTGGTAGGCAACTCATTTCACGGCACAACACTATCTGAACATTTTTTGATTTGACATATCGCAAATTACTCAATAATTTGACAGGTTGTGAGCCGCTAACATGGCAACATGTCAACAATGCAACTGAAAACAATTCAGCTGAAAAACCAGCACTGCTGGTCGCCGCAATAGTGGAGTTTGTTGCATTATAGACAGGTTGCTATGGTAGTGGCTCACGAACTATCAAGTTTTGCATGTCAGATCAGAAAAATGTCAATTTTGTTAAGGACGTTGATTGCAATTGCGTTGCGAACTGATTTATTTTCAGTTTCTCCATGAGCGGAGGCCCTTAGTCACCACGTCGCCCTTGACAACTGGTCTTCAACAAGTTACCTGTTTGCGGACCGCCAGTGTAATTTCCTTTCCTTTCCTGAAAAGGAAAGTTATTTTTTCAGTTTCTCCATGAGCGGATGGCCTAAGTCTTTAATTTATGAATTTCTCAAGAGTATTGTTTTCAATGTTGTAATTAAATATTACTGGATTTTTTTATTCGAGAAAATCTGACTAGATATTTGACATTATGAGATACATTAAAAGTTTGTTTTCATTGCGCTAAATTGACAATTTATTGATCTAGTGGTCGCCCAACGGTCGAAATTCGACCATTATTAATTAAAATTATATGGTATATGTAATATTGTTTTCTTGATTTTTATGCAAAATTTAAAAAAAAATGTAAGCATTCTGCACTTTTCCTCTATATAAACACTAAGTGTGCGAAATTTCATAATCCTCCGTCCGCGCAATTTTCGTAAAAAGGGGTACAAAGTTTTTGCTTCACGTATTAATAGGTATATAGATTACCAAAAAAATTACAATAATAACTATTTTGAAGAATTTTTCTGAGGACATCTCGTCTGAGACTAGATTAAAGCATTAAGAGGAACAGCAGCGCGGCCTTTTTCATACAAAACTTAATTTTGGATTTGAGGCCAAAATACTTAACCAAATTGAATAATTATATTATTTTTCTTAATTCAAAGTTATAGCAAATATCTTGTGCGAATTTGTGTTACTTTATTAATTTGGGTTTTAAATTATAAAAGGAGGCCATTAAAGAATTCAAATTTGCTTAATTTTGAAGGCAAAGTTTTAATTTTTTTGTCAGTTTGTATTAATTATTAAAAAAAATTCTTGCCCTTTTTTCTGCGTATAAAAAATAAAATACCGAATCAAACGTTTTTTTTTGTAATAATTTTAAAATATGTCTGACATATTTGTGTTTGAAAAATGTATGATTTAAATTAACGCCTATGAAAATGCTTTTCCGTAACAGTTTTATTTTCTACTAGCTGGTTCTCGGCATGCGTTGCAATGCCATATTCAAAGAAATACATTTTTTTCCCTGAATCACCTTTCATGTGCGTCCCCCTTCCCCTCCCGCGTCCCCTTCTTAGCTAACTTTCTAAATTATAGCCTAAAGTAGTTTTTGCGTGAAAGAGTAACAAACACACATACATCCACACAAACTTTCGCGTTTATAATATTTGTAAGAAATTTTTACACATGATCAAATTTTTATAATAAATCGAATTCAATTATGTTTTTAATATTTATAATTTATCTTTAAATAATTGCTCAAGTTGCCTCTAAAATTGTGAAATTTTGAAATCCATATCTAATAAATGGACTAAAATTATGTTATTAATATTAATCGTTTATTAACAAATTGTTTGCCCAATTGAAATGTCTGTAAAGTAATAAAATAAAAATAAAAACAGTAAGTAAATAAAAATCTGTAAAGGCCTATTTAGTAATTTAAAAGGCAAATAAAGAAGCACTAGATATTTGTGGACCTTTTAATGACAAAAATATATTTTTCAGTTTGGTTAAGTATTTTGGCCTTAAATCCAAAATCAAGATTTGTATAAAACATGCCACGCAGCTGTTCTCCTTAACCCCTTAGGCTAATTGGTTCGCCTTTGATAACAACTCGTGTAGGCCTCATAGAAATTATTGTATATCCCTTACTATCGTGTGAGAAAAGCGATCTTAATGGTGTTAGAAATTAAATTCAAATCTAAAAGTAAACAATAATATAATTCAAATGTATACCATTTTGAAACCAAAATTTCCAACCGCGTTTCAAAAAAAATTATGAAGTTTCATGATTTTTTTTCAAAATTTATTTTACATGAAGCAAAAAAAAGTGAGTCAATGGTAACATTAATAATATATTTTTCAATTAACATTTGTGTGTTTATTTTTTTTCATTACCGGGATTTTTGTTCAGATAAACGTAAGGTGAGCCGATTTTATAATTTTTTTATATTTAAAAAAATAACATATTTACTTCTAGTAAAAATTTTTTTAAGTGAATTTCATTATCTTTCAAAGGCAGTTTTATTTTTTCGGATACATTCAGAAATATTCCATTTATTTGGATTGTATTGCAAAGCGGAAATATTTTGAACTTTTGACAAAATTTTCCCGAGACCTGAGGAGCCATAACCGTAATATATACACATGAACATAAACTTAAGTAAACCTGCCTTGTAAGAGTTGCTTCTGTAAAGTGAAGGCTTGTGTCAGGAATAGAATGTGGCTGGCTTGAGATACACTCAAACGTACGGATACACTCAAAGAGATATTTGTAAAAACAGAAATGAAATTTTTTTCATTTCTGTAGAGATATATTATTTAGGATTCTAACTGACAAAAATATATCTTCTATTGCAGATGACATTAACTTCATCCGAAGAACTAAGATGATTATCGTCATGGTAGCTTTTCATTAAAAATTATAATACTGAGCTTGAGGAAAACCTGTTTTAAAAGCATACAAATCTGTTATATCACATAAACATAGCAGGGTTTAAAAATAATAGTAAACCTACCTTGAAAAAGTTCAGCCAAGTGAAAACAGGGGTCAGAGATGTATGTGACCATCTTGAGACTGGTGGCAAAACAACCAAAGTTGGTTTGGTGCTGGTCCACTCAAATGATTTCTAGGGACATCGCTAGAATGTGGCTTGGTTGAGAGTGCTGGTCCCCTCAATTAATTTTCAGGAACAAAGGAAATGAACGTGTTTTTTTAGTATAGATCTCTTCTACTGATGTCCGGGAACAAAAATCTGCAGATTAAACAAATTACTGTGATAAATGAAACTAAAAGATAAAGTTCAGTTGTTAAAAAAAATATAATACTCCCGATAATCAGCAGGATAAATTATAAACCATATGCTGTTTCCACATATTTCTTCATTGAAACAATACTATACATGAAGTTTTAAACACGTCATGAAACGTGTTGGGAGTGTTACTCCGTTCAATGGTAGTTCAGGGACAGAGTATCTACTTGTATAAATGAATCCTATCTTCGAAGGTTGAATATTTTAAGGGAAGATCTGTGATATTGTCATGTAACTTATAAAATGTTATGCACCTACCTAGGGAGTGTTGCCCCCTCAAGCGAAGTTATAAGTTAGAGTGCTAGTTCCCTCAAGTGATGTTCAGCGACGGAGAAAGAATGTAGCTGCCTTGAGAGAGCTGATATCCGCAAATCACGTCCTTGTTGAAAGTGCCTATATTTGAAAAAATATAAGTTTATTAAAATATGTAGAGTTTTATTAAAGATTGTACTACTGCATTGTGTTTACAGCAGAAGACATAATCTTCAACTGACCTGTTTTCAAAGCATAAAAATGGTAATAAAGTGGCAAAAGCAAGTATAAAAACGTAGGAAACCTGCCTTGTAAAAATTGCTCCTGTCAATTGAGAGATAAAATGTGCATGCCTTAGAGTGCTGGCGAAACAGCCTAAGGTGGTTTTGGTGCTGGTCCCCTCAAATGATGTTGAGGACAGAGACAGTATGCAGCTGGCCTGAGATTGATCCCAAATGAACGGTGACAAGTATCTGTAAGTGAAAACAAAACGGTAAAAAAATAAGTATCTCCAGTCGAAATTAAAACTGATTTAAAACTCCACAAGAGTGTTAAAAGACAATTAGTAAAAAACTTACACCAGAACTCGAAAAATTGACTTCAAAGGAAAATAGTTCAAACTCGGCATACGTATAAAAAAGTCTATCTCAAATGAGTGATGGTAAGTATGGTCTTGTGTATTTAATGCCTGTACAGTACATTTTTCCACAGCATCGCGTTCATCGGTCAAATCATTGTGCATACAATTTCATAACGGTGATCGATAAACCGGTGGATGCAATTTTCAGCCATTAGTTGTTATAACATTCAAACAAATAAGCTTCATTCTACGAGTCTCAAAACCATTTAATAAACCTTTTTCACTTGCACTACTATATGTGGCATATGAAAGATCTCATCTCCAATTTGCATCTGTTGTGTGGAGTCCTCAATACCTTATATTAACCAAATTGAAAAAATTCATTCATATTTCCTGAAACCCTGTCGTATCGCTTTGTAATCATCAGTGTAACCCTATCCTTCTTCACACACAGAGAAATTTTTGTCACGTATTTTTTCTGTACAAGATTGTGAACTGCCTCATTGACTCCCCAGCGCTGTTAGAAAGCATTACATTTCATTACCCTGGACGCAATACAAGATAGAATACCTTTCTTCATATACATCATATCAAATCGAAATACGCACAAAACTCCTTGCTCGGGCGTATCTGCAAATCTTCTAATGCCCTAAGAGAGATTGCCTTTTTGCATTGTATCCTTAAATCGTTTAAAATTGAACTAACCTTATAATAGGTACTTAAATCAATTTTTTTTTTACACAACCTTTTTACTTAACACTGTGTACTATTATAATTACATAACCAGTAACCAGAACAAAATATTATAAATGAAATTTAACTGATTTATGTTATATTCACTATTTAATGTACAATAGGCCACTTTTTTTCTTTTTTTTTTTACATTAACACCACACAGGAGGCCCTGAGGAAAATAATTTCCCTCAGGGCCTATGTCATCTTTGAGGATGCTGTGTGGAGGGTTTTTTTAAGAAAAGGAAGGAGAGGAGAGTTCTGGGAAAGGAAAGGGTTTAAGGGGTGGGTAGGAATCTGGAGTTCAGTTTGTTCTGGTCATCCGCCTCTAAGACCTAGACAAACCTCACTCCATGAACCCGGGCACCCCTGCTAAATGCATCACATTTTCAATTTTTTTTCCGGTTTAGATAATATTACATCTCATAAATATTTTTTTCCTCGATCCATCTTACTGATCATAAATCATTATAATGTACAACGTATATATTACTAAATCCATTGTAATATACTAGTACTTGTAAATAATAATAAAAATAAGAATATTATAAAATTTGATTTTGATCAAATCAGCACCATAACCATTATACCTCTGAAACACGTACCGACTTTTTTTTACATGAGCTCCACACAGGAGGCCCTGAGGAAAATAATTTCCCTCAGGGCCTATGTCATCTTTGAGGATGCTGTGTGGAGGGTTTTTTTAAGAAAAGGAAGGAGAGGAGAGTTCTGGGAAGGGAAAGGGTTTAAGGGGTGGGTAGGAATCTGCAGTTCAGTTTGTTCTGGTCATCCGCCTCCAAGACCTAGACAAACCTCACTCCATGAACCCGGGCACCCCTGCTAAATCACCAAACGTAGCGAACTACTTGGGGTGACCCATGGCAGAGGTGTTGGTTATCCAATAAAGGCACGGCTTCTAAAATGTACGGAGTTCTCTTCAGAACATCTGTCAAAAAGTCAAACCAAATGATAAATTCGCAGAGACCAAACAATAAATCTAGTGAACGAATTAAAAAATTCGCCTGAAATCAAAGTGATGCCATATAAAAAATATAAATCAGTGTGGAATTTTACAAAATTAATAGGAACGTTTTTGGAGACGGAACATTTTCATGAAGTGACGTCACGAGCCCAAATAATGGATTTAAGTAATTATTTAAAAAATAAAAAAATGTACATTTCTAAAAAATTTTCGTAATCTCAATAAAAAGATTTAGCCACACGATTTTTTCCAAGTCGTTATGAATTCAATGCAAGTGGCCTATTACTATTTATACAATTGTATGATTCCTAAATAAACTTAAATTAAAAATATAAAATTAAATGTATTTTTCTAGTTTGTAGTTAAAAGTAATATTGTAGAGATGTGTTATAAGGTTGTACAGCACCCTTGAGGTGATTCTTTACAAAAACGGCGCAATGCAAGTTATCGAATTTTTTTACGCACCAGATTTAAATGTCCGGTTAAATTTTCCCCACAGGTAAAACCAAACCCTTTCACACACTTCCCAAATGATCATCTAGTCAACCCACGCTATGCAATTGCACTATATAAGTATAATAAATACAAAATAATACAAGAACAACATGTCAACCTACTAGAGACCAAATGGGAATATATTCACCGACTCCAGATATTTTCATATCAGAGGGTTCGGCTCTGTGGCATTTCTAATTGAACCTATAAATCCTACTGATCCCTCAATATAAATATTTAAAAAATCTTTTGTAATCCTACATGTATTTAAAATTACTGATTTTTGCATTTTTATATACAAATTCTTTGACAAATCTAATATGCTTAAATTTTGAATCAGATTCCTAGGTATTATGCCAGTGGCCGAAATAACAAATGGTAATATTTTTATAGTCCGAGAATGCCAAAATCTTTTAATCTCATTTCCTAAATCTGTGTATTTTTTATTTTTTTTCAGAAACAGTTTTTTGAATATTACAGAAATTTGGAATAGCTACATCAATGATATAAGTTATTTTTTTTTAATTTTGTCATGTAAAACTATATCAGGTATTATTATTATTATTATTAAAAAATTGAACCAATTAGCACAAAGAAAACCTGTTCTTGAAGCTAGTCATATGTGAAAAAATTGATTGTAATATATACCTGCATTACGCGTATTTCGAGGCTATATCTCTCGTCCATTGCAGGGATGGTCAGGGAGAGAAAGTGACTGGCGTGAGAGTAATGGTGATATATGCATCGAGTAGGATTTTGTTTTGAGGCGTGTATAGTTCCACAGTGATAGATGACAGGGTTCTGGAGAAGAAAATAAATAAAAATTTGGAACAGCAGGTACTTACAGCAAAATTTGTGCCCCGTGTTTTAAATACCTGTAGATCTTCACAGGTATAATAAAATGCAATTATATAGTTAAAACGCATGTGAAAACACTTAAATTAAACATTGATCTTAACAGGAACAAGTTCTACCACAGCTCGTAATAAATTAAATCCCAGAATTTAAAGCATAAATCCATAATAAAAGACAAACATACCCCAGTAAAGCAGTCTTCGGTAAAAAAACTGTTCATTTTACTTAAAAATAGCTTAAGTGACCTGCCTTCGAAAAACTGCTTCTGTCAAGTGAAGGTATGTCAGGAATAGAATAATTCTGACTTTGAAGCGTTGGTCACCTCAAACGGAGTCCTTGTTAAAATTTCATTCTTTGAAAAATAAGTGTGAAATGAAAATATTTTCAGTGATATATTATTTAAAAATCCAACAAAAAAAAGTAATATGTTGACATAAGTCAACCGATGGACATCGATGACAGTCGACATTTCATCCAAAACACCACTGAGCATCAGGAAAACCAGTTTTTAAGGGTAAAACTTGTAATAACACACGAACATAGCAGGGTTTAAAAAAACAATAGTAATTCAACCTGTGCAGAAGTTGGATTTGTCAAGTCTTAGTGATGACAGGGGCCTGAGATATAATGTGGCTGCCTTGAGAGTGCTGGCAAAACAGCCTAAGGTGGTTTTGGTGCTGGTCCTCTCAAATGATGTCGAGGACAGAGATAGAATGCAGCTGGCTTGAGATTGCTCCCCGATGATTGGTGTCAGGTATCTGAAGGTGAAACCAATTATTATTAGAAAATAGAAAAAAATTAACACCCGTATTTATAACTAACTCCGCAGGTATGATAATATGCAATTAGTAAGACACATACACAAAACACCACTGCAAAGGGCAGAGGGCAAACACGGCTAATAACAAAACAAAATATCCCCGACAAAATATCGCCCCACATAATATCCTAAGGACAAAATATCCTACGGATGAAATATCTCCCGACAAGAAAGGAAGGAGACAGAGCAAGGAACTTACGGTTTCAATTTTAAATTTGGCATCGAAAAGTTTGTTGGGTTAGGTTAGGTTTGGTTACGTTACGTTAGGTTTAAATTTTAAATTTGGCGTGGAAAAGTTTTATTGGGTTAGGTTAGGGAATGTACCCATACTACGTGACCAAATTTTTGCAATTTTTAACCCCCCCCCCAGGTGACCAAAAACCTATGGCCCCCGCCGCTCATTTGTACCAAGCGTGGTATTTTGAAGACCCCCCCCCTAAACAGGTCACGTAGTATGGGTACGTTCCCTTAGGTAAGATTAGGATATTATGTCGGGGATATTGTGTCGAGGGATATTTTGTCCGTAGAATATTTTGTCGGGGGATGATATGTATTAGACATGGGCAGATTTATTCACAGGAGTGAATGGATTCAGTCTGATTCCCCTGTCCTTTTGAATTGATTCCGGCGCGGAGGTGGGATAGGTATTTTACTTTAGGCAACTTTGCAGCGCGGCGCGCCGCCCATAGATTAATATTTAAATTCCTACGAAACATAATAATATTTAAATTGTTTACATATCATTCATTGAAATTATTTAACATATATGGATAATAAAAACGGTGGCGTTAAAAATCGTAGGATGCAAGGCCAAAGATAAGGAATGAAGAATCAATTGCTTTTGAAATTAAGAATCAGATCGAGCGTGTCATAAGATTGAATTTATTCATTTAATTCAGTCATTCAATTTTGATCAGTTTTGTTGAATCTGAAAGTTTATCAATGCAAATAGTTCTGGACTATCAAATGCATCATTTAGAATTCGATACATGAACACCAAGACAATGTTCATCTTAGTTAAAAGTAGTTTAACAAAATTAAAAGAATACCCATTTTAAAACACTTCAGTATCTTTTACATGAATATTGTAACATTTGTAAGCCTTTGTTAGAGATTTCTGTTACGTGGTCAAATGAAAGATTAGGGCAGATCTGAATCTGCTCTGATGATGGACACTGCAATGCTCTCCAAAACGTTGGCTCAAAAAACAAAAAAGAGGTAGCGCAACACGGCGTAACACCCCAAAAATAAATAACGAAAATCCATCAAATATTTGATTTTAATTTTCTCGTTCTATGAAAGTTATTTTCAAGTTCTGTGATTATTTTGGTTTTATGAAGAAAATGGTCTATAATGATATAATAATAGAACTTACACATAACGTGAAAATTTACCTAAAAATTTTGATGAATTTGTAATTTTTTTTAAACAAGCCGTCCTTAGTCTTTAATTTGTGAACTTCTCAAGAGCATTGTTATCAATGATGTTGTCAAAAATCTGTGATCTTTAATTTAATTAAAGATCTATGTACTTTTTATTCGAGAAAATGTGACTAGACATTTGAAATTATGATATATTTTAAAATAATGTTTTTATTGCTCCAAATTACCAATTTATTGATTTGATCTTGAAGAAATTTTCTTCAAGATCAAATCATGAAATTATGATATGTATTAAAATAATGTTTGTATTGCTCTAAATAACTGATGTAATTATTGAATAATATATTAATTAAATAAATAATTAATTAAATAATATATTATGTAATTATTAATTACTCTTAATTGCTCTAAATTACTAAATTAATGATATGATCTTGAAGAAAATTACAGACTAAATAATCGAAAAACGATGATGTTATTTCTCTCGTTTGTGATTAGCCTAAGACAATTAATGCCGTTATTATTAAGCATGAACATAAACTTTATTGAACCTGCCTTGAAAAGTTGCTTCTGTCAAGTAACATTGCATCGTGGGCCAGGAATAGAAAGTGGTTGTCTTGAGAGTGCTGATCTTCTCAACTAGTGTCCAGGGATATCGATAGAGTGTGGCTGGTTTGAGAGTGGTGGTTCCTTCAGTGATGTCGGGAGACATCGATAGAATATGGCTGGCTTGTTGATTGTGTTAGACCCCATTGATCGGTGGCAGGGATCTGAAGATTAAAAATCATTTTATTTATATTACCGCACAAGAGTCACAACTGCTCGCAACTTTCCGTAACCAGGGAAACTATGGAATGCCTAATTGTGATATTTAGTGAAGCTGAAGGTAGTGGGGACGGGAAGGAGAAGAGTAATGATGACGGATTAAAAGTTTTTTTTAACAGTTATTAGTTGTCAAAAGGCGTAATATTAAAAAAAATAGAAAACTTTTTTTTCGGGTTCTTCATGTGAAGTAGAACCAAAGATATTGAAATATAAGTAGATGTGCTATCTGCAGTTTTTACTAGGTGGGACTGCACTTCCGGGTGTCGCCGATATTGTTCACCAATTAACAAATAAACTAAATGAACGAATAAACAAAAGGAACGTTAAACTAAATGAACGAATTCTTTCCATATTCACACTATATTGTTAACCAATACTTATGCACACCTTCAAAAAATCAACGAAATAAATTCTTTTCTTATGCAAACTACTCTAAAAAGGTTGTAGTCCGGCGACAGTTGCGCGGCCACCGTAGCATATCTCATTTGTATTTGAATATCTTTGTGTAGAACCATAAGTTTTCCATTTTCACTACGAGTTTCCCGTCACCGTGTATTATTTTAAACAATTTTACTTTGTAATAACACAAATTATTAGGCATAATTTAAAAAAAAAATAATATTCGTACTAAATAATAAAATTTTATTATTGTATTATACACAATTAATATGAACACAGTAATAAGTCATTTTTTTTTTGTAGGTACAGAATTTAGTTTAAAGTGCCCTTACGGTAATCTAGAATATAGATGCACTACATAAAATCATTGCTTTTATGTTTACTGTATTTGTGGAACGTTCCAGTGGGATATAATACTCTCAGTATCGCCCTGGAAAAAGACTTCATGAAATCTGCGACACGATGTCGGCAAGTTAGTAATTGTGGCTTTGTACACACGACGCCTGCACAATGTACTGAGCCGCTCCGGACTAGCAAATAAATAATGATTCGATCTATAATGATCTACAGGAATTCCAAAAACTGAAAAAATTGGACTAACATCTATGAGAACCAAGGCGTGAACGAATATCTACAGCTCAAACTGCTGACTAATATCTATGAGAACCAAAGTGCATACGAATATCTACAGCTCAAACTGCTGACTAATATCTATGAGAACCAAAGTGTGGACGAATATTTACAGCACTGGCAGAGGTTGGATTTGCAATTATTTATAGCATATTGGAATAACGTAATATTGCAAATGCAGTTTAAAAAACTTAATTTATTTATGTATGTATGTAAAAACTCTAATATCTGACTATTGGACAAATTTAGCTGATAATTAAGGATTTGGGTTTTTGTTTTAACAGCTTTCTTTATTTCGAGTGCTTCTAAATTATTTAGTCTGTTACCATGACCATTTCCAAGTCAGTTAGATAAGGTTCAATAAATTATTGTCATCGTAAACAGCAAAATACCTAATATTATGGAAAAACTACATGCACACACGTTAAACATTTAAGCCTTTACGTAATTAGTAATTACGAAATTGAAGTAATTTATGCTTTTCAGTACTACCTCTTGCTCAGCTGCCCTCTTTAGATATTAGTCCAACTTACGCTCTGTAGATCACCATTGGGATCGTCATAGATATTCGTCCGACCTTAGCTCTGTAGATATTATTAGTCCTCACTCTGAAGTTCATAGATATTAGTCTAACATATGAGTTGTAGATATTCTTCCGGCATACAGGCTGTAGATATTAGCATCTGGAGTCATTTTGACGACATCATTCGGTTTCCCATAACGATTTTTTTTCTGTTTAGAATACCAAATAGAGTTAATCTTGACGAGTCACTTTTAGCGACTTTTAAGAATTTATGTTTCTTAGTTAACATGCAATGTATGATCAATCCTACATTTATTATAATATCCCGTGATTTTTCGTTAGTATGCGCCAGTATTACTATACAGTTCACAGACACATGATTAAATTTCTGGCAAAACAATAAAAAAAAACGATTTTAATGATTAAAAGTGAATACATTGGACGACTTGTTCGTAAAGGTTCTGGTATTAACTGTCCCTGAGAGAGGTTTTTGATGATGATGTGACATGTTGTTTTTGTTAACAAATAGGAATCGGGTATGGGTATCGCCGTCCCGGGAACCATTTATTGGATAACGAACACCTCTGCCATAGGTCACCCAAAGTGGTTATTTACGTTTAGTGACTTAGCAAGGCCGCCCATGTTCATGGGGTGAGGTTTGTCCGGGTCTTGGTGGCGAATGCATCTTCCTACCAGTTGCCTGGCAGGGCGAATCGGGAGAGAATGGTCTCTTTAAAACTCTTTGCTCGGGCGTATCTGCAAATCTTATAATGCCCTAAGAGTTATTGACATTTTCCATTGTATCCTTAAATCGGTTAAAATCAACCTAACCTTACAATGGTTGCTTAAATCAAAAGTATTATTTATTTTTTATTATTTACTTTGAAATAGCTTTTTACTTAACACTGTGTACTATTATAATTACATAACCAGTTACCAGAACAAACTATTATAAATGAAAATTAACTGATTTATGTTATATTCACTATTTATTGTACAATTACTGTATAATGTATATACAATTGAATGTTTCCTAAATAAACTTAAATAAAAAAATAATGGTCTTTCTAGTTTGTAGTTAAAATTAAGTTTGTAGAGATATGTTATAAGTTTGTACAGCACCCTTGAGGTGATTCTTTACAAAAACGGCGCAATACAAGTCATCCAAACATTATTATTAATATAAAAAATTGAACCAATTAGAACAAAGAAAACCTGTTCTTGAAGCTTGTCATATGTGAAAAAAATGAGTGTAATATATACCTGCATTATGCGTATTATGAGGTTATATCTCTCGTCCATTGCAGGGATGGTCAGGGAGAGAAAGTGGCTGGCTTGAGAGTACTGGTGATGTATGCATAATCGAGTAGGATTTTGTTTTGAGGAGTGTATAGTTCCACAGTGATGGATGACAGGGATCTGGAGGTGAAAATAAATACAAATTACACTACTTAAATTTTCGATCGTTTTATGCATTCCAATCAAATGAAGATATCCGTCGATTCTTTAAAATCCCGAAATTAAATTGTAGAATTAATTCTGATCAATTGTTATTGTATAGAATCCTAAATAATACGATATCTTCCCCGTATCTTTTACAAAAAAATAAATATTAGAGTTCCTGGTCGCAATGGCAGAAACGTATCCCTTTTTTATAACAGCCGCTCCAACACCAACTACTTACAAAATGAACTCATACATCGAGCCTGCCACTATCATAACACACACCTCACACATACATACATCTTCAATATAACTTTCAACAAATTCAAAGCAACACTTTTAGATAAATGTAATGCATCACAACACACCAATTAACATCCATATTTATATATATTCATTGTATTATTTATCAGATTTCTTTTCCTAATTTGCAATATATTTACATATTCCCTAATTACATACATATCATCCTTACACTCCTATAAGATCATAAGTTTACCTTTTATTGTGTTTATCTATATTCTTATCATGCATATTCAAGTATTTAGCTTCTCGTAACTATTTTTTTTTTGTTTTCTTTATGTTTTTTTCTTGTCTAAACTAAAAAAAAAAAAAAAATTATCAGGGAAAACATGTTTTTAGGCTTACTGTTTATTTTAGCACTCTTTTTTCTTATGTATCTTTGTAAAGCTGTTTGTTTTCCAAATAAATATATTATTATTATTATATAATATGGTAATTCATTAAATATCACCCGTCTCTTTCACTGTTCCTTTGAATTATGTTTTGTCTCTTTCTTTATCTATATAAGCTCACACTATGTGTATTTTTGATCAGTTTAATTTTATACCCTGAAGAAGCGAAACCGGTCGGTATTATAAATATTAAATAAATCGTGGTTACAAACTAAGTCATTGTTTTATTTCATTCAAATAAATAATGATTTAACAGTCCAAAGGATGAAATAAATGAGTGTATGAAATCAATTGTGACTAAAATAATGTTGGCTGATCTTCCCATTAAAGGATTTACCATATTGATTGCATCATTCAGTTTCCTATAATGATTTTTTTTTTACATTCGAAATACCAAATACTTGAAGTTAATTTTGACGACTCACATTTTTTTTTACATTTGCTCCACACAGGAAGCACCGAGGAAAACAATTTCCCTAGGGGCCTTTGTCATCTTTGAGAATGCTGTGTGGAGGGTCTTTAAAGGAAAATGAAGGAGAAGAAGATAAAGGAAGGAAAAAGGTATGAGGGGTGGGTAGGAATCTGGGGGTCAGTATTGCCAGGAGTGACGGACGTATGAATCTATTCCTCGCACTGCGGTGCAAGGCGAAGGGTCGGGAGAATCCGGCTGGAGAGGTCAAAAGGTCTCCTCCGATCTAGCCCGCCACGCAGTGGTTGGGCAAACCTATCCGCCACCAAGACCTAGACAAACCTCATCTCATTAAACCGGGCACCCCTGCTAAATCACCAAACGTAGCGAACCACTTGGGGTGACATATGGCAGAGGTGTTGGTTATCCAATAAAGGTTCCCGGGGCGGCGGTACTCATTCCCGCCTCCCAAAAGATAAAAAGTGGATACATTCTGTATGATCTGTGATTTATTGGGAGAGGTTCTGGTACTATCTGTCCCTGAGAAAGGTTTTTGATGGTGAAGTGACATGTTGTTTTTGTTAACAATTTGGGATCGGGTATGGGTACCGCCGCCCCGGGTACCATTGATTGGATAACCAACAGCTCTGCCATAGGTCACCCCAAGTGGTTATCTACGTTTGGTGACTTAGGAGGTATGCCCGGGTTCATGGAGTGAGGTTTGTCCGGGACTTGGCAGTGAATGCATCTACCTACCAGTTGCCTGGCAAGGCGGATTGGAAGAGAATGGTTGAGGGATTCCCTTTAACTTCTCCAGCCGTACTCTCTCGGAACATCACCTTGCACAACAGTGAGATGGATGAATTCATACATCTGTCACTCCTGGACATACTGACACCCAGATTCCTACCCATCTCTCATCCTTTCTTTCTCAGAACTTCCTCTCCTTCCTTTCCTAAAAAGACCCTCTACACAGCATCCTCAAATATGACATAGACCCTGAAGGCAATTATTTTCCTCAGGGACTCCTGTGTGGAGCTAATGTAAAAAATCAAATAGTCTGGTAATTCTGGAATTTTTCCTACGTTCAAACTAAAAGATGTAATTAGGTAGGTATTCTATTTAAAAGCCTTTCAGGCGATTAATGAAACACATTATTTAAAAATCTTATAAAATTTGGGTATTAAAATATAGTTACCCCCCGCGTCCAAATTTAGAAAAATATTCAGCTTTTAAGAAAATGAAGTTGGTAGTTCAGTTTAAAGAAAGATAAGTTTACCTGTTGAAGTGAGTTAAGCAGGAGGTTCCTGGAGCATGTGTTCAGTTGTTCAGTGTTCAGTCAGCAGGCGCTGCATCTGCCTTGTCTCTTGCTTGGATTGCGTATTGCATAGACTGCCCAGGGTAGCCATAGCTTCACTATTACATCTGCCTTGTCTCTTGCTTGGATTGCGTATTGCATAGACTGCCCAGGGTAGCCATAGCTTCACTATTACATCTGCCTTGTCTCTTGCTTGGATTGCGTATTGCATAGACTGCCCAGGGTAGCCATAACTTCACTATTACACTCAATACTAACCCCTCACTTTACTACATGTTTCATGGGGACATTCTGTTACAAGTGAATTAACCAACAACCACTTTTGTAGTAGTTTGGATTAAAAAGAGAGCACTTGATTAGATTGTCATTACTATTTAATATATACAGTTCTTATGCGTTAGACTATTAGACAACAGATCACTTTATTTATTTAGTATTCACAAGTTTTATTATTTTAAACTTTAAGAACGATTTAATGTAGATCAAACTTTGATTGTTTTAACATTTATAATGGTTTTACAGAGATAATGTTTCAAATATTCACTATTATTTTAAACATTATTATTGTTTGTTGTTCATATTATTTCTTCTCATTTTATAGTGAAATGGAGGGCTGGTGGCAGTGCCCTTAAAGACTGTTTTCACGATATGGTGGTACAGTCTTGTAGGAGAGGAGACTCACTCCGTCGGATTGGCTTCCTGGTGACTGCGAATGAGTTCAACCACCTCTCCGTGTCCTTTTTCTTCCGCCCAAGAGAGAGCCGTCTTCCCATCCTCATCCTGACAAAAGACATCGGCATTGTGCTGTAGAAGGACCTCTACAATATTTACATGTCCTTCGTGTGCTGCCCATGACAAGGCTGTTCTGCCATAATCATTCTGAGAGTTGACATCAACACTGCGCTGCAGCAGGAATACCACCATCTCAGTATGACCATTAGCAGCCGCCTGGAGAAAAGCAGTATCACCATCTTCATCCCGCGAGTTCAAATCAGCTCCATTTAGCAATAACAGTTTGGCAACCTCTAGATGTCCGTAGTCTGCAGCACAGTTAAATGCAGTCCAGCCGTTATTTCTTCTCATGTGGATGTATGCTCCTTTCTCCAACAGTTTGCATACTGTTGCAAGGTGACCATTTTGAACTGCAAGAAGAAGAGCCGAATCACCATATTTATTCTGAGAGTTTAATTCAGCATCATTCAACAGTAGGTGTTCAACGATCTCTAGATGTCCCCCCCATGCAGCTGCCATTAATGCAGTCCAGCCGTCATTATCTCTCATGTGGATGTCTGCTCCTTTCAACAGTAGGTGTTCAACGATCTCTAGATGTCCCCCCTGTGCAGCTGCCATTAATGCAGTCAAGCCGTCATTATCTTTCATGTGGATGTCTGCTCCATTCAGTAGTAGGTGTTCAACGATCTCTAGATGTCCCCCCTGTGCAGCTAGCATTAATGCAGTCAAGCCGTCATTATCTTTCATGTGGATGTCTGCTCCATTCAGTAGTAGGTGTTCAACGATCTCTAGATGTCCCCCCCATGCAGCTGCCATTAATGCAGTCCAGCCGTCATTATTTCTCATGTGGATGTCTGCTCCTTTCTCCAACAGTCTGCATACTGTTGCGAGGTGACCATTATAAGATGCAAGAAAAAGGGCCGAATAACCATCTGTTTGCTGAGAGTTCAAATCAGCGCCATTTAACAGTAGGTGTTCAACGAACTCTAGATGTCCATCTCTTGCAGCTAGCATTAATGCAGTCCCGCCGTCATTATCTCTCATGTGGATGTCTGCTCCTTTCAGCAGTAGGTGTTCAACGATCTCTAGATGTCCCTTATATGCAGCTCCCATTAATGCAGTCCAGCCGTCATTATCTCTCATGTGGATGTCTGCTCCATTCAGTAGTAGGTGTTCAACGATCTCTAGATGTCCCCCCCATGCAGCTGCCATTAATGCAGTCCAGCCGTCATTATTTCTCATGTGGATGTCTGCTCCTTTCTCCAACAGTCTGCATACTGTTGCGAGGTGACCATTATAAGATGCAATAAAAAGGGCCGAATAACCATCTGTTTGCTGAGAGTTCAAATCAGCGCCATTCAACAGTAGGTGTTCAACGATCTCTAGATGTCCATCTCTTGCAGCTAGCATTAATGCAGTCCTGCCGTCATTATCTCTCATGTGGATGTCTGCTCCTTTCAGCAGTAGGTGTTCAACGATTTCTAGATGTCCCCCCCATGCAGCTGCCATTAATGCAGTCCAGCCGTCATTATTCCTTGTGTGTATGTCTGCCAGTTTCTCTATCAGTATGGACACTATTTCGTAGTGCCCTTCTTTCGCAGCTAACATCAGGGCGGTAGAACCATCTGTAGATTTCGTAGAAGCAAACATTTGATATATTCCAGTAAATGGAAATGCGATTGCCTCTTCATCGGTTTGATTAACATCTTTGATTGTTTGCTTTAAAAAATTCAATGATTTTTTTTTTAATCGTTCAAATAGTGTGGCCTTTTTCAATCCCTTAAATGTTTTTTTCGAGGGATTTAGTAAATATTTCACAATACCAAGGTTTCCTTCTTTTGCTGAGCAGTGTAAGGGATTCTTTTCATATTTATCAAACGACATACAAACTCCTTGTTTAGCAAATAATTTAAACAACGTATGATTTTCTTTACTTGCAGCGAGATTGATGGCAGTATCACCCTGACTATCAATGGCAATCAATAAATGAGTGCGCTCAGTATCACTTTCCAAGCCATATAAGAGCTTATATACAGTGCTGTAGTCATTGTCTCTCACTGCTGCAATTAATGGATTTATTTGTGTTCTAATATGTTTAGTTCTACTTAAGGCTTTGTTTACACATGTTAATTGCTCGTCATTTTTCACTGCTCTGATAAATGGTTTTAAATTTTCTTCGACCGGTTTAGATCTTCTTAAGATTTTATTTGTACTAGTTCTTTGTTCATTTAACCAAAATTCTAGGAATAAGTCGCAATCTTTGTCTCGTTCCATATCCATGAAAGTAGAAAGCATAATTTTAATTAGTGAGTCGAATGAACTTCCCACCACATTTTTCATAGTTTGTTTTACAATATTGATATTTCTATTCTCTAATGCTATGTTTAGTGCTGTCTTCCCGGCCTTGTCTCTTGCTGCCATAAAGCAGATGTAGTCTTCCTCAGATATCCTACTGCTCTGGCCACTGAGGAGGACTGCAAATGTGTGCTCATTCTGCTCTTCAGCCGCTACATGCAATGGTGTTTTAACACGATCATGAAAGAATACCTGACGATGTTCAGACCAGTGTTTGTACAATATCGGATTACTTTCCAGTGCATCTCTCGGAATCGGTGGTGATATAGCAAGCTGGGACTCTATGAACTTTCTGATTAAATAATAATCTGGCCTGAGTAAAAAAATGCAAAATTCACTTTTAACGAGTTTGTTATTTTCTTTGGTTTGTCTTCCCTGCCTCAGCCACTGGATGAAGAAATCTGCGCAAAAGTATTCTTCAAACGTGCGATGAATGAAAGTAGCGGTTCCATCAATTCTAGCCTTGATTAGCCCTAGACCGCTTATGTCTTGCAAGTCTTGGATGGAAAGTATTAAATTTGAGAAATATTCTGCAGCAAACTTTGGGTCGAGGGACTGGAAAGCCAGGACACAATGCTTTTCCATTATTTTCATGACTATATCATTTAGAAAGGAATCCGGAAAACCTTTGTCGAAAATTCTTTTCTGCTCAAAGTATATTGATTTCTTGACTTTGATAAATTGTGTATACAAATCATGCAGATTGGTGATTTTGCATAAGTTCTTCGCTTGTTCAGGAGACACCACAGATTGTATGGCCTGCTGGAGAAACACTTCGGCCAGCATACGGATCTGCAACGGGATTCCCATGAAGCTAGCCACGTCTTTTCCCAGCACTCCCTCCACCTCCTCCCGCAGCTCTTGGGCGAACTGACGCAGCCTCCCTTTCTCCGACTCTCCATACTCTGGAAATTCCAAAGCCAGGTGAGGAAGCCAGGAATTCACCATGTACTCATCCTGTTCTGTTTTCGTTATTTTTTGTAACTCAGCGGAAAATTCTGACAATTCATTTTCGAGCCATTCTTGCGGATGCACCCGTGTGGTGACTATTGTTTTACAATTTGTGAAATTTTTTAAATATTTCAGAATCTCTAACATATTGACTTTGGTATTTTCTTTAGATATTTCATCAAACGCATCCACCAAAATACAAACTTGCCTCGAACTATCTGATTCAAGACAATGCTGTAAAAGGTTGTGCAGAAAATCATCATCAGTAGGTAAACCCGAAGCATTAATTAAATATTTAGTAACCAATTGCAGGTTAAGTTTCGAAGGCAGTTTATCAAGACCGGAAGTCAAGCGATTGTGGTCTATTCTCAGCACCCAAGAGTCGCGGATGAGCTCGGACATGCGCGTCAGGCTAGTGGTCTTTCCCATACCAGGGTCATCAGCGATGATGGTCAGGTTCTTTCTCGTGTTGCTGAAGGTAACTTCATCAATGGGGTCGCTGTCATCCCTGGTGATGAAGGGACGCAGGCCATCCAGAGAGCCGTGGGAGTATTGCCAGACCAGACACGGGCTACCTCTGAACTCTAGCTTTTTAAAATAATGTTTGTTGAATTTTTCTTCTTCAATTTTTTTTCCTATATTCAATCCATGAAACCGATTATGACTTTGAATGTGATCTCTCGAGATAAATGATTCCTCAGCTTTACATGGCCTGTCCCCGATCTTCTCCATTTTGAAATTATGTTTGCTGAATGTTTCTTCTTTCATTATATCTTCAGTTTTCAGTTTAAAGTGTTCTTCTGAAACAAATTTTTTTTCTTCTTCCTTGGATAAATTAAAAGAACTAATAAGTGATATTTTATCTTTCGCATTGTTGAATATAAAAACATCTTTATTTCCGCTGTAGCCAACAAATTCTTTCATGGATTTAATCACATAACGAATGTGGACCTTCCTGGGCATGTAGAGGCCGCTATTGTAAATTTCCCTCAGGGAGAGGCCTTCTGCGCATAAATGTAGCCAGTAGATTGTTCTAGCTGACGACTCCTCCCGACATTTGTCCTTAAATAGGTCTTGTCCATCGTCCTCGGTCTTGAAGATCCTCTCCTGCGCTGGCTCTGCCCCCTCCCCCCAGAAGTTCTGGCTGCGTTGCTCCGGATCACTGATCACCAGCAGTGGTCCGGCAGCCCCACTCCTCTTTAGTAGCGCGATAAGCTTCTCTTTGTCTACTAGCCTGTTCCCTTTGGAGTAGAGGGCTTCTAATTCGCAAAGCCTGGGAAGTTTTATTGGGATATTAGCTCTATACCTGGGGTCTGTTGCGAGTTTCTTCGAAATTGGCGATATTAAAGAATTGATTTTATTTTGAACCTGCTCGTCGACAGATTTACAGTCAACTCCGAGTAATTCATTAAGGCTTAGAATTTTTTCTCCTAATGCTATTGCATCCCGTGCAAATATGTCCTCTCTAGATGTTATAGTCAAGTCGCTCAATTCAAAGGCTTTCAAAGGCTTCGTTACAACGGTCAGATTGAAGTCCTTAAATAATTGATTTTTATTTTGTGGCTGTAGAATGATGAGCTTTTTATGGCTGCATTCAACTAAATTTGTTAAAAGTTTTTTGAAAGTATCTTTCGGGAGTGAGTTATCAGTTGAAGAATCGAACTCAAGAATGAGCAGGTTATTAATAGTAACACTCCTCTTTTTCAAGGCTTCGATGTCAATTTTCTTAGCTATATCAGTCAAATTATTCCAACTAAGGGAGGTGTGACAGTTGTCGTCTTTCAAATACCTTTTATTCAAATCTGTTATTTCAGTATTAAGCAAGATGTTGTTTAATCTAGCAGCTTCAAATTTAGTATAACTTGTCTCAATTTGTAAAACACGTTGGTTGGGATTTTCTAAAAATTTGTTCAACTCCAAGGTGTCTTCGCAGTCCAATATATCTGGCAAGGTGCGGAGGTAGGCCTGACCACTCAAATATAAGGGAGCTGTCTTTATACTCTCATTCTGTTTATTAACAGCATCCATTATCTCCTCGGGAAACCAGCGAAACAATTGTTTCGTTTGTCTTATCACTTTCTCCAAATCTCCCGTCTTTGAATCACAAGTGATAGTTTTTCTTCTAATATTAATCTTTATTTCTGGGAAATCCAATTTGTTTATATTTATGGAGGACTGAAAATTTTCAATTTCCGACAGGTTACTTATCGTATTGCTTCGAAAAAAACTCATATTTTGAACAAATTTCAACTCTGCCGTAGAAAATACTCCCAGATGACAAGTGTTTCTTAAACAAATTTCCATCAATGGCCATCCATCACCTTGGAGAGATTTTCCCCCGGCAAGTCCTCGTGGCCAATTCTCCACCACAAATCTCTTCCTCTTACCATCATTAATGGCTTTGATTAAGGGGTCTAAAGCATGAGCGTCCAAATTGGCCTTCTTCAAGCCACTGGAGTGATCGAAATCTTTCATTGGAATGTATTGTATATTTCCCGCATGATTGCCCGTCCTGTTTACCAGATTTGGATCGCTTAAGATGTTTGTGATATTTATTTCCTCGGTGAACATAAACCTGGAAGGGTTGTATGGGTCGATAAAATCTTTGCATAACTTCAATAACATGTCCTTAACTCCCGGACTTTCCAAGGCCAGGGTATGCGCATGGAGACCTTCTTCGGGGTCAACGATCCAACGGAAGCATTTGCCATCACTCTTAAAGTATTTTACCGTCAGAGTGGTGACCCCGGCCAGCCATGCCCCCAGCGAGTGACCGCTGAAGGACAAAACGAAGCGGCATTGACGATGATCTTTATTTACTTTCTCAATTTCTTCTTTAATGTCCTCAGCAAATGTGATTGCAGAACACATATGATCCGTGTAGCTGTTGAAGTATACACCTTTAACGTCAGCCCAGAGCGCCCCCAATTTAGTGGGTATCGTTCCTCTATGGGCTATGACGATCTGTTGCAGCGACGGGCTCCAGATGGCACAACCGAAGTATCCAGTGAAGATTTTATCCTTCAAGGAGCCGTTCTTTGCAGTGGTGAGCAGAGACCAATCTCCAGGCAAGACCAGCTCTCCCGTGCAATCGGAGTAAGCCAACTTCGCGAAGGCCGCTAATACTTGTTCATTGGGATACGGCTCCATCGCTATTTTATCTCTGTTATTTTCAATGGGTTGAAATTGTATGAGAGTTTCCCGCCAGTTGGGAGAGCTGTAAATCAAGTCCTTGTATGCCAGCATGTTCGGGATTCAGGAGAAATAGTGTAATGAAGATTTCGGAAATGGATTCTGAAACATAAAAAAAACAATAGCCAGAGTTGAAAGGTGTTATGTTCACTAATATACATACAGACTGTGAGCAAAGCATATATTTCCTCATTCCGACATACCATCCTACTAACGATTTATCCAAGCAAGACACAGACATACACACACAGAGAAATACACTGAGCGCACATATTTTTATGGAGGTCTATGTAACTATGTTTTGTGACCATCTCAAATATAAAGTGCACCATGAACTTCCTCCTCCTCGTCTGTATTTCCTACCCTTTCTTTTGGCTTCCTTAAGGCTCCTTAGGAAACATTCAAAAAGAAGAAGAAGATGGTTTGAAAGGAAGATATATAAATAAGAATTTAAAAGGTTGCGCGCTAATAAAAAAAATAATAAATAAAATAATTTTTAAAAAATAGTGGTTTTATACAAAGAAATCAGTTATTCATTATATAAAAAAAATAATAATTTCTCAACATCTTCACACGCACAAAATAAGATCTATTTATTTTTTGATTACGTTTGGTCTACTGTTTTGAGGAAATGCAAATAATATTTCGCTAGATCTACTAGAAAAAGCACAAAAGGCAACCATGAATCTAATTTTTCAAGTAGGTACCACACAATACTGATTCAATTAGACACCTGTACGGTTTGGCAATTAAGTGTAGAAAATAAATGATGGCGCTGCGATCGTTTTTTAGGTTTTAAATGACAACACCAAGATGGCTCATAAGACAATTAATGTATGTTTAAAAAACACTTCGGTCAAAATGCATATTTCATAACGTATTTGTATATTTAAAAATTTTGCATAAAAAACTATAATTTGACAGAAGTAAATAATAGAAGTAAAATTGTAATTTAATATAAGTAAAATAAAACAAAACAAATTTTAAGTGGGCGTTTATTTCGTTATAAGGTAATATTAATAATACGGCATTATAGGATGGGGCGGTACGTACAAATAAAACACAAACATGTAATTATTATCGTCGTCCTCATGTGATTCTTCTTCTTCCGTATTTTCATCTTCTAAACGTATGATCAGTTCATCGGTATCATCATATTTAGTGCTGCCTCGTGAATAATACTCTGCCTCAATTTTCATCACGTGTTTACAACAATTTTTCCAGTCATCAGCACTTATGCTATTAAAAGCATTTTCTGTCAGCTCTTTTAAATTGACCGTGTTTCCAATATTCTGAGATGCAACTTTTCTTTTGGCCTGTGCCTAAATTAGTTCACTCGGGTTAAGGTCACAGTGGTAAGGGGGAAGCCTTACAACCGTGTGACCATGCTCTCCTAATACTTCACCAATATCGTATACAGGCTCTGGCTTATGGTTTTTAACCAGCGCCAACAATGATGGTTTCCTATGAATTGTCAAAAACAATATTATTATGTAATAACCATGCTTTTATGTCATTAACTCTCGTTGAAGTTGTCGGTGCCTTGTTCCTCAGAACATTGTGATAAGGCACATTAACCATGACAATTATGGACGCCTCCGCTATATTAGGTATGAGCTTCTCGACAACCCACTTTTTAAAATTATGTTCATTCATTTCTGAATGGTAATCCTCTTTTTTGTTTGTTCCACTAAAAATTAATAGGGCATTCGGGACAAAACCCATTTGGCTTCCAGCGTGAACAATGATCCAGCGCTTACCTTTTGAAATATTGTGCTGAACTCCAATCACATCTATAGATTGCCAGCATTTCTTTAGCTTGTAGGATGAATGGATATAACTTTTATCCAAGTAAATAATATTTTTTTGCAGTTCTTCCAGTAAATTTCGGTTATCCATAATAATTTTTAAGTAATGGTCTCTTTTCGCTGCTATATTTGTTTTTTTCAATAAGTGCAGTTTTGTTTGTTTTGCACTTTTTATAAACAAAGCCGATGGAATGCAAAATGTCTTCTTTGTGTACGGTTAGTAAAGTTCTTAATGTTGGGACTTCTTTACGTACTATGTAAAAAAAGTGAATTTTTTGACGAATGGCACAAATATCAAAATCATCCAACTCCTTTTTAGGGCACCCCATTTTTCGTTTTCCCGGTGATTGAAATTTTCCATCTACTTTTTCCCCCTTCCTTGATGATTCGCCTTACCGTGGATTGAGATTTACCTGTGTGTGAAAAACATCATAAAAATTATTATTATAGATGGTATTTAAAAAACACAGTAGATAATATTCATTAAGAAAGAAAGAGAAAATTAAGAAAAAGGTTACTTTTCTATGAGAGAAGTTGCAAATTAATATTTATTTTTTTAATTGAGTTATTCCCTTTTTCTTGCGGCTTCACATGAACTGTCAAATGAATGTGTCAAATTCGAATTTTTTAGCATAACCTCAAATCAGATTGTAATCGTTATAGTCGCTCGAAAATTGGAAAGATTTAAATCTTGTAATATTAATGTTATTTATTAAGCAAACTATACTACATACCAGTCATTTCTGCAGTTCGTTTGTAAACATCTTCTAAATTACACAAAAGCTTCTTCGCGTGATACTCTGCTAGGCAGCGTTGAAAAACGCAGAATATAATCCCTCTTGCATCACTGTGTAATGGTTTATTCATTTTACTTATATTCGGGTAAACAATGAATAAAAATATTATGGAATCAGCGATCTTCTACTCAGATTTATGACAACAAATCAACCGTAACATGCGATAACATGACAGCCATAGGAAACATCAGAGTAAAGCGAATAATTCAGTGTTGCTATAGTAATGAAAACATTTAGTTCCAATTGATTTAATTTCTACACTTAATTGTCAAACTATACATAAAATCGTCAATTCCGTCAATTCTATACCTCTTTAAATACAAGCTACATATGCCTTTACTATTACAGTCCTATATAATAAGGAGGTCTTCAATAAATATCTCGATCTTCAGTTAATTAAATCAAAATTAAATCAAATCAAATCATTTCTCAGATTTCTTTAAAAATGTTTACGATGATGAAACACCAGAAGAAAAAAATCCTTCATACAAATTAAAAAAAAACCACACACATAACAGATTACTACATAACAGAAGAATCTTGCAAAAAGAAACTATGTTCCTTAGACATTAACAAATCTGCAGGTCCAGACTCCAACCCACCAATTTTTCTAAAACACTGCTCCTCTGTATTGTCTAAACCACAAACCATTATCTTTAACCAACTACTATCTTCTGGAACTACTACTCCTGTCTTCTGGAAATCCAGCTATATTATCCCAATATTAAAAAAGGCGATGAGACTGATATTTCAAACTATCGACCTATATGCATACAATAAATATGTATTACCCAAAATCTTTGAATCTCTAGTTCTTGATGAAATATATTATCCCACATTAACAGAGATAATAAATGACACACAACATGGATTCATTAGAGGTAGATCAACTTCACCAAATTTATTACTCTTTCAAAACTTTATATTGGAGTATTTTTTCTAAAAACAAACAAGTTGACTGTATACATACTGATTTATCGAAGGCTTTTGATAAAATTTGCAACCGTGAATAACAGGGAATAAAATACCTCCACAATATATCAATTAAAATCCAGAAAAATCTAAATAATAACATATTAAATGAAAAAACACACTTTGTAAAACACCACTTTTTATTATAATTGATATTTAACAGTTTTTTACAAAAAAACTCTATCTGTTAAAATAAGAATTAATATCTGTTTAAATAAGAATTTAGTCGATAGATGTCACTGAATCGCAAATTTAATATTTAAAACTAAATTAACCTCAAAGACCATCTAAAAAAAAATGCCCCCTAAAAGTGATATGGATCAAAAATTTGAAAACTTTAAAGAACAACTACTACAAACAATGAGTGATAGAATTCAACTAAGAAATTTCATAAAGATAGAATAAATAAATTATTTTTGGATATTAAAAATGAAATACAAGACTTAGTTAAGAGCGTAGAATTCTGCTCAAACAAAATTGATGATTTTGAGAAAGAAATAAAAAAAGCAATGATCACAAAAAAAAAAAGAAGTGAAAACTAAGGAATTGCAAAGAGCGGTAAAAATCTCAAATTAACTGTAAACCACATCCAAGAGAGCGCGCTTGAAAATTCTATCGAAATACAAGGATTCAAAGTACAGAAAAATGATAATGTACGAAAACCCATTGAACTACTGATGTCGGCCCTTGACTGCAGCGACCTATTAAAAATAATTATTTGGTAAACTACTATAACAATCCGGCCAAGCAGACTTTTTCTATCCAATTCAATTCAAAAGTGACAAAAGATAAGGTAATTAAACAAAAAAAAATTAAAGGAATACTTACCCCTCAAGAAATGAAGTACTCGGAGTCAACATAGAAAATCTTCATCAATGAAAAATTAACCCCATCAAATAAACAGCTCCTATGGTTAGCCAAATCAACAAAAGCATTTGGATACAAATATGTTTGGACGAAGGACGGACAAATCTTACTTAGAAATGGCGACGACTCGCCTATAATACGCATAAAAGATGCGAACAACATACCATTGCATTAATCACATACTGGAACAACAAAAAGGAATAAATTTTTTACTCTGTGAAAATGGATCTCACTGATGATTTTACGTTAATAAACACAAAAATATGTGAAGATACAACAGAACTAAATAACTACATAAGTGAAGGAAATACTGACTTCAACATAATAAATTTAAATATCCGCAGTATTCATAAACATTTTGATGAATTTTGTATTTTCCTCAACTGTCTAGGATTTCAACCAAATGTTATTTTACTTAAGGTAACGCAAATGCGTGAATTAATCCCTTACTCCATCTCTGATTATAAGACTTACTCACTACCCTCTAAAAATTCTTCGCATGATGATCTTACGACTTTCTATAGTGCACACAAAATAACTGATGTAATAATAAACATCCCAAAATTTAAGTTTTCAAATGCCATACATTTATCATTCACGCTAAACAATAAAAAATACTCTATAAATCGCTGTTTATCGCTCCCCTTCTTTAGATTCTAAATCTTTTATCACAGAATTAAAATATTTCATAAACGAAAATAATTGCAACCTATCAGATTTCTCTTTTATCGTAGGGGATGTAAATATTAACATAGAACATTCTATTCTAAGCCCAATTGCAAATGAATATCTAAATGTTATATACAGCGATGGAAATCTATCTTATATAAATATCCCTACCAGCTACGGTTCCTGTCTTGATCACATATTTCTTAAAACTAATAAAAATTGTATACCCAAATCAGCTGTCCTAAAAGTTGATATAACCGATCATTTCCCAACTTTTTTTAGTCACAGTACCTTAAAGTATCATCATACAACTAAAGCCCAACAAGTGGGAAAAAATAAAATTAACTATCAAACCCTAAACAGTTTTATAAAAGAAGAAACTTGGAACACAGTTCCAATTATCCATTTATGACCCAAATCAATCAGTAAACACCTCCTATTCAATATTAAATGATAATATCAAGAATAGTCTTGAACCAACACCAATACCTAGAAGCAAACATAAAAAAATTAAACCGTGGATCACGCGTGGCTTGATAATTGCAAGTCAACACAAGAACAAACTGTACAAAATTTACAAAAATCATGAGAATTATTGTATGGCTAAAAATATTCCACCTAATGAAAATTTACGACAGCAGTACATTATTTATAGAATTTTTTTCAATATTCTTATAAAAAAATGTAAACAAGATTATTATACTAAACAATTACAAATAGCTTATAATGATTCTAAAAAAACCTGGCAAATCATAAATGAAATAACAAATAGAAAACATAATGTAAGAACAATCCCTGAAAAAATTGATACAGATGATAAAATAGTCATAACGGATATACTAAATATTGAAAATAAATTCAATGATTTTTTTACAAATGTTGCTTCAGATATAACAAATAAAAATCCCTCATTTCAAAACCATATACATCAACACACTCAAATGGACGAACACTCTGAAAATAGTCCTAATTTAACCCAATTTAAATGCATTACCGAATCTGAAATAATAAAACACATTGACAATCTTAACACAAATACAGCCAATGGTCCAGATGAATTGAGCGCCATCGCTATCAAATCTATTAAACAACACATTTTTAATTCCTGTTTTGAAAAAAAACATTTTCTCAGACGCATTTAAACTCTCCAATATTGTCCCAATACATAAATCTGGATCAATCTCTAAACTTGAGAATTACAGACGAATATCGCTAATATCCCAACTAGCGAAGATATTAAAAAAATATTAAAATACAAGTACTAGAGTTTCTAGAATCAAATGCACTTTTATCCCCAAATCAATATGGTTTCAGAACAGGTCTTAGTACAGATGACGCTGAAAAAAGCGTTTGATACCGTTAATCATAATAAACTGATTAGAAAACTAAATAATAATGGAATTAAAAATAATTGTCTATCACTATTAACAAATTATTTACTTGATCGCAGACAATGTTTTATTAGTAAAGCTACAGAAGCGGTTCAACAACTACAAAATTTCATCAATGACAGTGCAACTAAATTAAGCAAAGAACAAATTAGTAAATTAACCCTGAAAACAATTACAATGTTGGGGGTCATAAGCGAAATGGCAGCAAAAATTGCCGATATTTCCGGGGAGAATAGAATATTAAAAGAATTCACGGGAAACAATAAACAATGTCAAAATTTGGGAAAAAAAATTATTATCTCTCCGAAAGAAGAACAGATAAAGGAGAAAACCGAAAAGGACATTAAAAAATATATTAACCCGATTGAAACCGGAGTGATGGGAATAAAAATTGCAAAATATGGGAAAATTGTTGTTACATGCAGAAACAGTCAGCACATTGAAAAACTACAGAAAGTCATAAAAACAAAGTTCTGCAAAAAATATACAACGAAGATCCCGGATAAAAGATTCCCATCAATAAAAGTCGTTGGAATAACACACAAAATGGATGAATGAGAAATCGTTTAGAACATAAAAATTCAGAACGAGTTTCCAGAAGAACCACAAAAAATGGAAGTATCCGCAATAAAAAACAAAAAATCAAAAACAGGAGAAGAATACATAATTTATTTGGAAGTAGATTCACAAACACATGGAACAATATTACAAATGCAAAAAATAAATATTGGATGGGAAAAGGTCCGAGTATTTGACGCATTTGACATTAAAATGTGCTACAAATGCTACGGGTTTAATCATAAAGGAAGTGAATGCAAAAAAGACTCATTTGTATGCCCTAAATGTACAGGTGGGCATAGAAGTGAAGCATGTACTTCTATTAGAGGAACAGAAACATGCATAAATTGTAACAATACCAAAAGCAAATTAAAGATAAACATAAAGTCAACTCGGAGCTTTGAATGTCCGGTATATAAAAGAAAATTAGAATTGGAAAAGAAAAAGGTCATTTTTTTATAAAAAGCAACCAACTGCAAGGAATTCTATGTTTAAATATGTGAGGAGGTCCAGATACTGATCGAACGAAGTAATCCCACAATGGTAATGTTAAGCGAGACTCACGTAACATGCGACATTGAAGACAGCCAAATTACTTTTCAGGGATATACTATATACTAGGTTTTGCCCGTTGCAGAGGCAACTAACGGGTTAAAGAACTATGCGATTTGACGTGTGAACGTGGATGAAGCGAGGAGGAGTGTGTGTTAAATTAAATATATGAAGAAAAAAACGATGTCTGAATGCGGATGAAGCGAGCGCCTACAAAGGGAACAGGTAGTCGGCCGCTCCCCCAAAGTTTCATCGCAATCGGATGAACGGTTTAGCAATGCATAATTTAATGACGCCATAGCTCACTATTTTACATAGAAACCATCGCCGGTATACGCACATCAAATCCCCAAAGTTTCATCGCAATCGGATGAACGGTTTAGCAATTCATAATTTCATGACGCCATAGCTTACTATTTTACATAGAAACCATCACCGGCATACGCACATCAAATCCCCAAAGTTTCATCGCAATCGGATGAACGGTTTAGCAATGCATAATTTCATGATGGCAGAGCTCACTATTGTAGTTGTATTGTAAGTACTAAGTAGGTACTTTGTAGTAATATTTCACCAAAACGACGCCATTATGTTGTTGAGCATAAAATAATTTTATAAAAACTTCTTTTCAACCCAAATAATTTTATTCAATATCTTGATTTGATATTTAAAGAAAAAAAGCCCCTGCAAGTAAGTACCTACCTAGAACAGCGTTATATATATATATTTTGTTATTTCACAATATCCAAATAGAATAACATTTAAAAATAATAAGGCTGGGTTTTAAAAAAAAAAAATTGATAATTCTTAAATTTTTTCTTGTCAATTTTCAGTTCAAGAAAGTTCTGTATTTATTTCAGTTTTGTGATGCAACTGGCCTTTAAAGATAAAAAAAAACAGAACTTGAATAGAACCGATACAGAACGTGAAAATTAACTTTAGAAAAAGTTTAATTATTCAATATATCATCGAAACAACCTTACCTTAGTATTTATTGCATTAAAACCTAATTCGTTGTGTAGGTACCCATTCAGGTAGGTACCTGCACATTTAAAAAATTCCTGCAATCTCTTTGCTTTTTATCATATTCGTAATACTACCGAAATAAGTAGGTACCTACCCTGTATGATTTGTATGAATGTGTTTTTAATTTCAACTGGCAAGCAAAATATTATACTTCCGATGGAATCTTTAAGCGCGTGTTTTGGTGATTTTCTTTCGGAAAATGTCGAATTTTGTCAGCATCTCCTGAACTATTTTATATGGGATGGGCATACAATTTTGGTTTTAAAAGTTGTGGAATTCTCTACTGTATTAGATTTTTGAAAAACATCCAGGCCGGGATCGATTTTGGGGCCGCAATGCCGCGTACCGTAAAACCGCTACCGAAAACTGAGAAAAGTCTGTTTTGTTAGGCTAAAAATTGGACGTCTACGATCCCTGACCTGACTCAAGATTCATAGCATTTTCATTTGCATTGAAACTGATGGTCAAAATGACATCTTTTTTTTGAAACGCGAACCTGTCGACGGGAAATGTAACCTGGCCGAATTAAGTATAATTTTACTATTGGTTCTAGTTTTCGCCGTTGATTCGCGTCGGTTTTTCTGTGAATAAAGCGCTAATTTTGTCGAAAAAAATTGACCTCGCAAAATCAAAGTACTGAGGGTGCACTGAATTTGCTTCAACCGAAAGTGAACCTTGAGGTGGGTGAAACGTAAAGGGCGTACTGGTCGTTTTTGCGTCAACAAAAAAGTGCGCGGAAAAAGAGCTTTCCCAAAGTGAACAATACTATATATACTAGGTTTTGCCCGTTTCAGATGCAACTAACGGGTTAAAACAATGTGCGATTTGAGGTGTGAACGTGGATGAAGCGAGGAGAAGTGTGTGTCAAATTAAATATCAATCGGTTAAATATCAAATTTTCTTCGCAATCGGTTAAACGGTTAAGCAATGCATAATTTCATGATGCCAGAGCTCACTTTTGTACACAGAAACCATCGCCGGCATGCGCACATCAAATTCCAAAGTTTCATCGCAATCGGATGAATGGTTTAGCAATGCATAATCTTATAATGCCAGAGCTCACTATTGTATACAAAAACCATCGCGGGCATGCACACATCAAATCAAGGGGATGTGCACTTCTAATCCCAAAAGTTTCATCCCAATCGGTTGAACGGTTTAGCAATGCATAATTTCATGATGCCCGAGCTCACTATTTTATACAGAAAGAATCGAAGGGATGCAGCAAATCAAATCCTCAAAGTTTCATCGCAATCGGATGAACGGTTTAGCAATGCATAATTTCATGAAGCCAGAGCTCACCATTTTATACAGAAAGAATCGAAGGGTGCAGCAGTTTGGGCAAGTACTGGCCTGATTTAGACGGAGTTTCTAGCCACGCGGGTACCGGATGAATTTGACAGCCGTAAATGTACAGGCGCCGGTAGAGGGCGAATCGAGATGAAGTTTCGATAGGTTCGTGAGTTGGTTCTGGGGAGTTTCATGGTGTGGACAGCTGAACTTCAAGCCGCCAAAGGTCATGGCCAATACACGCGTGAGCGAATTAATATTTAATAATGAATCATCACGAGATATTTAGCTTAACTTTGGTATTTTATTATCCTTAGCATTTAATTTAAATCCTTATAAATATGTTCGGTTATCCGTACAGGCGCCCTTCAGGATTTACAAATATTATTCTTCCTTTTATTGAGACCCACATGTTCCGAGATAATAGTTTTCACATTAATTGACTTACCTATGGTAATCAACCACCCCTGGTAGATTTAAATCAATTTAATCATGCTCTACCCTTAATTGTTTGAAAGTATTTAAATAAATGTTGCATCTTTGTTACTGGTATAATCCGTCTTTTCTTACACTAATCTACCCACATGTCTGCACTTGTTCTATTTTGAATACAGAGAAATATTGAGAGTATTTGGATGGCGGTGATAAGTAAAGATAGAGATATTAGGTAAATATAACGTTACAATCTGGGCCCAACGTTATAAAAGAACTTAATGTGGCGTCTCGGACATGTGCTCGTGTATTTTATTGTTCTTTCATTTGTATTATCTCGTGATGATTTGTTGTTCGTCATGTGTGTTGTGGTCAACGGCGGCTTGTTGAACACCTGCATAGACACGTGTCTCCCGGTAGTTTTAAGTTTACAATTTTGCTTTGCTAAGGAACCAACTCACCGGCGTTTTTTTTTTGCGCTTTTCAAACGTCTCCAGTCATCTGGCGACATTTTATTTATAATTTTATCTTGAGATGCATGGGAAATATTTCCGAGTATTGGTGTAACATCTTGTGTTGTCGCATGTTCTAATAACTTTTTGTTTTATAATCCCTTTGTAGTTAGGTTATGGAATATACAATTGTCACAAGGAGTAAAGCAGATACAATCAACATGGCGAAACCTGGTGATAACTTAGCTGCATCGATTCCCGTTTCGTCCCCTTTGTCGGTTCCTGTTCACAAGTGGAACATTACGTTTGACGGCTCAGCTGGCGTACATGATTTTATAGAGAGAATCGAAGAGCTCGCACTAGCTCGAAATGTGAGTAAAGTTTCACTTTTTACATCTGCTGTTGAATTGTTTTCTGGTGATGCACTCTTATGGTACAGAGTAAATCGCTCCTCATTTGCATCATGGTCTGACATCGTCGTGGCTCTGAAAGAGGAATATGAGTTTCTGGATCACGAGAGGCGACTGTTGGCTCAACTGAGAGCTACCGTTCAAATGCAGAAGGAGAATTTAAACTCTTTTATTACTCGCATTCTCATTTTAAATAATCGTTTGTCATCGAAATTACCTGATGATGAATTATTGGAGATTTTACAATGTAATATGTTGCCTAGATATATTCAAAAGTTATCGCTATCGGTAATTCCGGATATCAGTACTCTGAAAAAACTTGGGAAAATGATTGAGTTAGCGGACAGCCGCTCCAGTGACAGGGTTCCTTCTACTACTGTTGCATCTAATAATCAAAATTTTGTCAGGAATAACAATTCACATTACAGGAACAATGGTAGGAATAATAATAATTCAGGAAATGTCAATCCCAATTTTAGAAATAACCGTCGTTTTATGAACCATGATAATCTTAGCCCGTCTAATAACGTTTCCAGGGGCGTGCATTGTTTCCGCTGCGGAAGACCAGGACTGAAGTCTCCAGATTGTGGCTGCCGCCGTTCAAAAAACTGAATACCCCGGAGTTCCAGACAGCGGGCGTTAAGACGTCGACGCTCGCCGAGGAGACGTCCGGGGAATGGGCTTCCTGGCTGGCTGTAGTAAGAGATTTTTATAAAAACTTAAATACTTCAAAGGAGATGGGAGCGGTAAACAGGGACAACCGTCCTCACATTTCTTTTCAAGTTTTAGGGTTAAATTTTTCTGGTCTTTTAGATTCGGGCTCTCACATTTCCATTTTAGGTAACAATTTTCATAGGAAATTCTTAGATTTGGGTTTCAAGCTTTCCAAGCTTGACACTAAGTTTTCTTTAGTTTCGGCTACAGGTCATTCTGTTGTTTGTTCGTATAAAATTACGGTACCGATTCGTTTTGATAACACAGAGAGGGTTTTCAGTTTTGTGGTTATGCCTCAGATAAATGCTAACATTATTCTAGGCTGTGATTTTTGGAAAATCTTCAATATTTGTCCAAGAATATCAAAATTGATGGCTTCTAAGGAGTCGGTCAAAACACAGTGTAGAGCTGATGTAATAGGTTTAGAAAATGCAGAAAACTTATCCATTTCGCAACGCTCAGTCTTAAATAAAGTCATTCGGGAGTATGTTTCCTATTCGGGTAATCGGTTAGGTAGAACATCCTTAGAGAAGCATGTCATTGACACAGGTAATTGCTCTCCGATTAAGCAACGCATTTATCCGATTTCACCGCACCTACTTCCGCAGGTACACAAGGAATCAGACAGACTGTTAGCTTTGGGAGTGGTTGAACCCAGCAATAGCGCGTGGAATAATCCAATTGTTTTAGTACCAAAAAAGAATGGCACGTACCGGTTATGTCTTGATAGTAGACTTTTGAACGCAAACTCTAAACGCGACGCCTACGCGACACCGTTCATTTCTGACATCTTGAATAGCTTGGGGGGTGCTCGGTATTTAACAACGCTAGACTTGAATGACGCTTTTTTTCAAATTCCTTTAGAAGAGAATTCAAAAGAAAAAACCGCATTTACAATCCCTAAAAGAGGCTTGTTTCACTTTGTGACCATGCCTTTTGGCCTCCACGGGGCGAGTTCCCGCATGATGAGGTTAATGGACAAGGTGCTAGGGCCACAATTTGATGGCAAAGTGTTCTGTTATCTGGATGACATTATTATAATAAGTTCTTCATTTGAAGAACATATAGAACTTCTAAGACAGGTGAAACAGAAATTACAAGCCGCAGGCCTTACTATAAATGTGGAAAAGTCTGTTTTCTGCAGGGACTCTTTAAAATATTTAGGTTTCATTGTAGACAGTAAAGGGCTTCGCACTGATCCCGAGAAAGTAAAAGCAATTGTGGATTTTCCCACCCCTACGTCTCAAAAGAGTCTACGTAGATTCATTGGGGTGCTATCGTGGTACAAAAGGTTTATCCATAACTTTTCAATTATTGCGTCTCCTTTACACAACTTAACAAAGAAGGAATTCGCGGGGAAAAAGTTTGCGTGGAATCAACAGGCGCAATCGGCTTTTGTTAAATTAAAGAATATCCTAGTTAACGCTCCGGTTCTCGCATGCCCTGACTTTAGTAAGCCTTTCACTATTAGTTGTGACGCATCGAGCGTAGGCCTCGGGGCAGTTTTAAGCCAATTTGATGAAAATCAAATAGAGCACCCGATTTCATTCATTTCAAGGTCGTTATCTGCACAAGAGAGGAATCACTCCACAACGGAGAGGGAGTTAAACGCTATGATTTTTGCTCTGGAAAAGTTTAGAGGTTACATTGAGGGTTCACCTATTCCGGTTAGAATAATTACAGATCACTATAGTCTCAAGTGGTTAACACAATTAAAGTCGCCCAGTGGACGACTCGCACGCTGGGCAGTAAGACTGCAGCAATTTAATTTTGAAATTATTCACCGAAAGGGTAAAGACAATGTCATTCCGGATGCGTTATCGCGTGATCCCCTACAAGTAAATGCATTAGCGCAAAAGTTTAGTACTTCCGACTCGTGGTACATCAGGCTAAGAGAGAAAATTTTAGCTAATCCGGACAAATATTCAGCTTGGAAAGTGGAAAATGATAGGATTTTTAAACACATCCAAAGCATGGACGCTCTTCACAGGTCATATGACTGGAAGGAAGTTATGCCAAAGGAGGTTAGAAAGAACATTATTTTAGAACACCACGTTCCTCCAGTGTGTGCTCACTTCGGGATTATGAAAACCTTGAATAGGATTAAACTTAAATATTATTGGCCTAAAATGTCAGCTGATGTCAAACGGTTCATTAGTAAATGTCAGATTTGCTTAGGGTATAAAAGCACCAATTTGTTACCGCCAGGGCTAATGGGAAATCCCAAGTTGGTGCAGCGTCCTTGGCAGATGATTGCCACAGATCTGCTGGGTCCGTATCCGAATTCTTACAAAAAAGGCTATACATACTTGTTAGTAGTTTCTGATTTTTTCTCCAAATTTACTAGGCTATTCCCTCTAAGGAAGGCAACGGGTAGCAATATCGCTAGTATTTTAGAAAATGAAATATTCTACAAGTTTGGAGTGCCAGATACTATTGTGTTAGATAATGGTCCGCAGTACATATCTCGGGACATGAAGGCTTTGGTTAGCAAATTTCACATTCGGCACCTTTTCTACAACTGTAGATATCACCCTCAAAACAATCCTGTTGAGCGAGTTAATAAGGTTTTAGTCTCTGCCCTCGCTTCATATGTAGGCACTGACCACAGAATGTGGGCAAATTATTTACCTGAGATAGAATTAGCGATCAACACTGCTGTGCACGAAGTCACTGGTTACACTCCTTTCTTCCTCAATTTTGGCAGGGAAATTATCATTTCAGGGAAGGACTACATAGGAGCTGACTTCAACGCGGAGGAAATTAGATTTGCTGAACGGGATTCCTGGGCTGCAGGTTTGCAAGAGTTAAATGATATTTTTTCACAGGTGCGCACATCTTTGCGACAATCATATGAACGCAACAAACGTCAATATGATCTTCGTCGGAGGGAGGTTCAGTACGCGGAAGGCGACGTAGTGTGGCGGAGGTCTTTCGTTCTTTCAGATGCTTCTAAACACTTTTCAGCTAAACTGGCTCCAAAATTTATTAGAAGTAAAGTTGTGCGGAAAATTTCCCCTGTGGCATACCAGTTGGCTGACATGGATGGGAAGCTTTTAGGTATTTTCCACGCGAAGGACATTTTAAAGTCTGAGCATGCTGAGGAGTCAGCGGTTTAATTTATTTCCTTTCAGTAAGAAAATAGAATCTTTCCGTAATGGGATTTAATTCGGTCTAAAGTACCGATAGTTAGTAAAATTTGCATGCATTTTGACCTTATGTTTGCAAAATACATTCAATGTGATGACATGACTTTGACATGAAACTTGTGTCCACACATTGAGTGCTATATGTTAATTGTTTTGTGGTTGTTTGTCCTTGTATTTGTGATAGTTAGTGTAGTATATGAATATTATAATTTGTATGAAAATTTTCCTTCAGAGCATGGGGGTAATTGGCCATTACGCTCATGCTTTGAACTGATAAAATTAGTGGGTTCCTTTCCCTGTAGGTAAACCTTGCTATTTGTAAAATATGAATTGTGTTTATAATGATACTACATGGTTTTGTACATGGTTGATAATTTATGGTTACATGTAGTAATTATTTACTTGAATGGTGTCGTACATACGGTTTCTACCTTGGAAAATTCCACATGTATTTTCATGGTGATAATTATACATAATCAATAGCCTCAGAAGCTGACAATAATCTATTTGGGAGCTTTAGGAAGTTTCGCAGCATGGGAATTTTCCAAGTCAAGGAAATGGGTTTCTTTACTTATATATGTTATAATAATGTTAGCTCGGGTGATGCATTCTTCAAAGAAATACAGATAAAACAGTATTCTTATTTTATAAGATTTAAATTTATTGATTATTTTACACAAATTATTAAAATAATTCTCCATAGAGAAACTTTACGGATAATTTGTGTTTATAGTCATACAATCTTACTTTGATACTTGCGCATAATCTCAGAAGTTCTCAGAAACTATCTATTTTGAGTTTTAGGAAGCTCCGTTGCATGTTTATTTCAAATAGTCAGGAACGAGTTCTGGAGACATACGATAATGTATAAATTTACTTCGGGTAACATAATTATTACCAATTAATAAATTAAAATAATAATAACAATTCATTTTCATGAGTTTAATTAGATATGCATTTTAAATGGAAATTTAATTAGTATCTCTATAGAGTGAGTACATAATATTAGATGTTTAGTTTCACAGTTAATTTTTAACATTTCTTGCACAGTTCCTTTTTGACACGGCATGTGACTTTAAGTCGGTTCTAGAGCTCGGAACTCATTTGAAGGCACATGTTTATCTTTTTAAAATGGAACTGTATGACTGATTTTAATTCTTAAATTTTCTTACATAATCTTGGAGTTTTATTCCGGGATCTCAACCATTTAATATTGACAGGATTATTCATCCTTCTCCGCTGTTCAACAGATGTCAGTGGTTGTTTCATTACCTTAACTTTATGTTATTTTCTTTTGAGGGGTTGGTTTTCTACAATTTGAAATTTTTATTGATAGGTGTCAAGATTTTAGATGTTATTAAATTTTCAATGGTATTATAACAGTATTGTGGATAAATATTTCCATAAGTTTTGAGTGGAATGTGGGTTTAGAGTCAAGTTTCTTTTGTTTAAATCTTTTCAAGTTTAGGTCAAATTATTTTAGCTCAATCTAAATATTTGCTTTATATAAGTTTTTATTTCACCTTAATACGTAGTAATTGCTTCTTCTTAACGATAGCTCAGTAATTATTTTTCGCTCACGTGGTTTTCTACATTCTTCGAGGAAGTTTTAACACAAGCATTTGGACTGCGTCAAATGGAAATTCTACATCAACATGGCACATCATTTATTTATGTCAACCTACCTTCAGTTGCTCTTGAATAGGCAGAAGTTTTAACACAAGCATTTGGACTGCGTCAAATGGAAATTCTACATCAACATGGCACATCATTTATTTATGTCAACCTACCTTCAGTTGCTCTTGAATAGGCAGAAGTTTTAACACAAGCATTTGGACTGCGTCAAATGGAAATTCTACATCAACATGGCACATCATTTATTTATGTCAACCTACCTTCAGTTGCTCTTGAATAGGCAGAAGTTGTAACACAAGCATTTGGACTGCGTCAAATGGAAATTCTACATCAACATGGCACATCATTTATTTATGTCAACCTACCTTCAGTTGCTCTTGAATAGGCAGAAGTTTTAACACAAGCATTTGGACTGCGTCAAATGGAAATTCTACATCAACATGGCACATCATTTATTTATGTCAACCTACCTTCAGTTGCTCTTGAATAGGCAGAAGTTTAACCCAAGCATTGGTCTGCATCAAATGGATTTCTTCAACTACAGGGATCAGTACTTATTTGCATCAACCTACAGATTGTGGCTCTGACATAAGCAGAGGATTGAGCCCTTATTATTTGGGCAGTTTGAAGTTTCATTCACTGCTTCACTGAATCATTATCGAGGGAGGCTTACTGGTTTACAACATCATCTTGAGGATAATTCATCTCTACATATTTGGGAAGAACATTACGAGAAGTGACACAGCTGGGAAGGCACTAGAAGCTCAAACTCATTCACCACAAATCTCGTTAAGCACTTTGGAATTCTTGGTGGCAGCGGTACCTTCGCTTTTCAGGGCTTCTGACGCCAGGTGGCGTAGTGGAATTTTTTGCAAAAATTCTCTTGGCCATGGGGGTAATGCAGCAGTTTGGGCAAGTACTGGCCTGATTTAGATGGAGTTTCTAGCCACGCGGGTACCGGATGAATTTGACAGCCGTAAATGTACAGGCGCCGGTAGAGGGCGAATCGAGATGAAGTTTCGATAGGTTCGTGAGTTGGTTCTGGGGGGTTTCATGGTGTGGACAGCTGAACTTCAAGCCGCCAAAGGTCATGGCCAATACACGCGTGAGCGAATTAATATTTAATAATGAATCATCACGAGATATTTAGCTTAACTTTGGTATTTTATTATCCTTAGCATTTAATTTAAATCCTTATAAATATGTTCGGTTATCCGTACAGGCGCCCTTCAGGATTTACAAATATTATTCTTCCTTTTATTGAGACCCACATGTTCCGAGATAATAGTTTTCACATTAATTGACTTACCTATGGTAATCAACCACCCCTGGTAGATTTAAATCAATTTAATCATGCTCTACCCTTAATTGTTTGAAAGTATTTAAATAAATGTTGCATCTTTGTTACTGGTATAATCCGTCTTTTCTTACACTAATCTACCCACATGTCTGCACTTGTTCTATTTTGAATACAGAGAAATATTGAGAGTATTTGGATGGCGGTGATAAGTAAAGATAGAGATATTAGGTAAATATAACGTTACAAGGGATGCGCACATAAAATCCCCAAAGTTTCATCGCAATCGAAGAAGAACTAACACAGAACGTGAAAATTAACTTTAAAAAAGTGTGCTTCAGACCACACGACCGAAGTAAAACTTCACAAACTTTTGCCGGATATCCTATGTATATAATGTTATATTGTGCAAGCGCTGGCATTATAATGTAGTTTCCCGGGACTTCGGATGGAACCATTACAGTTTAATGATGTTAAAGTGGCCTTGCAACGCATGCCGGGTACCCGTTGTATATAATGTTATGTAGTGCGGGCGCTTGCATTATAATGTAATTTCCCGGCACTTGGGATGGAACCATTACAGTTTAATTCACCCCGAGGTTAAAGTGGCCTTGCAACACATGCCGGGTACCCGTTGTATATAATGTTATGTATTGCAGGCGCTTGCATTAAAATGTTATTTCCTGGGAATTGGGATGGAACCATTACAGTTAAGTTGTCCCCGAGGTTAAAGTGGCCTTGCAAAACATGCCGGGTACCCGTTGAATAAAATGTTATATATTGCAGGCGCTTGCATTAAAATGTTATTTCCCGGGAATTGGGATGGAACCATTTCAGTTAAGTTGACCCCGAGGTTACAGTGGCCTTGCAACGCATGCCGGGTACCCATTGTATATAATGTTATATAGTCCCGGCGCTTGCATTATAATGTAGTTTCTTAATTGTAGTTATTTGTGATTGAACCATTATAGTTTAATTGACCCCGAGGTTAAAGTTGCCTCGCAACGCATGCCGGGTACCCGCTTTATATAATTTATTTATTTGCGGACAAATAGTCCATTAACAATATAGAAGTTTTACTTTTGTAGCTCACTATTGTAGTTGTATTGTATTTCATTTTGCGCGGCTAAGTAGGTACTTTGTTGTAATATTTCACCAAAACGACGCCATTATGTTGTTGAGCATAAAATATTTTGTAAAACTTTTTTTCAGCATAATTAAATTAATTCAATGTCGTGTTTTGATTTTTAAAGGAAAAAAGTCCCTGCAAGTAAGTACCTACCTAGAACATTGTTAAATAATAAATATATATATATATATTTATTATTTAACAATGTCCAATTATAACCATGCTTCATTCATAAATAATCATCACATTTATAAAAAATAATAGGCTGCTTAAAAAAAAATTGACAATTCTTCAAATTTTTCTACTAAATTTTCAGTTCTAGAAAGTTCCGTTCGGGTTCTGTAATTATTTCAGTTTTGTGATGTAACTGGTATTTAATGATAAAACAACAGAACGTGAATATAACCAACACGGAACGTGAAAAATTAACTTTAAAAAAGTTCAATAATTATTCAATATCATCGAAACAACCTGACCTTAGTATTGCATTAAAACCTATAGTAGCTACCTATTCGGGTAGGTACTGCGCATTTCCTTAAATAATTCCTGCAATCTTTTTGCTTTTTTCATCATATTTGCAATACTACCGAAATAAGTACCTACTCAGCGATGAATGACATTTAAATTTACCTGGCCAGCAAAATCTAAACTTCCGATGGAATCTCTAAGCACGTGTTTTGGTGATTTTTTTTTGGAAAAGTTCGGAGTTTGGTAGCTTTTCCTGAAGTTTTTTACATGGTATAGGCATGTATAATTGGTATTAAAAGATGCGGAATTCTCTACTGTATTATATTTTTGAAAAACATCCAAGCCGGGATCGTTTTCCGGGCCGCAATGCCGCGTACCGTAAAACCACTACCGAAAACTCTGAAAAGTCTGTTTTGTTAGGCTAAAAATTTGACGTCTAAGATCCCTGACCTGACTCAACATTCCAAGCATTTTCATTTGCATTGAAACTAACGGCCAAAAAGACATGTTTCGTTTTGAAACGCGAACCTATCGACGGGAAATATAACCGAGCCGAATTGATAGAGGTTCTAGTTTCCGCCGTCGATTCGAATCAGTTTTACTGCGAATAAATCGCTAGCAAAAATAAATTTTGTCGACAAAAACAAACTTACAAAATTCAAAGTACTTAGACGTACGCACTGAATCTTTTCCTCAGGCGAATGTGAACCTTGAGGTGGGTGAAACGCAAAGGGCGGTACGGTTGTTTTTCGCGTGCGGGAAAAATTTCACCTCAAGCGAAAGTGACCCTTAAGGTGGTCGAAATTGAAGGGGAGAGCGGTCGTTTTTCGCATCAAAAATCAAAAGTGAGGTTTTCCCAAACCAAGCATGAATATATATACTAGCGGGGCCCGTTGCAGAAGCAACTAACGGGTTAAAACAATATGCGATTTGACGTGTGAACGTGGATGAAGCGAGGAGGAGTGTGTGTTAAATTAATTAGTTATGAAGAAACCTGAGGTTACAGTGACCTTGCAACGCATGCCGGGTACCCGTTGTATATAATGTTATAATATAGTGCAGGCATTTGCAAGGTGCTTGCATAATAATGTAGTTTCCCTGAACTTGGAATGGAATACAGTTAAGTTGACCCCGAGGTTACAGTGATGTTGCAACGCATGCCGGAAACCCTTTGTATATAATGTTATAATATAAAGCAGGCGTTTGCAAGGCGCTTGTATTATAATGTAGTTTCCCGGAACTTAGAATGGAACCGTTACAGTTACGTTGACCCCGAGATTACAATGATGTTGCAACGCTTGCCGGGTACCCGTTGTATATAATTTTATAATACAGTGCATGCGTTTGCAAGGCGCTTGAATTATAATGTAGTTTCCCGGAACTTGGAATGGAACCATTACAGTTAAGTTGACCCCGAGGTTACAATGTTGTTGCAACGCATGCCGGGTACCCGTTGTATATAATGTAATGTAGAAATACAAACCCCCAAAGTTGTCCTTTATTGGATAACCAACACCTCTGCCATAGGTCACCTCAAGTGGTTCGCTACGTTTGGTGATTTAGTAGGGGTGCCCTGGTTCAAGGGGTGAGGTCTGTCTAGGTCTTGGAGGCGGATGCCCAGGACACACTGAACCCCAGATTCCTACCCACCCCTTAAACCCTTTTCCTTCACAGAACTCTCATCTCCTTCCTTTCCTAAAAAAAATCCTCCACACAGCATCCCCAAAGATGACATAGGACCTGAGGGAAATTATTTTCCCCACGGCCTCCGGTGTGGAGCTCATGAAAAAAAATAATTAAATGCATATAAATTCATCTTTCCCAAAAAGCCAGAAATAATTGAAAAAAAACATGTTTTTAATATATTTTCCCTTGCTTAGTTCTGCACTCCTGGTATTTATCCTTTTAAAATTTTGTTTTATTCGAGTAAAAAAAGAACAGAAAAATATTCTTTCATAGCGTACTCTACTCCCCCCCCCCCCCCCTTCCTCCATCCCGCAAAACCCCCTCCCGGGTTCCCCTCCCCCTTCCCAGGTTACCCTCCCCCCTCCCTGGTTTTCCTCCCCCCTTTTTTTTAACCAACACCTCTGCCATAGGTCACCCTAGGTGATTCGCTAGGCTTAGTGATTTAGCAGGGGTGCCCGGGTTCATGGGATGAGGTGTGTCTAGGTCTGATGATCAGGACACACTGGCAACCAGATTCCTACCCACCCCTTAAACCATTTTCCTTCCCAGAACTCTTCTCTCCTTCGGTTCCCTAAAAGACGAAGCGAGCAGGAGTGTGTATTAAATTAAATATATGAAGAAAAAACGATGTCTGAATGCGGATGAAGCGAGGAATGAGCGCCTACAAAGGGAACAGGTTGTCGACCGCTCCCCCAAAGTTTCATCGCAATCGGATGAACGGTTTAGCAATGCATAATTTCATGATACCAGAGCTCACTATTTGTAGTTGTATTGTAAGTACTGAGTAGGTACTTTGTTGTAATATTTCACCAAAACGACGCCATTATGTTGTTGAGCATAAAATAATTTTATAAAAACTTCTTTTCAGCACAAATAATTTTATTCAATATCATGTTTTATTTTTAAAGGAAAAAAGTCCCTGCTAGAAAGTACCTACCTAAAACAGCGTAATATATATATATATATATATTTTGTTATTTCACAATATCCAAACAGAACCACGCTTTATTCATAAATAATCTGCACATTTAAAAATAACATAACATAAAAATAATAAGGCTGGGTTGTTTAAAAAAAAGAATTGACAATTTTACAAATTTTTCTTGTCAATTTTCAGTTCTAGAAAGTTCAGTAATTATTTCAGTTTTGTGATGCGACTGGCCTATGATGATACAAAATAGAACTTGAATAAAACCAACACGGAACGTGAAAATTAACTTAAAAAAATTGAATTATTTAGTTTCATCGAAACAACCTTATCTTACTTAGTATTGCATTAAAACCTAATTAATTGTGTATCTACGTATTCGGGTAGGTACCTGCGCGTTTCCTTAAATTCCGGCAATCTTTGTTTTTTTCATCATATTTGCAATACTACCGAAATAAGTAGGTATCTACCCCGAATGAATAACGTGTTAATTTGAACTGGCCAGCAATATTTAAACTTCCGATGGAATCTGTGAGCACGTGTTTTGATGATTTTTTTTCGGATTTGTCAGCATCTCCTGACGTATTTTACATGAGAATCATATGTTTTATTGTTATTAAAAGTTGCGGAATCATTCCGGCTATCGTATTTTTTAAAAACATCTAGCCCGGAATCGGTTTTTCGGCGGCAATGTGGTTTTCCGAAAAACAACGACCCAAGCCGCCGAGAGTTCCGTTTTGTTAGGCTAAAACTTTGACATCTGAGATCCTGACCTATGTCAATAGTCCTAGCATTTTCCTTTGTGAAATTAGCGGGTTTTTTCGTAAATTTTTTTTTTCAAACGCCATCTGTCGGCGGGAAATATAATCGAGTGATTCGAGTAGAGCATCTAGTTTTCGCCGCCGATTCGTATCGGAGAATAAATCCCTGTATATATTTCATTTTGTCGGAAAAAAATTACCCCCAGTTTCCATTCGGAATTTGTTTCAACTGAAAGTGAACCTTGAGGTGGGTGAAACGTAAAGGGCGTACTGGTCGTTTTTGCGTCAACAAAAAAGTGAGCTTTTCCCGACCTACCCCAAAACCAAACATTAATATATATATATACTAGGTTTTGCCCGTTGCAGAAGCAACTGACGGGTTAAAACACTATGCGATTTGACGTGTGAACGTGGATGAAGCGAGGAGGAGTGTGTGTTAAATTAAATATATCAAGAAACCTGAGTTCACAGTGACCTTGCAACGCATGCCGGTTACCCATTGTATATAATGTTATGTAGTGCAGCGCTTGCATTAAAATTTAATTTGCCAGGAATTGGAATGGAACCATTACAGTTAAGTTGACCCCGAGGTTACAGTGACCTTGCAACGCATGCCGAGTAACCATTGTATATCATTTTTATTATTTTATTTATTATGGAAAATCAACAGATATTTTACACTTATAATAATAACATTAATAATATACATAATATCCAATGACAGATTTTCACATAATTAAAATTATAAATAAAAAGTAATACAAAAAAGTAAGGGTCCTGTACCCGTAAGAACTTAACAAAAATATAAAAATTATGAAAATTATTCAAAAAAAAGATATAAAAAAACACAATATAAACTATAATAATCTGCTTACTTAATTTCAAACAAGAAGTATTCAGAGTCAGAATTCTATTCTCACTCCACAACAACAATAATAATGATATTACATTGTACAAATTGTACCTACATACCTACAACTCAGAGTGAATACAATAGTAAGTCGAATGACAAGTATGTAGCTGGAAAGGATTCAAAGCAATAACATGGTAACTTGTAATATGATCAAAAAATTATTTAATGTTGGCTATGACATACTTTTTTAGGGTACTTAAATTACATGAGAATATGTCTATATTATTAAAATTCTTATCAAATACATTGCATGCTCTGAATATAAATGCATTTTGTCTGAGATTAGTAGAACATTTTTGAAGATGAAAAAGTGATTTTTCTCTGGTTCTAACACCTGGGACTCTAAAATAAATCTCAGCCAAAAGGGGCGAACAATCAATAAAACCATTGATAATTTTATGAAGATATATTATATCTGCAGAGTCTCTTCTAATTTTTAATGGTTTAAGTCCGTAAAGGTCCAACGAGCTGTTTATGTCACGATAACCAATATTAAACTTGAAGTTTAAATGATGGACAAATTTTCTTTGAATGGCTTCAATGCGTTTAATATAAATTTTATATTGAGGATTCCATATCTGAGAAGCAAATTCAAGATGACTGCGAACATATGAAAAATACAATATTTTAAGTGTTTGAATGTTCTTGAATTCTTTTCCAATACGAAATAAGAATCCTAACATTCTAAGGGCTTTCTTCACAATCATGTTAATATGTGCCTCGAATGTGAGTTTACTATCAAGTAGAACACCTAGATCACGAATTTGAGTATCATGTTATATATTGCAGGCACTTGCTTTAAAATGTTATTTCCCGGGAATTGGGATGGAACCATTACAGTTAAGTTGACCCCGAGGTTACAGTGACCTTGCAACGCATGCCGAGTAACCGTTGTATATCATGTTATATATTGCAGGCACTTGTTTTAAAATGTTATTTCCCGGGAATTGGGATGGAACTATTACAGTTAAGTTGACCCCGAGGTTACAGTGACCTTGCAACGCATGCCGAGTAACCGTTGTATATCATGTTATATATTGCAGGCCCTTGCTTTAAAATGTTATTTCCCGGGAATCGGGATGGAACCATTACAGTAAAGTTGACGCCGAGGTTACAGTGACCTTGCAACCCATGCCAGGTACCCGCCAGGAATTTTTGCAGGGTATTTTATTATAGAGGTATGAAGACCAAAGTGGCCCAAAAATGAAATCTTAAGCATCAGGGTGGGCAACGCATTTGCACTGGTGAACTTGCGTTTGAGTTTTAGTGAGTGAGACACAGTGGGTGGTGTAATAGGCGAAGGGTTCACTTAAATAGGGCGCAGTTATAGATGCTAGCACAGGGCGCAGAAAAGGTTATTTACGGCACTGGGTATAAAGGGTGGGTTATTCACTTTACAATGAGATTGGTTAGATCTGTCGTAAGCCGATCGTAAAATCTGGTAGATCATGATGTGCCTAGCCACATCGAGTAGTGCCTGGCGGCAGATCATGATGTGCCAAGCCACATCGTGTAGTGCCTGGCGGCAGATCACGATGTGCCTAGCCACATCGTGTAGTGCCTGGCGGCAGATCACGATGAGCCTAGCCACATTGTGTAGTGCCTGGCGGCAGATCATGATGTGCCTAGCCACATCGTGTAGTGCCTGGCGGCAGATTATGGTGTGCCTAGCCACATCATGTAGTGCCTGGTGGCAGATCACGATGTGCCTAGCCACATCGTGTAGTGCCTGACGGCAGATTATGATGTGCCTAGCCACATCGTGATCTGCCTGATTTTACGATTTGCCTGCGACAGATACATCATTAAAAGGCAGTTTAGGTACATACTAAATAGGTGTACTAGGTAAGATTGGTACCGTTGCCCTGGGAACCATTTATTGGATATCTTACACCTCTGCCATAGTGGTTCACTACATTTAGTGATTTAGTGGGGGTGGCCGGGTACATGGGGTGAGGTTTGTCCGGGTCTTGGCGGCAGATGCGTCTGCTCACCAGCTACGTGGCTGGCCGGATCGGGAGAGACCGGTTGGAGGAGACTTTGTGACCTCTCAAACAGAGCTCTTTTGGAATATAGCTTCGCACCGCTGTGGGAGGGATGGATGCATACGTGCGTCACTCCGCACCTTGTATACAATTCTATTGTAACTCCTCATTTAAATTATTGTTCTAGTGTTCTATGCTTATGTAACGAGACCCAAAATAATAAACTACAGGTTATACAAAATAGGGGAATGAGGATGATTCTGAAATGTAATATCTTTACTAGAGTTAAAACTATGTTACAAAACCTAAATATGATGACAACTAAACAACATATAATATATAATACGTTAACAATGATGTACAAGCTTAAAAATAACATGCTCCCTAAATATCTGCAAACTAATATTATGTACCATGAAAATATTCACAATTATCCTACGAGGAGTTGCCGAGACTTCAGGCTTCCCAAAACTAAACTTACGTGTACACAGAACAGCGTGTTTTATAAAGGTCAAAAACTTTATAATAACCTACCAAATTCCATAAAGGAAGCCTCAAGTCTTGGCACTTTTCGGAAAACATGTGCTACATACATTAAGAAAAATTTATGAATTGTATTTATTTGTATTAACTGTATTTCTTTTTTTAAACTGTATTCTTTCCGTTATAATTTTATGACTCTATTTATTTTATTATGTATTTTATATGTTTTTTAATACTAGATGTATGAAATTTGCTTACATCTAAATAAAGTTACAAAAACAAACAAACAAAACAAACTCCTGGACACACCGACCCCTTAGACTCCTACCCACCCTTCATATCTCATTCTCCCCAGAACTTCCTCTCCTTCCTTTCTTTTAAAATACCCTCCATACAGCATCTCCAAAGATGACATAGGCCCTGAAGGAAAATATTTTCCTCAGGGCCTCCAGTGTGCAGCTATTGTAAAAAAAACTCGACGGCCTCTGCAGTCCAGGGGAAGGGTCTTAACTAGGAATCCGGTGGTCGCGGGTTCAAATCCCGGCCTGTAGAGATGACGTAGGCCTGATTGAAAATAATTTCCCTCCGAGCCTATGTCATCTTTGGGGGTGCTTTGTGGAGGATCTTTTTTGAAAGGGAAGGAGTGATTCTGGGTCTTGAAGAGACCAGTGTTTCAGGAGGGAGGAAACAAAGAGGCCAGAAAATCGTTCCACAGCCGAGCTGTTGAACTCAAGAACGAAACGAAACTAAAACCTACATGTGAAATTGCAAAACGTGTGATGTCACGCTAAGGGGAGGGGATCTAACGAATGTGATAGCGTGTGTTAAGGTTGGCAGGTGAGGGGGGGAGGGGGGGGAGGAGAGGGGGTGAAAAAATCATAAATTTCGTGTGACGTTCATCTGGGATGACATAAGCCCTGAGGGAAACTATTTTCCTCAGGGCCTCCTGTGTGGAGTTAATGTAAAAAAAACAAAAACAAAAAATGGATGGTCCCTATGGAATACCGGAGGGGGAGGGGGGGTTCGTGGGACGGGGGAAGGTAGTGGGGAGAGGGAAGGCGGAGAAGATGGAATGGAAACGCATGAAACAATTTCTCTACGAATAATTGCAACGCGTGCCGGGAACTCGCTAGTTTACTATATAATAATAACATTTTTTGCAAAAAATTTTACACGTATATCACTTACATTTATATAAAAGTTACAGACAACTTTTTTGATTATACCTCGACAAGATTAGCGAATCTTTACAAGATATTATTTTTATTTAAAGTGAAATTTTTCCGCCCTGTACCCCCGAAATCTGGGGAAATCATACCAACCCTGGACTCACGTGACTTTCCACTTATTATTGCATCATAGAATGTCATTCTCAATATTAATACTTAGGAAGTTGGATTGACGACAAATGGGATTCACGTAAAGAAGTGCACGTTCACAGTTCACATTTGTAATGACGTCAACCTTGAATATAATAACGTAATAAAGTTCCACGTATCACCTCGTTCCATGACACACCCAACATTTTTGATAGCAAAAATAATATAGACTTACCGAAGTAGCTTTTCTTCAGGGATAAGGCACAATCTCTAACTAGACAAGTATTATAATATAGGTGACTTGTGAAGCACTAAACAATCGAAGTTAATATAAAAATAATAAAGACTGAATATTCAAAAGTTTGGTAAGATACCCACTATCGCGAAACTATAACTGAGGCCATACATAGACTGAGGCGCTCAGCGGTCACCGGTCAGCAGAAGAGTGGGCGGTTGATCTCCGTGCATGAAGGCACGTAGCCTCTGACTCTTGTATCCAAATTATGGTGATGACGCAGATACTATATACATAACTACATATTCCCACATTATTACAACCAGGAAACAGGGGCGGACCGCAGTAAAGGAACTTTTGAGTTTGTGAATGGCTGCGTGGCATTTTTCATACAAAATCTTAATTTAGATTTGAGGTAAAAATGTACAACCAACTGATAAATTATTTTATTTAATCAATTGGTTTAGCAAATTTAGTTTAGTGTTTGAGGAAATTTACGAAAGTCTGGGTTGAGAGATGGCCTGATCTTAGAGTCGCTGACTAGCTGTAAAATCATGTAGGTGACAAGTGTATCTGCTCCTGAATCCACGGACATTCTCTTTACTTTATTACATCTACTGCTAGAATTTTATGTTTTATGATTTATGTCTGCATTTTTTTTGTTTGTTATATCATCTCTATCCTAGGTACCTTTATCTTATTCTATTATATACATTTTGTTCCTATTTCTTTTATTTCTATGTGACTTATCTAATTTTTTGGTTATTTTTGCTTTTTTCACATGGTTTTCTTTTAGATTTAACTAAGCTGTTTTATCGAGATACCTGTTTATTATTTTCATTATTTTTCATCATGTTTGTGTGATTTTTTTTCCAGCTTCATATCCCAAGGAACACTATTGATTCAACTAACATACTCGACTTTTTTTTTAGTTTGTTTTGGTTTCTTTGTTCTCTTTTTCTTTTTAGTCTCACAATGCTAATTTGCTTCGCTCAGAAGGCTGAACTGAACTGCATCTATCTATTTTGTTTTGTTTCTTTTTCCCCTTCTGGGGGTGCGCTAGACCTCGTCCTTACATCAACAGGAGTCGTTGTACGATGGCACGGTGCCCTCTAAAATTAATTGCGCCACCCCCAGCAACATGTGCAGGCTTTAGGTTTGGGGGGGCAACCTCGGCTCTCCTTCGCCTTGCCTCCGGCTACTCGACGCTGAATTCCTTAGGGTCGTCGGGTATTTCCCCCCAATCTCCCATTTACTTTTCTTTGAGGCATCACCGAGGAACCGGCTAAGGGGCGCGGAAGCTGAGTGTGGTTCACGACTAGACCGAACGCCATGCGCATTCTTGCTGGGACTGCCAATCGATTGAAGAGGACTCCCAACCGTTTGCCATGCCCTTATTACTTATCTACTGTGTCTTCCTCCCAAACAGGTGCTTGTAGGATACGCTGGATACAATCACCCAGCGCTTGCCACCTCGTGGACTTTCACCAACCTGTCCCATTGTCTTGTCTATAATTTGTCATACTAACACATATTGTATCTGTATTTCCCGCTAAGCACTTGCATACTGCTTGCTAACAACGTATGCAGGGACATTGGAGGTTTAGTTTCGTTTTCAAATGTAGAGTCGTTTTTACCAAAAAAATTAGAGTCCTTGCAAGAGCCTTGAAGGGGTAACCATCTGTTACCTATACCAGGGCGGGTAAGTGGTGGGTCCTCCAATGGTTTAGCAAATATCTAGGTAGTATGGGAATGTGCTATTTTATATTTGTCGTTTCAAAAATATACGCCATTAGAATTGAATTTTTCATAATTTAAGGAAATCTACGGTAGGTAACTGCTGCTATATTTACTACTGGATTTTTGTAATGAAAAAATTTCCGTAAACAAACGACAGTTTTGTATCGGAGATCTTAACACTAATTAGTTGTATGCGAATTTAAATATTTTACTAAAATATCACCATATTATCATTAAAATCCAACTTACACATGATAGTTGCCTTGGTTATATATTTGTATGTTGATTGAAATAGAGGAGGTATATCACCTTTTTTAATCGATTTTGGAAATACTAATATAAGGGTAATTTTTTTATAGGTTTTTAGTTTGGGTCAAAGTTTGCCCATGTATTTATATTATTATTCTTTGCTCCTGTCTGTTTCTAAAGTCAATATTATGTATTTTAGCGCAAGGTGAAAATAAAAACATTAATCTGTGGAATCAATCATATTCCTCACATTAAAGTTAACATTTGATAACAATACAGAAATGACAAATCATATTCAGTGGTTTTGAATACAATTTTGAATTGCATTTTGTATTGGCCGCGCAGCCTTTCCCGTAGTCTAGTACAGTCTAGTACATTCTAGTACATTTATCGCATTCATCGCTCACTCAATAAAATGGGGGATGAACTACTGACAGACTGGTTCGTCGCATATTATAAATCCTTTTATAATTATTTAAAAATAATTTAAATATAATAATCTTAAATAGTCATCCTCAATTTCGTTTTCAGAATCACAAGACACGACAAAGTTATGAATCATCTAACCACAATATGGCACTATTTAAAATATCTGGATTTTAATGTACCTAGGGAAAATTTTCCCTAGATACATTTAATGTAAATAAAAAATTAATAATAATTAATTAAAAATAATTTAATTAATTAAAAGTGTTTTAAACACTTTTTTGTGATATTTTCAAACACGCCCACGGTTCAGTTTTGACGTTTTTTAGTAGGTGAAAGATACTACTTATTTTTTTTTTTTTTTTTTTAAATTATTTATTGCAACATTTATTCTAATTACAATTTTACAACAAATATATATATGTTTTTTTACAGGTATTTTTTTTTTTTTTACTACCCTTCCATTTAAAGCATTTGCTTGTGTATGGAAGGGGAGTGTACATAAATGCTATTAGTTATTAGTTATAAGTTAGTAATTAAATAATTAATTGTACAATTGTACATAAATATATGTGAGCTGCAGTATTTATTTGATAATGGTGTAAATTTAAAAAAAAAAAAAAAGAATGTAATGGAAAACTAAGGATATTTGTAAGATTAATTGACAGTAGTTTTTTTCTTAAGAATATTTTTAAAATGTTTCTTGATAGAGAGCAGTATTCGGGTTTTATCATTAATGCTTCTGATTTCTTCTGGTAGACGATTGAAAAAAGTTCTTCCCTGGTAAGTATAATGATGCTGTGCAAAAGACGTATTTAGTTTTGGGCATAGAAAAACATGTTTAAGTCGAGTTCTGTTTTCATTTAAAAATGGATATTTATCTTTTTCCTTTATAATTTGAATTAATGAATTTTTAATATATAAATCTTTAAATGTGGGTACTTGAAATTCTTCAAACAGGCGTTCTGTTGGGTAGTCTAAGGATTTTTTTAATATAATTTTAATAATTGTCCTTTGTACAATTTCTGTTGGAAGAAGGTTACATTTATACGCGGATCCCCAACTAATAATAGCGTATTGTAGAGTGGATTGAACTAAGGCATAGTAGATTAAATATAGATTTTTTATCGACAGAAAATTTCTAATTCTTAAAAATATATATATTAATTTTCTGATATATATTTTTTTATATTGATATTCAACAGATAGTAGTGTACTCTAGTTATTTACGAATTATCTCATTTTACAAAATCGTATTATGTAGATTTGCTTAAATCATGGGTCGGTAACCTTTTGTGGTCCAAGGGCCAAATATTTGACGTGGGTACTTGCGCGGGCCGCACTTACAAAAATTCTCTAGCCACTCCCCCCCCCCTGGAACGGATCTCATTTGACTAGGTAGTAATTTTTAAAAGGTCGAAATTTGCCAAGTCAACTTTTTAATGGGGGGGTGACACAACGTTATCCGCCCCGGGTGGCACCTATGCTAGCTACGCCACTGCAAATCATTACAGTATAACTACTATATTTCAGTTCTAAAAATAAAACAGTTTTCGTATTTTTACGACATTTATTGTTGTTAAAATGGCAACATAAATAAAATGGCAGTATAAATCATTTTTTAAGAAAGAGTAAAAGAAACTTCGAACTCAATGGGATTTTTGTTGTTGGATTTGACTCGCAAGTTCTTTAAAAATTGCTTGCATTTTTGATGTGGAGACGCGTAATATTGCGTCCAAATGTAAATGTGATAATCGAGAACAGGGTTTGTTTTTCCGATAATTAAGAATTGAAAAAGTTTGCTCACAAATATACTTACTACCAAACATAGTAATTATTTGCTGAGCAAACCTTTTTAATTCTTTGTACTTTTCGGTAGGCAAACTCCCGTAGAAATCTACCAAGTTATTTTTTTCCTTAAATGCCATTTTAAGGATATTATAACTTTGCAAATCTATCATGTAGATTTGCAAATAGCTTGGTACATTATCGATATCCACTGCAAAGGGGATTTCGAAAATCTCCATCTTACATGAGATTTTTTTTAAATCAGCAAATTGGTTTTCAAACTCAGTTTGAAGTTGTAGTAATGCACTTTTCATGTTAGTATTTTCCCAAATAAAATTTATCCCAGCTTCTTCTACTGCTTTCGTGGAATTTGAAAAATGATCGAGTTTCCTTTCATCGATATGCTTGATAAACAATAATAGTTTAATTAAACGAAAACAATATAAGCGAAAGTCAGTCGAAAAGCTGACAACAGAAAAATCAGAAAAAGATATTGACACCGCTGGGACCAGCGGTGCCAGGTTTTTGTGCCAGCGGTGTCAATATCTTTTTATGATTTTTCTGTTCTCAGATTTTCGACTGACTTTCGCTTATATTGTCTTCGTTTAATTAAATATTACAATTTGAGGTTTTACTCACAAATTTAAAATAAAAATATAAATAATAGTTTAATTTCAAATGATTTAACATCTGAATACATATGGCATATCAATTTATTTTTTCCCTGTAAACCAGTATTGAGTAGATTCAGTTCGGCAGTCAATTCAGTTAAAAATCCAAGGCAAGTTAAAAGTCACGTGCGTTGCGGCGAGAATCTTGCGGGCCGCACCAAGACTCCTCGCGGGCCGCAGGTTGCCAACCCATGGTTTAAATCAGGGGTGGGGAACCAGGCCCGCGGGCCGCATGCGGCCCGCGAGGCCTTTTGGTGCGGCCCGCGGGCACTTTTGGTGCGGCCTGCTGAAAGAACCACAAAAAATTACACAGAACGGGATGGTTTTTTCACGGTGTTTCAGATGCATTTTTAAGACGTTATCACAAAATCGTTACTAGCAAGCAGTTCTGATACAAATAAAAACGTGTTAAAACCTCCCATTTTGCTTTTATTTTAATTTGTTATTGTGAAAAGATAGTGAAATTCCATCTGAACTTTTAATTTTCTTGTACGGGACAGTCCCGATATTTCAGGATTGATGGCAACTCTATTCGGAGAAATTACTCAATTACAAAGCGATGATGAACTAAAAGTTAGATATAACGATCTCTCCAAATAAAGTCAGGAATGGTTATATTAAGTCAACACGCCACTCAACATTTTGTATATAATAAAAACATTAATGCCATAATAATTGCCACACTTAATTGTAATTAGTTATATAAATATAAAATTATTTTGTGGACAATAAATATGCTACAAAATGTACAAAAACCATTCACGTAATCAGAAATTTCAAATTAAAAAACATTACACTAGAAGACACAAGTAAAATAATTCAATCACTAAAGAACAGCACAACAACGGGACCCGATGGTGTGGACTCCAAAACTATCTTAACAGTAAGCCAACAACTACTCAAACCACTCACATACTTAATTAATCTTAGTATAAAAGAAGGAATTTTTCCTAGCTTACTAAAAAAAGGTCTTGTTATTCCAATTTTTAAATCAGGACAAAAAAATAACGTAAACAACTACAGACCCATTACGCTACTAAATACCTTTTCAAAAATTCTGGAAAAAACTATTAAGAAACAGCTTCAACACTATCTGGAAACCAAACAAATACTGTCGATAAACCAACATGGATTCAGGAAAAACAGAAGCACAGAACATGCAATAGCTACTGTTACGGATTTCATTACACATAATCTTGATGCTAAGAAAAAATTTATTTCAATTTATTTAGACCTATGTAAAGCCTTCGACACTATCTCACACGAAAAACTTTTCAAGAAGTTAAAAAACATTGGTATTAACGGAGTAGAATTCGACTTAATTAAAAGCTTCATGTCTGACCGAACTCAACAAGTTAAAATTGATAACAAGATAAGTGAACCACTCTTAATTACGTACGGAGTCCCACAGGGGAGTGTACTTGGCCCTTTATTATTCCTCATCTACATAAACGAACTGTGTGACATTGAAATTGAAGGTAAAATCGTGACCTTCGCTGACGATACAGTTCTTCTTTATCAAGCTGCCACATGGAAAGATGTATTCGTAAAAGCCGAAAAAAGTTTGTCAGTTGTCAAAAAATGGCTAAACAGTAATACTCTTACCGTTAATACTATCAAAACAAAATACATCACACATAGTATTACACAAAGAGGTCAACCTCCATCAAACATAGACCTGTTTCTGCATGACTGTGAACAAGCTTCCTCCAATTGTCAATGCGAGCATATAGAAAGGGTCAAACAAACAAAATACCTAGGGGTTATTATTGATACACACTTACGCTGGACTGAACACATAACTTTCATCACAAATAAACTAAAAGGAGTCATGCATCTAATAAAATCCATTAAAAACATTTTTCCACTGACAATACTCAGATCCATATATTTTGCACTTTGTCAATCGATTGCGACATATGGAATACTGGCTTGGGGAAGTGCTACAAATGTAGCAATTGATCCAATTCAAAAGATACAAAAGGCGATAATTAAACTAATCCTGCAAGTGCCTTTCTACACAGATTCAAACGAAATATACAAAACATTAGAAGTCATGTCAATAAGACAACTTTATGCCAAATCTGCTCTGCTACACTTCCTACAAAATAAACTGCATATTCCAATTCAACCCAAAATAATAATAAAAACCAGGTCCTTAACAAATATAACCCTGAACATACCGATAACACACACCACACACGGTCAAAGACATTTTCAGTATTATGCAACCAAACTTTTTAATTATATGCCCATTACTCTGAAACAACAACTAACTGCAAATACATCTACAAATATTCACAAAAAACATTTTATCACAGCCTGGATCAAAAATCAAGGTATTCACTTTATTCAAAATACTTTAATCCCTAACCAAACATAACCAAACTATAAAAAGTGTAATTTAAATAAACATTTATTTCAAGAATTTACCAACTATTCATATGTGCATATATTATATATAGCTTATATGTTTTTTTTTCTCTTCTTAATAATCTTTGTTCCATTACCATTAAAATGTAAACAAAAAGAGAAAAAACTAACTTTCTACTACAACACATAAATACTTGTACTTGTCACACTTAATCATAAACACGTAAACACCTCAGCACAGGTTCTCCTAGTGAGGTGTTCACGAAACATACAATATTACTAACCAACAGTTTCACCTTCTCAAACCTACCTTACACCAAACATAATATAATGTAATATTAATATTTTAAATGTTTTCAAAATATATTACATATGTAAAAATGTTAACAATAAGGTGTAAACTGTAATATATAGATATAAATAAATAAATAAATCAGAGTACAATTTAAGCTGGTTAATTAGTGGACTTCTATACAGATTCATTCTAAAGGTAAAACCAATATTGTATCCATTATGCAAATTCCTGTTGCGGATTCATAACCTTAACGCATTTCGAAGGAAAAACCGTTTTGGTGTTTGAGGTGCAGTATTAATTAAAGCTGGGGACTCACAAAAACCAGTTTTGTGTTCAAAATGCAATGAAAAAATTCCATGTGTGGTTTCTTCTGCTTACGCATTTCGTAGAAATCCGTTCTCGTTTTTGAAGTGCATAACATTCTAGTTGCTTTTGTGCTGCCAGTATTAGAGAAAAGTCATTTTCATGTACTCAGTAGAATGGCTACACTCGGTACTCTTAAGTCTCAGCGTACAGATTCACCCTATTACTGAAACCAGTTCTGTATTTAGAATGAAACGAAAAAATTCGAGGTGGGGTTTCATTTTTTGACGCATTCCTCGTGTTAGTTATTTATTAAATTCTAGTTGCGTACTTTGTGCTGTCAGAATTGGAAGAAAGCCATTTTCATGTTATGAGTGGAGTTTTAATTCTCCGTTTACAAACTCACTTTATAATTAAAACCAGTTCTGTGTTTAGAATGCAACGAAAAAATTCCAGGTGGGGTGTTATCTCGCTAACGAGTTTCGTAAGAAACCATTCTCGTGTAAGTGCAATTATAAATTGGTAGTTGCGTATGCGCTGCCAGTATTAGAGGAATGATATTTCATACTCTGAGTATATAGTTTTAATTCCCTGCTTACAGATTCAACCTGTAATTAAAACCAGTTCTGTGTTTAGAATGCAACTAAAAGCATCAGGTGTGATTTCATTTGCTGACGCATTTTTTATGCTGGAAGTGAGTGCATTTATAAAATTCTAGTTTCTTAGTTTATGCTGCTTAAGAATAAGAGGAAAGCCATTTTCATGTTTTGAGTGTAGTTTTAATTCCCTGCAAGCAAATATAATCTAAATTGAAACTAGAACCGTGTTCAGAATGCAACAAAAAAATTCAACCGTGGTGTCAGTGACACCACGGTTGAAATTTTGTGACACCTCACCTGCTGATACATTTTGATGGAAACCATTCTCGTGTTCAAAGTGCAATTATAAAATCCTCGTTGCAGACAATGTGCAAACAGAATTTTATGAAAACCATTTGCATGTTTGAGTGTAGCTATAATAATATAGTTGTTAGTTCTAGTAAAACCAGTTCTTTGATTCGAAAGTGGCTCCATCCCCCCCCCCTCCCTCCCCCCGAGACGGAAATCGGAGTGCGGCCCGCGGGTTAAAGTATGAACATCCAAATGGCCCGCGATGCTAAAAAGGTTCCCCACCCCTGTTAAATGGTTCAACTGTCAAAATGCCTCAGTGTAAAATGCGGCTTTTTATTGTGTTTTAGTGGATTTTTCTAACATATTTGTATAGCAGTGTAATAATGATTGAATTAAAATGCATTCAACGTGTTTCTATCTTTAAAATCCCGTGTATATTTGAGAAACAAAATGTTTGTGGTTATGTTTGCGTATGAAGCGTGTGTTTGCTATGATTGCGTGAGAAGAATATATGATGTAAATGTGAATGGAAGAAGAAGTCGGGGACGTCCGAGGAAGACATGGCACGATCAAGTGAATCAGATACTTTAATCGGGCCATGTCAAAAGTCAGAATAATAGAAGAGTATGTATGAGACGATGTGTGAATGTGAGTGAGGCAAATACTGTGTACCAAGACCGAGATGTTTGGCGTTCCGTCCTCTCTGCCTACCCCTAGGGGAGACCTGGGAGAGTTGTAACAGGGGAGAGTTGTGACAAAGACGATTTCTCCCTACCTATAATAGTTAGCGATATTGTAAAAATGCTCGTTGGCCGCTTTAGAGACGCGCTACTTCACTCAGTACCCATTGGCGGCGCACAAGAAGCGGTTGCGTAATTACGACGTCTGCATGCAAAAAAATGCGAAAAGTAAGTTTTTCTTCAAAATTTTGATTGAATTTATATCACGTCTTATTACAAGTGCGTTGTTGTGTTATTTTTTAAGTTGTATGGTTATTTAAGTCTCAAAGCGTTACATTGATCTTTTGTGTTTGCATCGTGTTTAGAAAATATGAATCATTATTCGGACCAAGTCGTAATTTTGGGCACCTAGGAGATTTGTGACAGCCTGTCACAACTCTCTCTGCTGGGTTATTTCGACACATTTTAAAATTAATGTACGATGTCTGTATGTGTGTTTGTGGGTAAATATTTGGACTTGTAGTGTGATATTGCATGCTGGATGACTACTTTTTTGTTTCAGAATGCCTAATAACTATACACGAAAGACTGGTAGGGGACCGTACCCATACTACGTGACACTTTTAGGGGGGGGGGGGCTTCAAAATGTCACGCTCCATACAAATGAGCGGCGGGTTGCTTAGGTTTTTGGTCACCGGGGGGGGGGGTTAAAAATTGCAAAAAGTTGGTCACGTAGTATGGGTACGTTCCATAAAGGCATTGCTAGTGTCTAAATACTCAAATAGTCTAAATACAAAGCTGTCACAACTTACCTCGGTCCTGTCACAACTTACCTCGGTGATAGGGGAGTTGTGACAGAGGGAGTAGTTATTCTTTTTGTTGATTTTCTCGGAAACCGTAATACTTAAATTAATTTTGATGATTGTTTTGGAAAGGGAAGGAATGGTGCTACCTTAATTTACATAGATCATAAATACGAAATATTACTTGAGCGAGATATGTCCCTTAAATTAAAAATTGTCACAACTCTCCTAGGTCTCCCGTACTTATGTTTGGGTATTTTTTTGCCCATCGGACTGTGGTTTACAATGCAGTATCTATATTTATAAAAACTTAGGTTCCGTATGTTTGCGTTCGCTAATCTCGGAAAGTAATCGATGGATTGTTTCAAAATTTTAACAGAACATTGCATTTTAGCAGAAGAGCATTTATACATACTTTTTATTTGGAAGTTACAAAGGAAAAGAATAATTTTATGCGTTTTAAATTGACTCATAATTTATCATAGTAAACAACGGAATGACAATTCTAGACAGAATGACGTTTTGCAGAAAAATGATTGTTAAATAAAATTATATTTTTGAAAATCTTTAAGTTGATAAATTTATTTAAAGTAGGTACTCCCCTAATAGTTTGAATCGAATCTTACCTTATTGGTGTAATTTAGCTCTTTAGCACTTAAGTTAATATTACCCACGCACAGGCAGTGCCTTAGTGGGTTCCCATTATCTACTTTTGTCATATATATATTTTTTACTTTTTACATTAATTTTACCTTGTTTTATGTAATATATATTCAGAAAATGTGAAATGTATAATGGGAAAAAATAAAGGAAAAAAAAAAAAAAAAAAAAAAATCAAGAATTTTAGATATTTTAAATAGGTACCTGGTATCGCAAATGCGACACGTAGAGTGGACTGTATCAATATATTAAAAAAAATGTTTTGCTTGTGAATACTTTGACACAACTATGGGGAATGGTAAACAGATGAATGGAGAAGGAAACTGACTTACCCCTTATGGTTGATGTTCTGCTCAATATTATGGATCTGAGGGAGCACTAAATCACTCACTGCACAAGCTTCCATAAACTGGTCGATGTTATATAAAACTGAGAGAATAATGATGTTCGTGGCACAGCTTCTTTTAACAGACTGGTGACATATTGATTTTTTTGTTGTACGGTAGGTAATATTGTCAGTAGGGACAGGTAATTGTGGTAAACAAAGGATGGGTAGATAAATGGAACAAGGTATAGGTAGGTATACATAGTTGCGTCAACATTTTCCGCCCACCTAATTTTGCAACAAAATTAACAATAAAAAATAAAAAAATAATAACAATAATAATAAAGTAGCTTGAATACTATGTTATTAATCAAAAATTATAAGGAAAATTATTAAAAAATATATATATATATATATTGTGAGACGTAAGCACACCAGCTGTCTTCTGTGTATTTATCAAAGGAAACAAAAGGAAAACAAAAAACATAAAATATAAGTAATAGATAGCTCTATGATAAAAAAAATGCTGAGTATTGAATTAACAGATGACTTATTCTATAGGCAAAGGGCACAGCTTAACCGCTGGGCGGACAAATATACCTTTAGTGGTTTTAATAGTTGCAACGCGAACGATATTATCTTTACCCGGATGTACGGCAACAATTCGCCCTAAAGCCCAGCGCATGGGGGGAAGACGTTCATCCTTTACTAGCACGAGTTGACCGATCTCTAAATTGGGTCTGTCTCTCAACCATTTTGCACGTTGTTATAGAGTATTAAGATACTCCACATTCCAACGTCGCCAAAAGTGTTGAGACATCTTTTGTATGTGTTGCCAACGACTTAAACGGTTTGATCCAGTAGCGGACAGGTCATATTCGGGAAGTCCTAAGAGGAATCCTCCTATCAGAAAATGGCCGGGTGTAAGGGCGTCGACGTTGTCTGGATCAACCGACAAGGGGCAAAGGGGGCGTGAATTTAGAATAGCTTCAATGGTAGTAAGAAGTGTGGCAAACTCCTCAAATATTAGAGAAGTATCACCCACTACTCGAACCAAATGATGCTTGACGGATTTAATTCCGGATTCCCACAGTCCACCAAAGTGTGGACTGGCGGGAGGATTAAATGTCCACAGGATTTCCTTTTGGGCAAAATAGTCCGAAATTACTTCACGTTGTGGTGAAGAATAGAAATATTTAAATACTCCAGTTAGGTATCGCTTTGTTCCTACAAAATTTGTGCCGCGGTCACTGAAGACTTCGGAACACAAACCCCGTCGATTTATGAATCGGGTTAGGGATGCGATAAAGGCATCCGTGGAGAGGTCTGACACGACCTCAAGGTGCAAGGCTTTGGTGGCCATGCAGACAAAAAGACATAAATAAGCCTTAGTGGTTTTTGCTCCGCGACGTTTATGATCCTTCAGCATAAAAGGTCCACCAAAATCGACCCCTACACGAGAAAAGGGACGACTAGGTTGAACACGAGAGGACGGCAGATCCGCCATCATAGGTGAATGTGCAGTGGCCCGAAACTTGTGGCATGTGACACATTTTGATAACTGAGATCGAATGAAGGTACGACCGGACATAATCCAGTATTTGCGTTGAATAAGAAATTGGAGAGTACGCGGTCCGACGTGAAGATAAGCACGGTGATAGTAATCAATTAACAACCCGGTCAAATGACTAGACTTAGGAAGTAAAATGGGATGCTTACTATCGGATGGGAGTGCAGAATTTATTAGCCGACCGCCCACCCTCAGGATACCGTGAGGGTCAATAAAAGGTTTCAGTTTTTGAAGGCCGGAAGAACACATTTTGTCAGAGCTTAACAGAATAATATCGTTGTGAAAATAAGCCTGCTGTTCGAGTTTTATAATCTTCATGAATGCGTTGTCTAGTTCTTGAAGAGTGAGTGCCGCATGATTGATGCTCTGTTTCGCCATTTTGGAAACATTAGAAAGACAATTTGTTTTGAACCTAAGGATCCATGCAATGACTTTCTTTAATTTTGATAATGAATAATACTTCGCTATGATGGAAGATGATTTTAATTCGACATTAAAAACTGTAGGTTTAGGGGGTTGAATTTCTGGCAATTTGCTTGCTGGAATAAATGGTAGCCTCGCCGAAGGCCAATCCTCAACTGGATTACGGAGCCACGGTGGACCCGAAAGCCATGATAGATGTTCTACAAAATGAGCAGGAAGGGTACCTCGGGACCCATAATCAGCACTGTTATCCTCTGAAATAACATGCTTCCAAATTGCTTTTGGCGTGTTATCAAGGATCTGAACAACACGGTTTGCGACGAAAGTTTTTAATAAATGTGGTGGCGTTTGAAGCCAAGATAAGACAATTGTCGAGTCAGTGAAGAGGATAACCTTTTCAATTTGCGCGGCAAAATGTACTGACGACAATATATATTTTATAAGTTTTGAAAGCAGCACGGCTGCACGCAACTCTAATCTAGGGATTGTTAATGACTTTAAAGGTGCAACCTTGGATTTGGCCATCAGCAAGTGGCTAGAATTATGGTTTTGAACAACTAAATATGTCACGGCTGCATAACCCAGTTGTGATGCATCGCAAAATCCTACGAGGATACAATGACTATCTAGATTCGTATGGTAATATCGTGGAATTCGTAACTGTTGTAGCGATGGAAGTTGTTCCACAAAGTTGTTCCACGTGGACATGATGTGGAGTGGTACTTCAGTGTCCCAGTCCACGTTCAATTTCCAAAGTTCTTGGATAATCCGTTTTGCAGTGAAGATCACAGGAGACAACCACCCTAGCGGATCGTATATCCGAGCAAGGGTTGATAATATATTCCGCTTCGAACATACTGCCGAATTGGGTATCGAAATGTGATAAGAAAAATAATCCTCTTCGGGATTCCAAAAAACACCTAATATTTTAACATTCAATTGAGTTTTGTTAAAATTCAACTGTTGTTGTTGACATTCAGAATCATGCTCGAGTAATTCTGAACAATTGCTTGCCCACTTGCTGAGCTCCAGTTTGGCTGATTTTAAAACGGCTACAATTTCTTCCTTGAGGTGTCGAGCAGATTCAATGGAATCTGCCCCAGTCGCCAAGTCATCAACATAAAAATTCTCTAACAGCGCCCTAGAAGCGGCAGGATAGCTTTCCCTCTCATCCCTAGCCAATTGACGTAAGGTCGAAATGGCTAAAAATGGGGAGGACGTTAAACCGTAGGTTATGGTTTGAAGTTCGTAATCTTTCATTGGTTCACTTGGGGAGTCGCGCCAAAGGATGTGCTGATATTTACGATGATTGGGAATAATTAAAATTTGTCGGTACATTTTACAAATGTTGTTATGATAAAATATTTGTTAATATTTCTCGCAGTTTATTTTATCATAGATTTAGGCAAGCAGGTACCTATTTTCAAGAAGTGATTAAATATTATTTAAAAAATAATAAACTTCAATACACATTTACTTTTTAAATTTTGGAAGAAAACATCATTCATTTTTTCTTTTTGAATAGGGTATAAAAATCGGATATTTTGTTTAGAGCCCACTTCTTCTTAGTTATCTTTCTAAGGTGGTAGAGAGTTTAACTGACAAGTTGGTCGTGATTTCAATTGATATTATTTCGTAATAATTATATAAAGAAATACGAAGGTTATTATCCGAACTGGAACATAAATAACTAGGCTGCGATCAACGTTATCGTGATGCCCAAAAGTGTATTAAAAACACATTTCTAACTTCGTAATTTTCACGAAAATAACCGATGGATAATTTCGAATTTTAATTGCCAAGTAACAAGCATTTTATGTAAACACATGGAAGTATATTTTTCTAAAGGAATTCAATCTGATAAATAACGAAGGAAATATTATTCTCGCCTTGATACAAGATTTTTATGGCTGGAGTTTGATTTTGGGAGCAAATAAACATTTCGGCTGAATACAGTACCAGGTATTTTGTCTGTCTATACTACAGGAGAAAAACCAGAAGCTCAAGATCGTTATTTAGATAGATAGATAGACACTTGTATTTTTGGTCGATCCAAGGAAGGTGAGTCTATTTTATGTTGATATGTTAATTTGTCCCAGTTAATTTATTATGTGTTAATAAAATCTTTAATTTAATATATCTTAACAATTCTGTTTAATTTATTTTAAAATAATCCTTCTAATTTAATCGTAAAGTTTAATCCCCAAGGCCCTGACAGAGAATTATGCTTTACCGTCTGTTAGCCTGGTTTAACAACCAGTGGCGCCCTTAAATAAAGCTAGCAGATACAATCATACATCACCCACATACCTCTCAATCTCAATTTAACCTGAAACTATTCTCACAATTACACTTAACATTTGACCCAGACCGGGATCACATAACAATGTCAGCAGTAAATACAAATTTATGAAATCTAAAATTTAATATCATGTATGGTATTTCTGTTTGTAGTTTTGGACCGCTATATAGCATGTCATTTAATGACATATCGGAGGCCTTCGCAGACCCATCAAAGACAACGCGAATTTTACCTTTTCCATTGATTACCGCATGATGGGGAAGATAATTTGCCCCAGAGTTGGGTGCTACGCGTTTCATGTGACTAAGACTTTCATATTCATGAAGAAAATCCCTATAACTAGTCGCCAACGTCGCATCCCTATCAAAACGCTTTTCCAGCTTGCGCATTCGCGATTCGGCCAAGTTGTAAGTATTTTGCGGTGGAGGACTGTCCGATTTTAACAGAATCGGAACCACATATCTCCCATCCGTCTGTCTGTAATGCTCTTTCTGAAACATTTCTTCCGCCTTGGTGTTGTCAGGGTTTAAATCAGAAACGACGGGAGCCTCTTCAATTTCCCAGAAAATTTTCATTGTATCATTTAATGACATGTCAGACAGTGTCAAAAGTGACGTTGGCGATGAATCGATCGATTGACATCCCACCTTCCCAAGAATAATATATCCAAAGACTGTATTTAAAGCACTAGGGTTTCTACGAACGATATGTGATTGATAATCCAAAATGTTGGGATATAAATAGGCGCCGAGTAGAAAATCTATTTGCCCCGGCTGATCAAAACTTGGATCTGCTAACGATAAATTGAGAAATCGCGATTTAACATCTTTATCCAGTGTGACAGATGGCATCCATGAAGTAATTTCCTGAATTACTATGGGTGTCGCAGATAACATAGGTGCTCGCTGTTTGACAGGTTTGATAACACATGAGGTTATACCTGTGCATGAGTTAACAGCTGTCTGTCCTAATCCATTTAACGGAGTCTTATATTTCCTTATAGATAAGCCTAGCCTCTTGGCACAACTCTGCGTTATAATAGAGACTTGACTTCCATTATCTACGATGATACGTACAGGAACGTATGCGCCAAATTTATTTTGCATGTGAACAATCGCTGTACCCAAGAGTACATTGGGTGCGTTGCTCACATTTTCGTTTGACTTTGTGACGGCAGTCAATGACGTGGTCACTTTTTCACCCGTAGAGGGTGTTTCAAAATGCAACATAGAATGGTGCCGCTTGTTACAAATTTTACAACTAGATTGTGATTGACAATCTCCAAATCGATGAAACTTTAAACAATTAAAACATCGATTTAAATGTTTTATGCGATTTTTCCTTTCAAGGGGAGACATTTCAAGAAATTTTTCACATTTATAAATTGAGTGAGATTCCTTACATATAGCGCACAATTCAGAGCTAGAATTCGCCGCCAATAAGGATTTTCGCGCGACCGTCGTCTTTGGTTTAGGTATGTTTGCAGTAAGTGGGTTAGACGCTTCGAGAATTCTAATCTGATTGTGTAAAAATTCAAATAATTGAGATGTCTCCGGTAATTGTGTTCGTGTAAGTGACGTTTCGAATTGTCGTCTGGTGTCTTGATCCAAACATCGTAAGATTATGTGGGCAACAAACTTACTAAATATATTTTCATGTTTCATTGCATTCAAAGCAGATAAATTTTCTTGAAAAGTGTTTAAGATATGTGTTAATCCATTTATCGATTCATTAGGTAATGGTTTAAAATTCATCATTTCGTCTACATAAAAAGTAAATAATAATCTACTATCTTCATACTTTTTCAGCAGAATATTCCAAGCTATTGGGTAATTCTCAGCAATTAATGGTAACGATTTAACCAAATTCAATGCGGTTCCCTTCAGTAACGAGATTAAATGATGAAATTTCTCTATATCTGTATACATATTATTATTATGTACTAGATTTTCGAACAATGCATGGAAGGTATGCCAATTTTTTACATTGGAATCAAATGGTGTTATTTGAATCGCGGGTAATTTTAAGTTGCCAATACTATTTGCAGAAATTGGTTCTGACTTAATGTTTGAATTTTGCTGTCTTTTTGCAGATGAAATTTCAAAGACCATTACATCTAATTGTTCAGAGATTGTTGCTATCTCCTTACAATCACTTGCCTTGTCCGATTCAATTAATAAATTTTCCATATCATTATGTAATGACTCTACCTCTCCGAGCCATTCGAAAACTTTTTCATACCGGCTTAAAAACGTTTCCCTTTTTTTTTTTCATCCATGTTTATAAAAGGTATTAATTAATGCGTTATTTGTATCCTAGCTAAAAAACGATCCCTTCGAGTTTTCAATACGGCAATCTTCTTATCTGCCATCTTAAATTAATTCTTGTTTAGTGAAATATTATGTATTTAACACAGAAAACAGCCAATGTATACGGCGACAATAATTATAGAATGTAATGAATTTAATGTTTTCTAGTTTAATCCAGGCTCGTAATGGACCAAATAATGGTATCGCAAATGCGACACGTGGAGTGGACTGTATCAATATATTAAAAAAAAAATGTTTTGCTTGTGAATACTTTGACACAACTATGGGGAATGGTAAACAGATGAATGGAGAAGGAAACTGACTTACCCCTTATGGTTGATGTTCTGCTCAATATTATGGATCTGAGGGAGCACTAAATCACTCACTGCACAAGCTTCCATAAACTGGTCGATGTTATATAAAACTGAGAGAATAATGATGTTCGTGGCACAGCTTCTTTTAACAGACTGGTGACATATTGATTTTTTGTTGTACGGTAGGTAATATTGTCAGTAGGGACAGGTAATTGTGGTAAACAAAG